>QEPC01002784.1:616583-651737 GCA_003113815.1 Sphenodon punctatus
GGGGGACTACCTTGGGATTGGGGGAACTAGTTACAGGGGAGGGAACTACCTAGGGGTGGGTGGAATTAGCTAACGGGGGAAACTACCTAGGGGTAGGGGGAAACAAACTAGCTACTGCAGAGGAAACTAGTCCACCTAGGGGTGCGGTTGAAGGGTGTGGGGCTAGAGGTGTGTGCTGTGGAGCTAGAAGTGTGGGGATAGAGGTGTGGGGTTTGAGGTGTGGGGGGAGGGTGTGGGGCTCGAGGTGTGTGGTGTGGGGCTAGAGGTGTGGGGCTAGAGGTATGAGGAAGGGTGTGGGGTGTGGGGCTAGAGGTGTGTGGTGTGGGGCTAGAGGTGTGGTGGTGTGGGGTTAGAGGTGTGAGGCAGAGGTGTGGGGTGTGGGACTAGAGGTATGGGGGAAGGGTGTGGGATGTGGGGTTAGAGGTGTGGGGCTAGAGGTGTGTGGTATGGGGCTAGAGGTGTGGGGCTAGAGGTATGGGGTGAAGGGTGTGGGACTATAGGTGTGGAGTGTGGGGCTAGAGATGTGGGGGGAAGAGTGTGGGGTGTGGGACTAGGGGTGTGGAGGAAGGGTGTGGGGGAAGGGTGTGGGACTAGAGGTATCTGGATCGGTGTGGTGTGGGGTGAAGGGGTGTCACTTACCCAGCCGGCTACTTGTGCGTCACATCTGACACGTTGCCAACAGTCAGTCACCAAAAGGTGCTCTGTTGGCTTGGGTTTTAAAAAGAAAATAATTTTTTTTATTTGAATAAGTAACTGACGTGGAGTTTACAATTCACTGCACAGCACACACACACACACACACACACCAAGAAACAGACACAGAAGACAGTGACATGGAGTTCTCCAGGTTAACAGAGCAGTTCTGGCCTATTGGGACAACCCCCCCAAAACCATCTAGCCTTGAGACGGCACCCACACCAGGACAACCCCCCAATGACAAGCAAGTGAATCACACCGCTGCAGAACAGTGGCGTGGAGTTCCCCAGGTTAACGGGGCAGTTCTGGCCTACTGGAACAACACCTCACCTCCCAAAACCATCTAGCCTTGGGGGGGGCACCCACACCAGTGCATGACCCGACAAGAAGCACCCAATGCAGTACCTAAACACCCCCTGAAACAACAATACAATCTCTTTTTTAAAAACCTGCACCTCAAGAAGACGTCACAAACTCCAGTCCAAACTCTCAGGGCACCCCCAATTCCCCATAAATATACATTGCATAACATAACCATTTCCTAATGGCACAGACAGGCACACAGACCTCACACCTGCAGCAGCACAATCAACTTGCAAGCATTGCAAGGCTTGGCTTAGGCAGGGCTGCAATGCTTAGGCAAGGGCACCCCCACCCAAAAATTGCTCCCCCCCCCAAAGCAAACAGGTAACACCAAAACAACAGCCTTGGGGCAACCCCCACCCCCAGCCACACACAAAAATAAATTTAACACCCCCCAAAAAAAGCAAACAGGCCAGAACAAAACCACAGCCTTGGGGCACCCCACCCCCAGACATCAGATGGCAGATGATGGCACACAACCCCACTATGGAGGAGCTAGCCACATTTCCCCCTCCCCATTGGCAGAGCTTCAAAGCATCCTCCTACATGCTCCAACATGGCCTGGCCACATGGCCTGGCCTCATGGCCTGCAGCCCCTCCATGGGACCCCAAGACACTAGGTCCCCATTCCATTAATTTAGTTTCCTTCCCTTGCTAAGGGGCACCAGAGGGTCCTGTAATTAATCCCATAAAACCCCAAAGGAGCCCATCACTTACCAACAGTCACAGGCATGCACACCTCCAGAAGTCTGTGGCAGTCCTTGCAGATACCAAACCTGCTGTAGAATGGCTTCCAAGCCCAAAGTCCAGAAAAAACAAAAAAACTACATTGCTATTGGCCAGCACAGCCAAGTGCCCACCCCCTACTCAAATCCCTACCCCCTCTAAAAATCTTAGGAAACCTTCAGGATTGGGTGCCTTTTTTGAATTCAAAAAAGGCAACCAATCCAAGGCAGGGTAAAAAAAAGTGCCAAATGTAACAAGTTACTTCCCACAGGGAGGGGGCAGAGATGGACTTGACTCAAGTGGAACACAAAAAAGCTGTGCCACTGCCCAAGCCCAAGAAAGTCATTTTTTAAAAACCGAGATCCGAGACCAATACAAAAAACCCGGTACAGCCAGTTTTATTGGATCTCGGTTTTAAATCCGGTACGGCCAAATACTGGCAACATCGGATCTCAGGAGAACCAGAATTCCCACCCCTAGTGAGAGCTGTTTAGCAATGGAAAAAATTGCTTAAGAAGATCATAGGCTCTCCGTCACTGGAAGGTTTTAAAAAGAGGCTGGACAACTGTTTGGGATATTGTAACTTTAGTCATCCTCCATCCAAGCAAGGGGTTGGACTAGGTGACCCTCCAGGTCCATTCCACTTCTATAGTGAAGGCTAGATGAGGCAAAAAGGTGCAAAGATCTAGGGATGAAAAGGAAGTGAAGGAGTAGTGAGGGAATGTATCTAAAGGCTCTGAAAACTTTGACTAAGAACACAAATCTTTTTATGAACACAAATGAATTTCCCCAGCTTGCTGTGGGAGTGCAAATTCTACCTCAGCGCTGCTAGTTTCCATGCTAACAACAACCTCATCTGTCCTCTGAGTATTCCTCACCAGTGAGCTCTCCTCAAAGAAATCTCCCAGCATCAGACCTTCTGAGTAACTTTTATCCGTGTCAGGGTTGCTCTCTCTCCCCGCCGGTGAGGGTTCCGTTGGCAGGGGACACCAGACCACTAGTGGGCTCTCTCCTCGGGGATTCCCCCAACCCCGCTCACCGCAAAAGACATTCCAGATGGAGCAGATGTTCACTGAGACTCCCAGTCGTCATCACAGCAAGATCGGATGCTGGGATCTCCCTCCGTGGCACCACAGAGCACAGGGCCAACACTGTTGCATCACTCCCTGCACCTGCAGGTGCGTCGGGGGCATGGCTGATGGTATAAATGCCACTGGTGATCAGAGAGACTGGCCCCTTTGCGTGAGAGCATTGTGCTGATTCCTGAAGCCTTGAGTCCTTCCCCGAACCTTTCCCCCACTTTCTGTCCCTGACAGAATGACAAATGCCTGTAGTGATGGAGCCTTGGTGTGTGGTGAGTGATTGTGATACCTCGCATATCTTCCCGGAGTGTGAATCTGAGGCTGCGTGAGAGAGGGATTGAGCAAGCGCTTGTCTCCCCTTCCCCTCCGGGGTTTCACCTGCCCCCCCATCAGTATGGTTGCCCTCTGCCTCCAACCCCTGTGCTACCTGGTCCTTCACCCTTCTGCTCCTCATCTCCTGCACCCAGCCTCTCCATTCCCTGTGGTGTGTCTTGTGCGTGTGTGGTGGCTGCAGGGCAAGACAGGGCACTCCAGTATTATCTGCTCGGCGCCCTATGATGATAGAGGCCTAATCTCTTGCAGATTCCAGGGCCACCACTCTATCCTGACGGGCACGTTAACCCCGCAAGCGATCCTAGAGCACTGGTCGGAGTTGTCCTTCCCTCAAACAGCTGATGAGAGGGTGTTGCCCTTCCCCTAATGACCCCCTCCCCAGTGACAATCAGAGCCCCAGTGATCAACACTACAGCCATTTTTAAAATGGGAACTGCTATGGGGCGGGTCCGTGTGCATTGCAAGGAGCGCTGATGGATGTCCAATGAGGGGGGGGGGATTCAAACAGGCAGGGATGGGTGTGTGCTGGATGTGTACCCCTACACTGCTCACTCCTGCCTCTGCACATAGAGCATCCCAGGTTTTCCACCGATGCTCCATGCGTGGGCATGAGTGGGAGGTGTGTGGGCCATGGGAGTGTGCACCCACTCATCCCAACTTCAGACAGGTGCTTGGGTGGATGGGGGACAGGTACTGGTGGGTGGGCGTCTCCTGTTTTAAAATGGCCTATTTTGGGGATCCATGCGCCTTGCACATCAGATGAGGTTGGAGAATCTGGTTATCTGGCCACTAAATCATGATGAGACATCTTCAGTCTAATCATCTGAATCACATACTAGGCTCTGTTTGCTCAGATGATGTCTCTCTTCTCCCACTGATTGTCAACAGAGCAGAGATTGTACTAACAGAAAACAAGAGACTACTACTACTACTTATCATTTCTATAGCAATACTAGTCGTACGCAGTGCTGTACAGATACACATAACATAAAGACAGTCCATGTTCCATGGAGCTTAATATCTAATCAAGAGACAAAGACATAGACAACTACAAATAAAAGTCTTCCTATGAATAATGGACTACAGGATGCCGGTATTCGGTAAGTTTATTTTACAGGAATTTATCACCGGCATGAGCCTGAAGCTGCATGAGTCCATGGGAGATACTAGTGGGAGAACAGAGGTAGTGGCAGGGACGCAGACCGTGCTGCTGCCCACTTTGTGATTTTTGTGATTTTTGGTGCCTGCCGACGGCTACTGCACGGGAGAGGGCTATACTCCCCCTGGTGCATGTGAACTGCTTGAACTGTGTCCTGCCTTTCTCTCCTGCAGTCTACTGATTGCCCCACCTCCTACAGCTGGGCACAGGAATTTATCACTGGCGGATGCCTGCGGCTGCGCTGAAGGTGTGCACCTAAGGGCATTGTGCCTAAGGGCTGCGTGTGCAAGGGCGTGCCCTTGTGCACATGGCCTGAGGTGCCAGCCAGGTTGCTTTCTGAAGCCATGCCCCGCCGACTCGCATGGAGCGGAAGCGGACGCGTCCCTCACCTTCCTTCAGTGATGAACTCCCACAGAAAAACAGGAGGCGTGAAACCTCCTTAGAGAAGAAGGAAGGTAACATAAACCTATCTAACAGATTTGACTATCTATCTGTGGAAGAGGAAGAGCTGATTAACCTGATGGGAGCTAAATCTATCAGTGCTGAGCATATCCCGTTGTTACCAAAGGGTGTCAGGTGGGACGGGAAAGGGGGCGTAGAGCCGGGTGGGCCCTGGAGGGGCCCGGGGCCTACCCTCCCACCTGTCTAATAACCTCACGCACCCGCTCAGGCTCCTACTGGAAAAAGGTTCTCTCTGGGAATACAAGCCCGTCAGGATAGTGTGTGGGCCGTTCCGTGGGCTTCCGCACCTGGAACTTAGGCCCCTATCATCATAGGGCGCTTGGTGAGGAGCAGGAGCCTGAGCCACAGGAACCCACGCTTTCCCCAACACGCAACACCCACACTCCAGGAGGGACAGGAGGGGAGCGTGGGGAAGAAGTGCCCGGTAAGGAGGGGGTAGGGCCCAGGGACACAAGGGGGCAGACGGGGATTCAGTCAAACACAGCAGGGGAAGGTCTCTAAGGTTACTCCAGGAAGGGAAGGGGGTTAAGGGGACAGGTGCCACACTCCCGACACCCACACACTCGCACGCTACCAGAGGAGGGGAAGTTTGAGGGAGGACAACACACACACACACGCTAATCAATACTCTAAGTCTTGAGGCTGAATTGAGCTCGCAACACTTAGCTTAGTCCGGGGCCGGTCTCCACTGAATCACCAGCGCCGAGTGCTTCTCGGCGCTGGTTCTTATGCTCCTAGCCCCGCCCCTCTGCGTGCCCTCGCAAGCGTGCGGAGCGCCGCAGAGGGGGCGTGGCCTCACTCCGCTTTTGGGTCCTCCCTTCTTTTGCCGCCCCTTCGTCCTGTGGCCCCACCGGGGTTTCTTGTATGGGCGGGGGCGCCCCCGCCGCCTGCTGGGGGGAAGGCGGGGGTGGCCCTTCCAGCCCTTTCGGCCCTGCCGGCATCGGAGCCGGGCCCGCGTGCCGCTGTTGCCCCCGCTTCCCCCATCGGCCCGTGACAAAGGGAGAGATAGGTAAACTCCAAGATGTTGTCATGATAGACATTTTGATAACTCTGATCAATTTAATTGCTAGAACTGTCACCGCGCTGTTTTCTAGTATTTCTGAAAAAAGTAATTCTTTGATCAAGGCCAGAGCCCAGCTAAAGGAGGTTATGGATAAATTGAATTCAAGTCCAGTGGACATGGTTAGTAATCCACATGAAATTAAACCAATTTGTAGTTTAGATATGAATAAATCCCACAATGCTTGGTTGGGCTCTAATAATAGGATTCAGTCCCAGATGGTGTACACCCGAGGTAGGGGTATTGTGGCCAATGCGGTTCTATTCAAAGTGAGGCAAGATTTTACCTACTATATCCCTTCATGGGCTGACACTCCTGCTATTGCCCTTAACGTATCCCATCTGCTGCATAGAGAGTTGACAACCCAGACTATAAGGAAAGTAGTTTATCTCCCCGCGCGTAGATGGGTTTATTTAATAAACATTTATTTTAATTCCAGAGAGCTGGTTAAAAGTATTTCTAACACTAGGAAATATCTTCTCAGTAGAGGGATTTCAATAGATAGGGTGGTTAGTGTTAATCGCTCTGGTATCTCTCCTCCCAAAGTTCCAACTCCTTTGCTAGCAGCCTCTGCAGCCAATCTTGTTCCACTAAGTGATCGAAAGCGTATATTGGGACTTTCTCACCCCAAGGAAGATGTACAAACATTACCATTAACTACTCCTGTAAGTGGGATAATTGAGAAAACTGCTGCAACCTTAATAGGGGTAGATGACTTGAGGTACTCTGTATGCTCTGAGGAACTTCCAGTTGAGAAGCAGGATATAAATAAAATCCTGTCTTCTGGGCCTGATATTACAGATGAGACTATTGTTTTGGATCTCATGGACTGTGTAGAAGGCAGCTCTCCCCCGCATAGGTCGGGGAAGGACTTATTGCCTTCCATTGCGCCTGGCATAAACCCGGCAGCACATTATTCTCCCCATTATTCTCCCCTCAGTGCAGCAGTCTCTTCTCAATGAATTAGACGTTTTTCTATCCGATAAGATGGGAACAACGGGTGTTGCATCACTTTACAGTAAATTTAGGAACCTTCCTGTAACAGATCAAGATAGTATATTACAAAAGTTAGACCTGTTTAGGAGAAATGTTCATTTAGAGCCATTAGAGTACAAAGCGCTTGACTCAACTCGGGTGTCTTTGCAACATAAGCCTGAGCATAACCTTGAAGCTCTGACAGCTGCCATTATCTTGAGCCTGGTGAAGAAGGTAGCCCCCCTGGAAAGACGGTCCAGTCACTAGCAATGGAGCTATTAGTAGAACAGAAGAGCGATGAAAGTTCCGTTAACCATAGGCAATTAAATGGGCAGCAAAGGAGTAATGTTTCATGCTTAGATTCAGATCAAACTTTGATTGAGATAGTTCAGACTCATACCTTACATGATCTGAATATAGAGCTCTGTCATATAGAGTCCCTGGGACTCTCCTTTGGCCCAGGAGTCTCAAAGCAGTGCGGTGCTCATTATGCAGGCAACTCTTCACCAAACACCAATCTTAAATTAGCATCATGGAACATAGCAGGTCTGAAGACAAAACTGATTGACACGGGTGGATATGGAGACTATATGAAGCAATATGATTCTGTCTGTCTCCAGGAAACTTGGCTGAGCCCCGATGTGGGCTTGAACTTAAACATAGGGAATTTTAAAATAGAATCTCATGGTGGCCAGAAGTTGGGTAAAATACGCTGGCCATCTGGTGGGCTGGCAATCCTGGTGGCAGATTCACAATCCTGGTCTTTTCACTCACTTCCCTCAGATAGGCCCGAGTTCCAAATAGGGTCACTGAGGTTGTCTAATCAGGTGCATTACCTCATCCCTCGTCCTCAGTTTATTATAAAGAGGATATTTGGTCCACCTTGGAAAGTAAGGTAAATGCATTAGGGGACCAATTTCCTTGAGCCCAGGTTATTTTGTTAGGGGATTGGAATGCTAGGATAGGACTTAGGATGAGACTACAGTCTGGGGGTGGGGGTGGGGGAAATTCATGGATGCCTTCTCTCACATTCCTAGTTGCCTTTCCCAGGATGTAACGATTAATGATACAGGCTGGCTTCTCCAATCTCTGGTCCTTAAACTTGGGTTAATATCCTTAACGGCAGACTGCAGGGAGATTTGGTTGGGGGATACACCTTCGTAGGCCCGTTAGGCCAAAGTACGATAGATTACGTCTTCATTGAACCTACCTCCTGGGAGAAGCTATTTAGTCTCACTTTAAATATAAGACCAGAAAGCAATCATAAATTACTGGAAGTGCAGATTGCGCTAGGCAATAGTCTGAGTTATGAGACTAGTAAAGTAAATAATTTGGTAAGCAAAAGAACACTTAGGAAATGGGATTCTACCCAGTTATTTTGCAAGATGCAAGATATGTGTTATATTGGAAAGCTTAAGAAGCTTGGCCTGGCACTGTTTCAAGAAACGGATGCAGCCAGAACAATTAGTATATTTTTAGATATGATGGAGTACCTTAAAGAAAATCTTGTATCCGGTTTCTATCATGCATTCTCCATACAAAGTAACCCCTGGTATGACAGAGAATGCCGGGTATTTAAGCGTTTGCTCATAGCCGGGAGGAAGAAATGGGTAGAGATTCAAACCCACTCCGCCTATTCCCATTTTTCAGAACTGAGGCAGTCATATAAGTACCTCCTTGAGACTAAGATAGATACTACAGTAAGAAATGGGCAATGCTACAGTAAGTAGCAACTAGGACAGGTAATGTAAGAAATTTCTGGAAAATTTTGAATTGAATGATTAAACCCACTCAGAAGGTAGGGAGCTCCCTTGTGCCCTATGCCACCTGGGAACAATTTTTCGGAAACCTATATAAGGCCAAAATTTTGTCTAATGAGGATTTTGTCTAATCAGTGAAACAGTCTAGTTTGTCATTCTCCTTCCCTGATCCTAGAAATTGATTTTCAGGAGTCAGACATTGACAAAATGATTATGTTGCTGAAGACAAATAAGTCCCCAGGGCCAGATTACCTAACTGCAGAAGTTCTGCAAGCTGCCCCACAGAGGTGGGCTTTGGTTCTGTGCAGGCTTTTAAATAAAATTTCGCAGGAGGGCAAGATTCCATCTACGTGGGGCTTAAGTTGGATAGTCCTCATTTATAAAAAAGGCGAGCGGTCAGATCCCGGGAGCTACAGGCCAATTAGCCTAATTTCAGTCATCAGCAAGTTACATGCAGCCAAAATCTTGCAATATTTGCAAAAATGGGCAGATATGTGGAGTATTATCCCTACGGAACAATATGGTTTTAGGGCAAACAAATCCACAATGGACTGCAGTTTCATCGTGATGCACCTAATTTCCAAGTACTCGAAGATTAGAAAAGGGAAACTTTTCCTGGCCATCATGGATTTCATCAAGGCCTTTGACTCCGTCCCGCAGGAGAGACTCTGGGCCAAACTGAGGGCTATGGGAATAAGTGATAGACTTCTTACAAGCCTGATTCGCCACTCCAATGATGTGGCGAGAGTCAAAAATGGAGCCGGGATTGCGTTAAGTGCCTCAATTCTCATTAGAAGAGGTGTCCGACAAGGATGTGTTCTAGCTCCACTACTTTTTAACCTTTATGTTGCAGATTTGGTGAATTTTATAAAGGAGAGGAATCGACATCCTCCCAGGATCTACGCTTATCCCTTGCATGCTCTGCAATATGCAGACAATTTGTTTTTGTTTTCGCAGACCAAAAAGGACCTTAAAGCTTCAATTAATGGATTCATGGACTATTGCTCACTTAATGGACTTGAAATCAATAGTAGTAAATCTAAAATTATGATAGTGGGGGTTAAATCCCTCTCCCGCAAATGGAAAATCAGGGAGGCCCACCTTGAAGTAGTTAACTCCTTTTCATATCTGGGTGTTGTTTTCATCTACGGGCACTTGGGCACTACATCTCAAAAATAGAGCACATTTGTCATTATGTGCAACTCGCTGCCTGTTGAAAACCATGAATGTCTCCAGTGGAATATCTTTAAGTACTATTCTGAAGACATTCCAAACTAAGATTCATGCTATGTTAACTTTTGGGATAGAACTTGTCCCCTCTCCAGACATTATTGTCTTGGAGAGGGTTCAAAACCATTTTCTGTGATGAGTGCTTAGAGTGTGCACCAGTGTTCCGGGTGCTGTTGCACAAGCAGAAGTGGGTATGTTAGCCATTGAACACTATGGAAGAATGGTGTTAGCTCGATATTGGACAAAACTGTTAACCCAACCACTGGAGGCCCTACAAGGTCAGTGCTTAGCTGAGGAACTAGAGCATGATGGCAGTAGAGTGTATCCCTGGGTGAAACATCTGGCCTCTGTTCTAGCTAGTTTGGGATTTTCCTTTATGTATTTCCAGGGGAAACCCATAACTAGTATACAGAAGGAAATAGAACAGAGATCCAGGGATCTTGCTATGCAAAAAGATCTTTCTTCGCTGAGACTGTGGAAAGTGGCACCCAGGTTGGGATTGGGTAAGACCAGTTTCTCTATGGAGCCTTAACTAGATAAGCTGGCCAGCAATATTCTTAGAAGGCATTATACCCTTTTACGCTTTCAGCTGACCCAAACTGCAGTAGTAGAGGGTAGGTTGCAAAGAATCCGGTATGAGTTCCGTCAGTGCTCCTGTGCGTCACAGGAAGTTGAAACCTCTGAACATGTTCTCCTTAGGTGTTTACATTATTCCTGCCTTAGGGATTTATGGTTAGCACCTTTATTGACAAAGGCTAGGAAGATTAAAATAGCTGATCTTTTCCTAGTTATTACCAATCTATCTCAAACTGATGAGTTTGTAGCAGTGGCAACTTTTTTGGTCCGTGCTGCAAAGAGGCAAATTGCCATTCGATCGTGAATTAAAATATCATCATGATATTTTAGGTGAGCATTGTGATTAGACTATTGGGAGCAGTTTGGCCCCTGTGTTGAGTTGGAGGTTATCTAGCGGTCAAGAGACCTTTTATTACTAACTCATTGTACTGCTTTGTATAAGTTTTAAGTTATATCTGAATTTTTTCTTATTTTCCAGGTACTCCCATTTATAATATTTGAAAATTTTGGATTGTTTCTGTATTCATATGTTCGCTGGATTTCTTATCTTTAGTTAGTATTATACATTATCTTGCTACGCTTGAACAGATTTAACTCTCTGATGTATTCAAATGATTTTGGATATTTTATATTGTTTATATTTCTTGAGGAGTGTGGACTATACTGATTTAGGAGGTTGTTTGTATTGATCTTGGCCATGGCGAAAGCCCATGCCTCAATAAACTAATTTTATATATAAAATAGGGTCTTGGTTCATGATTTAAAAGCAAACTTAAAGAAGTGGGTCTTTAGGCAGGACTTGAATATGGACTGGGAAGCGGTCTGATGCAGCACCTCGGGAAGTTTGTTCCAAGCACACGGTGCAGGAGGTGGAAAGCATGGAGTCGGCGATGGAGGAGAAGGGCATTCAAGAAGAAGCATCTTGCCTGATAAATGGAGGTCACAAGTAGGGGACATAGGGGGAGATAAGAGAGGAGAGGTACTGAGGAGCTGCAGAGTGAAGACACTTGTAGGTGAGTAGGAGAAGCTTGAGCTGTATGAGGACTGTATGATACTGCAGAGGAGAAAGAGAACAGTTGTCTTTCATTGGAATATCTTAGTCCCAGAACATTAGCTTCTGCTGTGTCACTGCACCAAGCATTTCCGACACTACCATACCAGTGTGCACACCTAACACAGCACAGCATGATACATTTGCCTAGCTAAAAGATTCCCAAACTGTGGTTGGGAACCCCAGTAATTTTGCTGTCATCTATGGAAGGTGTTGCAACCACAGTTATGATTCACTTTGTATGTCTGTGTTGCTGTCTGGGGTCATGGGATTATATTTAAGTCTCAAAATGGGGTTACTGGCAAAATTTTGGGGACCACGGGGCTTTATGGGGTTTTCTGCCATCATCCCAAACATAAAATTCAGGTCCATAGTAGAAGAGCAGTACCAAATGTGAAGGGTAAATGCTCAGATCCAAGATGGCTTATTCAGCATTATGCTCAGCAAGGTGTGGGTTATGCACAAACAGACAGAACCGAAGATGGGTTTAAAACCAAAAATGAGTGGTTAACATTGCATCTGGTAACATTCAAAAGAAGTCAGTGGAATAGTAAGGAAGTGAATCCTGGATTCCCAAGTAACTGAGCTGCATCCTAGCCATTATACCACCCTTCCTTCCTGTCTCGCAGTACTGGAGTAATCTTTTTGGAGTGGGCACAGCATGCATCACTGGGTATTTTCAGATGTGACGGGGCCCATTGACCCCGGCACGGAAACTACCCATTGATTCCCCACTGGGATCACTCCGGCACGGCCAACAGACGTTCCGGGGGATCCCGGCGGGAAATCGGGGAGGGGGTGGGGTCACGCCACACAATGTGCAGACGCACGCCCCCGCCTCCCCATGTTCCCCCACCACCCGTCCTCTGGGGAGACGGGCGGGCACCACAGCCAATGAGGCCACAGCGCCCGCCCGAATTGACCACGGCCCGTAATCCCGGCAGGGATTCCGGGCTGTGGCTGCTGTACAGACGAGATGGCTCGGTTCATCACGGCGGAGATTCACATTCACCACGCGATCGGCTGAACCCGTGGGGCTGGTGCCAAACACGTGGTGAATGTGATTCCCCGCTGCGATTGACTGTGATCAACATCTGGGGGGGAACTTCCGTTCCCCCCATCAGACGTTACGGTATCACTTTCACCATGTGCAGATTCACTGTGGTTGACTGTGATCTCGTAACGTCTGAAAATACCCACTGTTTCTAATTTTTTCAGAAAAGACCATCTGCCCTGCCAGCCACAGTAGTTCAGAGGATCTGTTCTATTATACCAATTTTTGTTGGTAGGAGTATGCAAATTTTCACACTTCATGGGGCCCTTCATGGGGCCCTCAAGCATGTAAAAAGTCAGAGCTATAGTATACACCAAGCAAATGCAAAACAGGCATATATACACATGCATACTCTCACCAACAGAAAATAGTCCAATAAAAGAGATCATCAGAATGGCCTTGTTTCCATCTCTTACATTTGGGACCAATATGGCAACCACATTCTCTCTAGTCTACCACCCGCAGTTACACAAATATATGGAGCTGTAAAAAGTGTGAGAGCCATGCTGGAAGGATAAAAGACTCCAAAATGATTTCATGAATTTACTGTGGCTTAGTGGGTTGTGCTTGTATAAACTACTACAAAATCTCCTTCATCCTCATGTGCTTTTTTTCTTCTTTGAACATTTGAGTCCTAATTCAAAGACCAATGAAATCAAAGCAAAAATGTTCCAAAGGCTGTGCGACCATCTCTCACAATTGTATTGTGATACATGATTGTGATATGGATATCACAATATTGGTTGTTCTCAGTCTTTAGAGTCCTGTTGTAAGTGAAAATCTCAGCTTTTCATTTTTAAATCAGTTGTTTCCGAGCATCTTGCATGTAAAGAAAAGCCTGACAACATGGTTTCTACTCACAAAACAGAGACAAGTAACAAGCGCACAGCCTCATGGGTCTGAATCATGGTTTTTGAATGGGTGGGATTGCCAGTTCTGTATTGACCTTGCCAGGATGGTGGATAAGATTGTTCCTGAAATGATTTGGGTATTTTCTTGTAAAGGAGAGAAGAAGATGAGGAGCATTTCTCCCACTCAAAACACTTACTTTGTTGTTCTCATTAACTAGGTCACCTGTAGCTCTAATTAAGTGTTAAAAGGAAACACTCAAATTAATCAAATACAGGTATGTTTGGCTAAAGGTATCCCAATCCAATGTTTTTGGTAAACGCCATAGATGTTTTGACACATTTTGGACAAGTTCTAATTTTGAAATAAAATAAAAATTACAAAAGTTGCAATCTTCAAGTTCAGATGCTTAGGTGTATGCACAAAACAAGAACTGATTGTCAAGATGCTTCCTAAGCTTACATTCATTTCTACAGTTTAAATGCTTCTGACTGCATTCACGTGAGACACTAAGTGTGCTAAAATCCCTTTCCCCATTTTTATGTTGAACATGTGGAAAGGATAGCTCACAGGATACAGAGGGTGTATTTACTCCAAATAAATAAGCTTGGAAACCAACTAGGTTTATCAAGCATGCTAACTCCCTCACATTCATGTGTTTAATGTGTGAAGAAATTCATTCTGCTATCAGTCTGTCTGCCCCGGAGAGTCAATAAATTGCTGCACAGGGTGATGGGATATCTAGCAGCAGCCACAGCAGTAAATGGTCACTTTCAAAGTGGGGGAAAAGAATGTGGGGACAGGGAGTTCAGGCTTACAATCTCTTAAATGAAACTGAATAGGCAGGTTAAAAGACTTGTGTTAAGCTGACAGTGACCTTGAGAGTCATCCAGTCCAACCCTTTGCTTGGGTAGGATGACTACAGTTACTGCATCCCTGGCAGATGGCTGTCCAGTCTCTTTCTGAGCACCTCCAATGACAGAGACCCTACAACTTCCCTCGGCAACTTGTTCTGTTGCTGCACAGCTCCATTAGGAAGTTTTTCCTGGTATTTAACTGAAATCTACATTCCTGTAATTTAAGCCCATTATTTCTAGCTCTTCCCTCTGTAGCAATGAAGAACATTTCCTTGCCATCTTCTTGGTGGCAGTCCTTCAGATATTCGAAGACTGCTATCCTAGCTCACCTTAATCTTCTCTTCACTAGGCTAAACCTTCCCCATCGCTTTAACTTTTCCTCATAAGACTTGTTTTCCAGATCCTTTATCAACTTTGTTGCCCTCCTGTGAACACACTCCAATTTGTCTATGCCCTTCTTAAAATTAGGCACCCAGAACTGAACTCAGTACTCCAGGTAAGCTCTGACCAATTCTGAAGAGAATTAAATGATTACTCTCGCTGACTTCTGTTAGTGTAGCCAGAAGCTGCATTGGTCTTTTTTGCAGCCAAAAATTAAATATCCAAAATGAAATGATCAAAAATACCACCCAAAATGGAAAAATCAACCATACCCCAAAATGGAAAAATCAACCAATAACTGCCAATATTCAAAGTGGGCATAAATAGCATTTTGTACCCTCTTCGTCATCCCCGATTTGAAACAGCCAAATTTGCTGCTGCTATTTGATTTGGCTCTACTTTTTTCAGAAGGAATCTATATATTTGACAATTAACAATAATACTGCATTACATGTTGTCGAACCCAAGATTATTGTTTCCATAATTTTCTATATTTTAGAAAGCCTCAATAATCCAATTACATTAGAAACCAAGTACAGAGGAAACAGTAAAAGATGAGAACAAGAACATAATGATTCATTGCTGGAAGGTTTCAAGTAGACAATTTGTTATTATTAGCACTTACAGACTGTGTCCGTTTCTAGATTAGAAGTGGTCTCAAACCAAAATGTCAGATGCAAAGATCCACAAACGTTTTGCTTGAACCTAGACATGAATGTGTTGGATGACAATGAACTGAAACCAGAATCCAAACACATTCTGAAGTATCTTGAAATCTAGATTCAAGTCCAAATGTTGCAGTTCAGGCCTATATCATAAAGGAGTTGCCCAAACTCATTAACTTCTTTCTCAGAGTGCTAATAATATAGATCAAAAGGCTAATGTGGACCCAGAGGACAAACCACAGTAAAAGGTGAGCAATACTTTTGGGATGCCAAAGACTACCCTGGAGGAACACTTAACATTTGCAGTTTCATTAAAACATTCCCTCCAGCTGTTTTTTCCCCCCTGGTTAATTTTGAATAATACTGACAGGGCAGAACTTTTAGTCAACTTTACTGGCATGCAGAAGATGACGTCAGTCCTGAAAGCGCTGCAGCAGTGGCCAGCCCCCTTCACATCAACAGTGCTTGTGCCAGCATAGCACTTTGAAGATCTGGGCCTATGCTTTTACACTCCCAGTTTATCTTCTAAACTAACCTCACTAATGCTCTCCCTCACTTCCAAGCTCTTCTGATAATCAATACTCCATGTTTTTCCTTAATTCATGGGATATATTCAGCATGGCTCAAATTATTTTCTTTGCTCTCCTGTACTAACCCAGCATCTGATCTCTTAAACAGGATATGAAATTAGTTTAGGCTATCTTATCAGAGGCAGGTGCCCAACTATGTATGTACTAGCATTATTGTTATTTAAATCTCTATAGACCCCACTGGCCTCATTGCAGTGGCTAGTCTACAAACCCAGAGAGTGAGAGTCCCTGCCCCAAAGTATCTAATATGGGCTTGCAGACAAAAGCTATATTACGATGGAGTTAAGGCTGAGGATACATATCAGCAATTTAGGGTAAGATACATAGCTGGGCTGTTGCAATTTATTTTCCCCATACCAAGTATGTTAAACCCATGAAATTCAGCCTAAAGACCACGCTTAAAGAAATGCAAACATCCATAAGGTGTGAAAATGCTCCTTCAAGGCACTCGCATTATTAATCCGAAGGCAATACCGGTGCTTACCCGGTGTCTGTCAGCTGTGGGGGATTGGATGAGGGTGAGCCGCTTGAAATTAAATCCTGAAAAGACGGATGGTTATGGGGAAAGTCAGGGGAGTGATGGCCCCCATCATTGATGGGGTCCACCCTTCCCTGGTATCTCAGGTCCATAGTCTGGGGGTGTTCCTTGATCTGCAGCTCCGCCTGGATGTCCAGGGGGCCGCTGTGGCAAAGGGTGCATTCTGCCAGTTACATCTGGTACGTCGACTTAGGCCTTATGTCTCGGACTCAGACCTGGCCACAATCATCCATGCTTTTATTAGCTCGAGATTAGACTACTGTAATGTGCTCTACGTGGGGCTACCCTTGGTGATGGTCTGGAGACGAGCTGGTGCAGAATTCGGCTGCCCATCTCCTGAAGGGGACGGGCCGACGGGAGCACATCACTCCAGTGCTCCGCTCTCTGCACTGGCTGCCGATAGTCTTCCATGCCCAATTCAAGGTGTTGGTGTTGACCTTTAAAGCCCTAAATGGCCTGGGCCCCGCCTACCTGCAGGACCGCCTCACCCTCTGGATCTTNGTGGCAAAGGGTGCATTCTGCCAGTTACATCTGGTACGTCGACTTAGGCCCAATTAAAGGTGTTGGTGTTGACCTTTAAAGCCCTAAATGGCCTGGGCCCCGCCTACCTGCAGGACCGCCTCACCCTCTGGATCTTGGATTGACCTCTGTGGTCAGCCGGGGGCCCCCTCCCTGAGGTCCCCCGTGTCCAGAGAAGTTGGTTGATGCAGAGCAGACTAAGGCTGTCTCAGCCAGGCTGATCTGAGCTAATGTGTGTCCTCCCATCTGTTAGGTCCTGCTTAATCCCTGCATGTTGCAAGGTCCACCATCACTGAGGACAAGACCACGAAGTCAACAAGGATTGGTGCCAGGAGCAGTGGCCACCAGCCACCGGTTAGCCAATCGGGTGAGCTGGGAGTGAGCAGACACACACACCCCAGCCACCTGTCAGCTGATGGTGTGTTTGGGAGAAGCTGCTGCCAACAGGGAAGGAGGGACCGAAGGAGGTCACCCTTGCCTTTGGGTGGTGGGTCCCACAGCCAAGCCAAACCCAACCACATGTAGTCCCTCCCTCCATCCCTCCTCATGTCCCACCCTGCACAGCTGTGGGACCCGCTACTGGGGCAACAGTGGTGGTGAGCCTGGGTGTGCACCATGTGGCACGGGCACCACCACTAGTGCACCTCCACCCATGTGCTGGGTTGGGACCTGCCACCCCCTGGCAAAGGGGACCAGGCTGTGGGGCACTCTTCAGGTGCAGCTCTGCCTGGGCAGAGCCACTGGTTTCCCTGAACACTGGCTGGGGGGAGTCAGGTAGGGATAACAGAGCTTTGGGCTGGGGATGAGGCCAAGTATGGCCCTCGGACAGTATCACTCTGGCCTGGAGTCTAGGAACAATCTGCTGCGTTTCACAGCCTGATCCTGCTTCTGGTGGCCTGCAGCTGCTGCTCCGGTACCCATGTCCTGCCAGCGTGTTCAGTTTCCTGAATCAACCCAGGGCATGGGGGTGCAGCTGCATGGAAGGCTGTACGTGTGTTTTGCTCTCTGTGCCAGCCCAAGTGGTGGCTGCATTGCCCCTCCATGGGTTGGGCAGGGATCTGAGCTGGCCTGTCTCATATGTTTTCACCCTTTGTGAACACACCCATCAGAGACAACGCTGACAGCAGAGAGAGCAGTGCATGCTGTTCTGAGACACAGGTGCTGACTGTAGCTCTGGTGCCCTTCCTTCCACAGATCTGGTTTTTAAAGATGATGTGCATGACCCCCTTGTTTAAAGGTATGGAGAGAATTGGCCTTTTGTTTCTCTTCATCCAAAAGCTGTGTACCTCCTCTTCCTAGGGGGAGAATTACAGAATTTAATTTAGAGAAAGGGGGGTCATTGCTCTGTTGGTCACAACTGCAAGAGAGGGAGACAAAATAGTTCAGATGATAGTTTTTTTAGTGAATTTGTCATGGATTAGAATTTACTATATTTAATGGTTGTTGTGGTGTTTTTTTTTTAAAACTGATGAAACTGAGGTGCGGACGTTCACGGTTAAGAAGAAATGCAGAGCTCCTGAAGTGGATCCAGGTACAATTATAATCTCCTAAGAAACAGGCAAATTTCATGGAGAGAGAGTTGTAAGAGAAGAAAAGAGATTTTATACAGACTCAGAGAGACTTTTCCAGGAAGGATTAAGATCACTTATAGATCAGATCACAACACTGAATACTATCATACCTGTACAGTCCCAGTGAAATCAATGGGATGCTGAATGAGATGGGAGTAAGGTAGTACTCAGAGAGAGTCAAGTTAGGAGTATCCAGGAGAGCCTCTGTTCACTCCATGTAGTGCAAATCCTCTACGTGCTTGTCGATTATGTACTTTCATGCCCCTTGAAATGTCGTAAAATGCTACATTTAAAGAATTCTTAAACAGCATGAGCCAAATTGGCCACAAAACCCACTTTTTCATAAATTGCTAATCTCTAATTATAATTTAAATGGGAAAACTAGAAGAAAATAAGACGAAAAGGTAATAAATATTATATGATAAAAGGAAAGGAAGGGTTGGTTTCTGGGAAAAGATTACAAGGACAAAGTATCAACAATTCAAATGTTAAAGAATAGAAAGGAAAGCATGTTTTTAAAGTATTAAAGGAATGCTGACTCCAAAATTCTGCACATAAATATCTTGGTATCCAAGATAAGAATTTCTCTTCTTTTATTAAATGTGAGTCCAGTGACATTAGATCCAGGACAGCTCATGGGAATACCTTTTCAGGTTTACTGTATTTATTCCAAATTGCATAAGATTTTGGAATACCTCTGAACCAGGGATCTAGAAATAATTGGATTTTATTTATTTATTTATTTAAATTTGTACCCCACCCTTCCCCAAAGGCTTAGGGCAGCTTACATCACACATAAAATGCAATTAAAAGGCCTTAAAATAAAATACAAAAACCCTACGTGATCTAACTCCAACCACCCAATAACCTCCCACCCCCTCCCTATCCCTACCTGCCAAAATCTTTAATAAAAAGAAAGGTCTTACACTGTCTCAGAAAGATTCTCAGGTTCGAACTCAGCCAAAACTCTAGGGGGAGGTAGGTCTACAACATAGGGGCAGCGACTGAGAACACCCTCCTCGTCGTATGGACAAGATTGGCAGATGGAACCCACAGGAGGGCGCTCCCGACTGACCGCAGAATCTGCAGCGGGGCATGGTAGGACAGGCGGTCTTTCAGATAAGTAGGGCCCAGGCAATTTAGGGCTTTATAGGTCAAAACCAGCACCTTGAGTTGTGCCCAGAAGCCAATAGGCAGCCAGTGTAGATTTTGGAGCACCGCAGTAATGTGCTCCTGGCAACTCTTCCCAAAAGGAGGTGAGCCACCGTATTCTGCACCAGCTGCAGCTTCCAAACAGTCATCAAGGGCAGCCCCACATAGAGCACAGTAGCCTAGACTTGAGGTGATGAAAGCATGAATGACAGTGGCCAGATCTGAACCAGAGAGAAAAGGCCACAATCTCCTCACCAGGATGGAATTGGCGAAAAGTGCTCCTGACCACCACTGCCACCTGAAGATCCAGGCTCAGCGAGGGATCCAAAAGCACTCAGAGGCTGTGAACCTGAGTGACCAGAGGGGGCCAGACCCCATCAATAAGAGGTGTCCCAATCCTCTCCAAGACACATGACCGGCCAGCCATCATCACTTCAGTCTTGTCAGGATACAGCTTCAATCGACTCACCCTCATCCAGTCCACAACAGCAGCCAGGCATCGGGTAAGCACTGAGACTGCAGGACCTGGGTTAAATGAAAAGAGGTAGAGCTGAGTGTCATCAGCATATTGATGATGACACCTCACCCCAAACTTCTGAATGACCTTGCCCAGCAGTCTCAGATACACACTGAACAAGAGCGGGGACAGAATAGAACCCTGCGGGACACCACAGGGAACATGATCAACCTCTCCCTCTCTACTGGCTCCATCCCCTCTGCCTTTAAACATGCCACTGTCTCCCCCATCCTCAAAAAGTCCACCCTGGATCCCTCTGAACCCTCTAATTACCATCCTGTCTCGCTCCTCCCTTTTGCTTCCAAGCTCCTTGAACAGGTTGTCTATTCCCGTTGCCTCGACCTCCTCTCTGCCAACTCCTCCCTTGACCCCCTCCAATCTGGCTTCTGCCCCCTTCACTCCACTGAAACCACTCTGGCTAAGATCACCAACAATCTTCTTGTGGCTAAATCCAATTGCCTTTATTCTTGTCCTCCTCGTACTCTCTGCTGCCTTTGACATTGTTGACCACTCGATCCTTCTTGAATCGCTTCACTCCCTTGGATTCCGGGACTCTGTCCTCGACTGGTTCTCCTCCTACCTTTCTGACCGCTCCTTCAATGTATCTCTTTTTATCTCCTCCCCCTCCTCCTCCCTATCCCTCTCAGTCGGGGTTACCCAAGGTTCTGTCCTTGGCCCTCTCCTCTTTTCTATCTACACCCAATCTCTCAGCAAACTCATTGCCTCCCACGGTTTGCAATGCCACCTATACGCTGATGACACTCAACTCTATCTCTCCACTCCTTCCCTCTCCCCCTCTGTTCAAGCTCGTCTCACCAACTGTCTCTCCAATATCTCTGTCTGGATGTCTCAACGCCAACTCAAATTGAACATGGCAAAAACTGAGCTCCGGATCTTCCTTCCCAATCCTTCCTCTTCCTCTTCCTCTTCCTCTTCCCTGTCAATTACCATTGACGGGGTCTCCATCCTCCCTGTCCCCCAAGCTCGCAGCCTGGGCTTCATCTTCGACTCGCACCTTACCTTCAAACCCTACATTGATTCCGTGGCCAAACCCTGCCACTTCTCCCTCCACAACATTGCCAAGGTCGACCCTTTTCTATCTGTCTCCTCTGCCAAAACTCTCATCCACGCCCTAGTCATCTCACTATTGTAACCTCCTCCTCGCTGGCTTTCCCCGCTCCCACCTCTCTGCCCTCATCTCTGTTCAAAAGTCTGCTGCCAGGATCATCAACCTAGCCCATCGCTTTGACCACGTGCAGCCTCTCCTCTCCTCTCTCCACTGGCTCCCTCTTCCAGAGCGTATTCTGCACAAGCTCCTTGTCTTCACCTACAAAGCCCTTCACAACCTTGGTCCCCCCTACCTCTCTGCCCTGATCTCCCTCTGGACTCCTGCTCAAGCACTCCGCTCCTCTTCCATCCCCTCCCTCACCCTCCCACGCCTCCCCTGCTCCCACAACCACCTTTGTCCCTTTTCCTTTGCTGCCCCACATGCCTGGAACTCCCTCCCTGCCCTCATATGCCTTGGCCCCTCCCTCCACACCTTCAAGTCCCTCTTCAAACCCCACCTCTTCCGCTTCGCCTTTCCTAACTCCTGCTAATCATCCCCACCCAGGATTATCCCCCACCTGTTATCTGTAAACTCCCAATTACTGCAATCAAGCCAAGAACGTGTACCTGAGCTCTCGCATCCTCATGAATGTCGCATCCCTTGTCTCTCCCTCTGTTCCCCCTTCCCTGTCTCCCCTCCCCCTGTCTTTAGATCGTAAGTTCTCGGGCAGGGACCGTGTCTATCTTATTCTTTGTAAAGCACCAGGTGCATCGCTGGTGCTATATAAATGCTAATAAATAAAATAATAATAATAATAATAATAATAATAATAATAATAAGTTGGTGAGCAATCGCCCATCACCACCTGCTGGTACCTCCTTGACAGGAAAGAGTGGAACCACCTCAAGAACAGTTCCACACACCCCCGCCAGGTCCCAGAGTCGGGCCAACAACACATCGTGATCAACTGTATCAAAGGCTGCAGAAAGGTTTAACAAGGTAGAATTCCTCTTGTCCATTTCCTGGCACAGATCATCGACCAAAGCCACAAGCGCAGTCTCCATGCCATACTCAGGATGAAAACCTGACTGAAATGGGTCCAGGAATCCAACAGCTTCAAGATGCACCTGGAGCTGTTGGGCAACCACCCATTCAATAACCTTCCCTAAAGGGGGAAGGTTAGACAGGCTGATAGCTGGCCAGGACGTCCGCGTCCAAAGATGGTTTCTTAAACAGGTGGCAGACCACCGCAATTTTAAGGGTTAAGGATAACAAATGACTGTTTAAGGATATATTTGTTTTAGGATAACAAATGACTGTAAAAATAATAATTCTATTGTAGTGTAGAGAAAATGTGGTTGCCATGTTAGTCTTAAATGTAAGAGATGAAACAAAGTAGCCAGATGAAATCTTTTTATTGAACCAACTTCTGTGAATGAGACTGTGCATGTTTTGGGACCAAACAGGACCTTTCCTCAGTCATGTGACTTCTTACCTGCCTGAGGAAAGCCATGTATGGCCTGAAAGAAAATAAAATAAATATTCTCACCAACAGAAGTTGGACCAATAAGAGATATCATCTGAACTCCTTTGTCTCCATCTTGGTAATCAGACAACTAAGCATCTGTTTGTTTTAAAATTCCTATAGGTAAAACACAAGTCTACAAAATAAAAAGCTA
Source organism: Sphenodon punctatus (assembly GCA_003113815.1). NCBI lineage: Eukaryota > Metazoa > Chordata > Lepidosauria > Sphenodontia > Sphenodontidae > Sphenodon > Sphenodon punctatus. The sequence goes on from QEPC01002784.1 coordinate 639,477, forward strand.
TCAAATTCTGATGAGATTTGCAGAAGGAGAATCTTCAAGAGATTATTTCAGCAGCTGTGTGTAACTGATTTAAATTGATAGTTCTGGCAGGTCTGTTAAATATACCGAGAAAGAACATTTTAGGGATAAAATGTTGCCATATTAATGTACTTTTAAAAAATGCAATAGAACAATTGCTCCCAAATTGTGGTCTGTTGCCTATTGGGGGGTCTGCACGGACATGGTAAATAATCTAGTTCATCTGCAAAACTGGCAATCTTGCAAAACTGGAAGGACTGGCAATGAGCTCCGTGTGCACCGGCTAGCCATAGTGAGCCTGTGGGAATGGAAACTGCAACCAGAATGTGGCTATCTCCTGTGGGAGCTTGGTGATCCATAGGTCATTTCTAAGGTTGACGTTGGTCTCTTGGGCCAAAAAATTTGGGACCCTCTGAAATAAAGCATAAGATGAAAAATCAAATGGCAAAATTAATAGGGCTGCAACCATTAATCGATTAAGCGAACTGATTAATGGATTAATCTGTGTCAAACCGATTAAAATTTGTCCCCCGATTGATCGGTTAGCTGCCAGGACCTTCTGACAGTCAATAGTTCTGAGTCCATAGGTCAAGGGGGACGTGTTCCAGTGGAAGGCAAGTTTACACGGCATGCAAATTGGGCAAATATATGCAAATGTATGCACATTTATGCAAATTTTAACTGATTAATTAGTTGGTTAATCGGCAAAAAGGCATACTCAATTAATTAACTAACATTTCTAGTAATTAACTAAAATTTCTAAAATGTTCTCATATGGACTTCATCTAGACTCTGGGTCTTTCTATTGATTCTCAAAGTTGTTCAAGTGATGTTTTTTATTGGACCAATTGTTGTTGGTGAGAATATGCAAGTCTTTGGTCTGTGCAGGGCCCTTCCTCAGGTATGTAACTAGTCAGAACAAATTACATGCCTGAGGAAGGGCCTCATGTGGCCTGAAAGCATGCATACCCTCACCAACTACAGTTGGTCCAATGAAAGATATCACCAAAACTTCTCTCTCTTCTCACTCTCTCAGGTTTGGGACCAACATGGCAATCAACACCTCTCTCTAGACTACTGATTCCTAAAAGTGCAAAGCAAAGGAACTCAAGATTGTCCTTTGTATTGTTGTGCTTGAAAGAGGGAATTTTTGTCCCAAATACTCACCTAAGACCATTAGTTAAAGTAGCAGTGGCCCTGCTCTGAACAACTTTACATGCTGAAAAAAAGAATGAGGTGTGATCATTTTTTTTTTTAAAAATGTATGTTTTCATTACTATTTTTTATAATTATCATCATGCAATGTAAGAAATAGCAGCATTTCAGATTAGGTGATTTTGCTCTCTGTATGAACAGCATCTGTTCATTTTAACTCATTGCTGTTACTTTAAATTTCTATGTCTTCCTTCTCTAAAACAGATTTACCATCAAAACACAAAAAACAAAGCATAGCATTATCCTCCAACACATCATAACCCTTCACTGGCCAACATCCCATAAAACAAAGAGCATTACAAATTCAGACTTAAAACCCCTAAAACTCTAACCTCACCTTTACCCACTCATGTGTCTCACACATGAAAACCCCCTCTCCCCTGGCTACTAATGAATAACGCATGCCTGGTTTTACAAATTTAGCAGTTAAACACATCTAAAAATGTCCAGTTTTCTGAAAGAATTTCTTCACAAAATCTCACTGGAAATAAACTTGTGCATTGGGTTCTTGGTGTCTTCTGTCTCTGTCAGCTGAAAGAAAGTGGATAACAGCAGGACATGAATGGAGAGGTCTGCTCTGCCTGCAGCCTCCAAGCTGCTTCAGCTCTCCCTGGCATCACTTCCGTAGGAACAGGGAAGGCAACTTGCAAGGCTTAAGGGTAAAAACAACCAGAACGAAGTTGCAGACCCTAGAGAAAAGAGGAAGGAAATTAGAACAGCAGCTCATGGAAGCAGCCATCTTTCTGACATAGATTAACTTTCCCTGGGATTGTGCAGGGAAGGAAAGGAACAGATGAAAATTTAGCAAAGGGCTACAGTGAAAGCACTTCCCCAAGTCAATCATGTCATTGATCTGTCTGTTTTACCCAGTGTGTGTTTGTTTGAAAGAACAATTATTTGTGGGGAAATCTTAGGGACTGGTGGGGATTTTCTCCACCACTCTATATGCAGTAACACACTGGATTCCAACACACAAGCCATGGGTGCTTTTCTTACTAATGTGTGTTTCAAGTTAGAAACCACTTGGGGAACCTGCCATCATGTCTTAGGTCAGTGGGCAATCAGGCCTTTGCTGTGGTGGGCTCCTCAGTGTGGAACTCACTCACTCCGGATGTCCATCTTAGTTCCTCCCTCCTTACCTATAAAAAAGCACCTGAAAACTCATTTATTTACTAGCTGCTTTTAGGATCCACTGCAGGTCACCCTTAATGTAGTCTGATCTCCCTCTTTACTAGGGGTACAGCAGGTAGTGCACTGGCTACCCAATACCCACAGGTAATACCTGCATTTGGAGCACCCCCATCAGCATTTTCCTCTCTCTCTCTTTTCCTTCCGCTTGCAGTCTCAGGCGTTCCGTTTCTATCTTTTGCCTTTCTCTTTTCTGTTCCCACTGAAGTTTTTTAAATTCAAGGAACTCTCTGCTGATAGTCTGTATCCCATCCTCATCTTCGGAGGAATCGCTCTCCGCTCTTTCGTGTGAGGCGGCTGCCTCCTCTCCCTGTTGCCGCTTCATATGTTCCTGGAGGGTCTGCCTCATCTGGTCTTGACTAAGTTCAGATGGGTTTATCCCCCTTTTGTGGCATTTCTCCATAAGCTGTTCTTTTTTCATGTTCTTTCATCCTTTGATTGTATGGGCCATTCTCATGTGTTTTCCTTTTTCTGTCCCTATCTTCGAAATCAAGGCTAAAATAGCAAACTGCCACTCTGTTCAAGGATCTGCTTATTCCACCCTCTCAGAGCTGAGTGCTGAAAGTCCCGACTCCTGGGGCTTTCAGACTCTGCAGGTATGGGATTTTCTCCCCTCAGAGGAGTCCAGTCACCTGGCAGTGCTCCTCTACTTTCTACACATTGGTCCACAAGCTGAGCTTGACCCTACTCACTGAGGCGCCACTGTCACAGGTTGGAGGGTCTGCACCCCCACTTTACCGGGTTTGAGTCTCAGTTTCCCTTGCGCACAGCCCGCTTGAATTAGTTTCTCTCTCTGGCTACTTCAAGTCTGACGCAGGGACAACTCCTTTGTCACTCAAGGGCCCGATCCTTCCCGTTTACAGACTCTTTACTCTCTGGGTTCGCAAGAGCTTGAGAACTCTTGTTGCTCACTTGTGTTCCAATGTTAGACACAAACACTTCTTCATAAAGATAAGTAGTAAGTTTATTGATTAGTATTACATAAGCAAGATAGTTGATACAAAGTGGTTACTAGAAATCAAAGGTAAATATAACGCATTTCTGATCTATACTGGTTGAGTTCTTAAATAAGCATCTTACCCTACAAAGGTCCATACGTTTCTCTCAGTCCTTTGACGTAAGCGACTGGGCACTGGTCTCTTAGGCTGCTTTTAAACGAGGAGCGCTGAAGTGCCTCCTCAACGCCGCATTAAAGGAAAGCCGCCGGAAGTGACATTCTCCCCGTTGCCGCCGGTGGCGACGGCTAGAGACACGGGGCTTTGGAGCGGCGTGTTCTTAAGCCTGATAATTGAAGTCTTAAGAACGCGCCGCTCCAAAGCCCCGTGTTTCCAGCCGCCGCCGGCGGCAATGGGGAGAACATCACTTCCGGCGGCTTTCCTTTAATGCGGCGTTGAGGAGGCGCTTCAGCGCTCCTCGTTTAAAAACAGCCTTAGTTGGTAGAAAGCAAAATCATCTCTCAGTTCATGGTCTCCAGCCTGACTAGCTGGCAGACTTTCGTATGCAGATGCAACTGCTCGAGGTGGCTCTGGGAAAGCGATAGTGAAGCTGGCTTAATGGCCCTTGCTTAAGTATCCTGCCTCATCCCTTTGTCTTGGGTTTCCCACCTAGGGGAATTGTGTGATGTGTCACGTAGGCAACCCAGGCAAACATGAAGGTTGTTTTGCATCTCTGCAGGTCTGTCTGGCTAGGGTTGCCAAATACACATTCTTTGTATCTCTTTGCATTTCCTGGAGTTTGGTCACATGTCACAGCCCTGATTTGGGTGTTACAGTTTTCAATTGTAACATTACGTGCTTGTGGAACCTTTTGTATTACATATTTACCAGACTTGTAGTCTACATGTAGGCCCGTGTTACATGTATGTGACCCTATGTTCCTCCGTGACACCCACTACCCAAAAATGCTGGTATTACAGGGGCTTGCCCATCCCTGGGCTGACTCACCACCCAGCAGCTGCTGCTCCTCTGGTCCCAGCCACTGCTCCCTGCTCTGTTTTTTTCTGAGTGGGGGGAGAGCAAGGAGGACTCTTCTGGAGCACCATGTGCACACATTCCACTATCCACATAGTGCCCCATGCCCTGTGCCAGAAGAGGTATCCTTCCCACCTTGGCTTAGGAAAAGCAGCAGTTGGGTAGTGAGTTAGCCTGGGGAGCCACTAGGGATGCGCAAATGTGGTTCGGGTGTTTGGGGTTCAGCCCGAACTCAGCCAGTTCGAACAGCCGAACTGGCCACCCAAACCGAACGCCAACCCCCCTGAACAGTTCGGCTGCATTCGGATGAGTTTGGGCATGTTCAGGGGGGAAAAGCCTGGCTGGCAGACCCAGGGAGCGTGGGGGTGCAGGTGACATGCAGACTTCCTGGCCTCAGAGGTGGAGAGAGGCTTGGACTAGCAGCCAGCCTGCCCAATCACCATTCCTCAGACCACTGGCTTGGCAGTCTGTGATTGGCCACGGGCTAGGCTGCATGGAACCAATGGGGCTTGTGGTAAGGCAGGTGCAGCAAGTAACAAAAGTCATTGCCCTCCCCCCCTTCCATATCGTTCTGAGATAGCTACTGAACTCTCCCTCTCCCAGAAGTTTGTGTTCTTCCCAATCCATTGCCATCCTCCTCCTTTTTCACCCATTTCCACAAATTTACCTCCATAGTTTCATTTAGTTTCTCTGTTGTCCCTTCTCCTGTTCAACGTGTATATGCAGCTGCTCGGCGAGGTGATTAGAGTGATCGGGGTGAGGTGTCATCAGTATACGGATGACACCCAACTGTATCTCTCATTTTCGACCGACCCAGGCCCGGCTGTCTCAGTGCTTACCCGGTGTTTGGCAGTTGTGGGGGATTGGATGAGGGCTAATCAACTGCGACTGAATCCTGACAAGATGGAGGTAATGGTAGTGGGGAAGTCAGTGGAAGTGACAGCTCCCATGGTTGATGGGATCTGTCCTATGCTGACTTCTCAGGTACGGAACCTGGGTGTGCTCCTCGATGCGCAGGTCCACCTGGCTCTCCAGGTGGAGGCTGTGGCGAGGAGTGCCTTCTGCCAGTTACATCTGGTGCTGCAGCTTCGGTCATTGGTTTCAGTTCCTGACCTGGCCACAATCATCCATGCTTTTATCACCTCTCAACTAGACTACTGTAACACGCTCTATTTTGGGCTATCTATGGTGATGGTTCAAAAGCTGAAGCTGGTGTAGAATGCGGCGGCCCAGCTCTTAGTGGGACTGGGCTGCTGGGAGCACATTACACCAGTGCTCCGGTCTCTGCACTGGTTGCCAATAGTCTTCTAGGCTCGATTCAAAGCATTGGTTTTGACCTATAAAGCCTTACATGGTCTGGGCCCTGTCTACTTGCGAGAATGCCTTACTCCCCGGGTCTGAGACCAGCCCCTGTGGTCATCCGGGGGCACCACACTGGAGGTCCCCTGGGTTTTCTGGGGGACCACGCAGAATAGGGCATTCTTGGTGGCCATGCCATGCGTTTGGAACTCTCTCCTAGTGGGCACCCGTCTGTCCCCGAACCTCCCAGCCTTTCGAAGGAGTTGTAAGACCTGGCTGCTCATCAGGCATTTGGCAAGGGAAATGGGATTTCTTTTTATTGATGTTTTATTATGTTTTATGCTATTGTATTGTGTATTTTTGATGTTGTTAGCTGCCTCGGGTTGCATCTGGCAAGAGGGGTGGGGTATACATTTTTTAAATAAATAAATGTAGATTAGATTAGATAGATTTAGGTGTTATACACGGCATCAAGAAGCAGCCACTCCAGCCCCAGATCCTACCCTCAGGGTTCTGGGGCCTACGTTACAAGCAGGGAGGACTATCCATCCATGTCAACCAGAAGCTGCCACTCCATCCCCAAGACCCACCATCAGGGTTCTGGGGCTGTCATTCCACTCACGGTTCTGGATTGGGGGGTGTCCATCAACATCATCCAGAAGCTGCCACTCCTGTCCCAAGACCAACCGTCAGGGTTCTGGGGCCATCATTTCACTCATGGGGAACCGTCATTCCACCGCATCAAGAAACAGCCAGCCACTCCATCCCAAGAACCCACTCTCAGAGTTCTGGGGCCTACGTTACAGGCAGGGAGGGCTGTCATTCCACTTCACCCAGAAACTTCCACTCTAGTCCCAAGACCCACCGTCAGGGTTCTGGGGCTGCCATTCTGCTCACAGGGAGCCATCATTCCACTGCATCAAGAAACGGTCAGCCACTCCAGCTCCAGGACCCACCGTCAGGGTTCTGGGGCCTACGTTCCAGGCAGGGAAGGCTGTTGTTCCACTTCACTGTCTGCAAGTGCTCCACCGATGCCAGCCAGCCTGCAACACCAGGCCAAGTAGGGGTGCCAGCCACCGAGCCCTGGCCAGGCCTATGCTGCTGCTCCACCAATGCCAGCCAGCCTGCAAGGCCCAGCCAAGTAGGGGTGCCAGCCGCAGTTACTGTGCCCTGGAAATCCAATGTCTGCTGCTGCTGCTGCTGCTGCTGCTGCTGTTGCTGGTACTACACGTTAGCCATTTGCTCCTCCCTCTTGTAGATGGGCATAGCTCAGATGAGTGCACCAGCGGGCGGGGGCTGGGTGTCCACGAGATTCACCACTGGGCAAGGCTTGCCCAATTTGCAGTAGAGCTTCTTGAGATTGGTCGAGTATGATGCCAGTCTTCAACGCCCGGCCAAGTAGGGGTGCCAGCCACCAAGCCCTGGCCAGGCCTCTGCCACTGCTCCACTGATGCCTGGCAGCCTGCAATGCCTGGCCTCTGCTGCTGCTGCCACCACTGAGTCTCAGATGGTCATCCATGCCCCCATGGGTAACCCCGGGGGCCAAGCACCAAGCCTGCCTGCCCGGGCAACCCAGGATGCCAAGCCCCAAGCCTTCCCGGTCACAATCACTGCTGCTGTTGCTGCTGTGTCTCCAATGGCCTGCCATACCCCCATGGGCCCCCCTGGAGCTCCCCAAGTCTCTGCCATGGCTGAACTTTCTGAACGTTTGGGGGAGTGTCCGAACTCTGTGGGACCGAACCCACGAACCTGAACATAGTTTTCAGACCGAACGTCCAAACATCAGAATTCCTGTCTGTTCGAACATCCTCACTGATAGCCTGTAAGGTCATGGTCAAATGCAACCAGGGTAAATCGGGCACCCCAGATTTGATGGGGTGTCCAACTTAAAACTCTACTCTTTACCTTCCCCTTTTATTTATTTAATTTATTTATTTATAAAACAATTTTCTACTCCACCCCTTCTGCTCCAGGCAGCATGGGTTGGCTTACCTCATAAAAACATATAAAACACATACAATCAGGCAGCATATTTAAAGAAAAGGCAGACAAAACCAAAAAGAAACCCTCCTACCCTCCCTAGCCCCCACCCCACCTTACACCCCATGTCCCTCACCAAAAGCCAGGCGGAACAGCCAGGTCTTACACATACGATGGAAGGAAGGGAGGGCTGGGGCCAACTGGGCCTCCGCCAGGAGGGAGTTTCACAGCCTAGGTGTGGCCACTGAGAACGTCCTCTCCATAATGCGCCCCCCCCCGAGCCACATGGAGGACCTCGAGAAGGGCACTCCTGGCGGACCGCAGAGGTCGCTCCAGAACACAGGGAGTGAGGCAATCCTGCAGGTAAGTCAGGCCAAGACCATGTAGGGCTTTATAGGTCTAAACCAACATCTTGAAATGGACCCAGAAGACTATTGGCAGCCAGTGCAGAGCCCAGAGCACCGGTGTAATGTGCTCATGGTAGCCCAACCCCATAAGGAGATAGGCCATCACATTCTTCACTAGCTGCAGTCTCCAAACCATCCCCATGGATAGCCCCACATAGATTGCAACAGTCCAATCTCGAAATAATGAAAGCATGGATGATAGTGGCCAGGTCAGGTCACTATCTGAAACATACGGCCAAAGCCATTGCATCAGATATAATTGGCAGAACACACTCCTTGCCACAGCCCTCACCTGGAGATCCAGACGGAGCTGCAGATCAAGGAGCATGCTCAGACTGTGAACCTGGGGAGTCAGTGGAGGGCGAATCCCATCAATGATGGGAGCTGCCACATCCACTGCCTTACCCACTACCATCACCTCTGTCTTGTCAGGATTCAACTTCAGTTTTAAATTGATTTTATATTGTTTTTATATTTTTATGATTTTAAAGCATTCCAAGTGCCATTTAAATGCAGTGGATCACTATAAAAATAAAATTACTTATTAATTATTATTATTTATTTTTATAAACTTATAGCTATGCAATGTGTAGCTGATCTATACTGCCTTATGACCATGAATTGCCACCTTTGCTGCAGTAGCCAATGTAGGACAAACGAAGGGGAGCAGCAGGTAGTGCATTGGAATGGATACCCACAGGTTTACCTGCATTTTCAGGAAGAAGTAATTGCTTCTTCCCCACCCATACACAATCAATCCCAACCTCCCTCCACAATATGGGGTGTAGCAATCCTGTATAAGCAGCTTTCCCTTGCCCCCAGAGCTGTGACTACTGTGAGCAGCCTGTCATGAGAGGAAGGGAATACTTTACTACACCTTTCCAGACAAGGTTAGGCCAAGCTTCAGTCTTGAAAGAGAAAAGTCAAATGCATGTAGAAGTAGCTGAGAATCATGGTTTTCAGTGGCAACTATTTCAGTTTTACAGCCTGTTCTCTCTCTCATGTGTTTGCTGTTAGCAGTGTATTTTGTCTATTAAAACTCATTAATTAATCACACTGATAATATTGATAATCACGTTATCTGAATTGGCTTTTGGTGAAAAAAGTATCCAGGATGAATGAGACCCTGGGCTCCCACAACTGAGGGCAGCCACTGGGAAGCCCACAGGAAGGGGACAGAGAAGCAGGAACATCCAGTGAAGGTCAGTTCTTAGATTCCTGTAAAACATCTTCTCAAAAAGGGAGCAAGTTGGGTGTCAGGGCAAGACACCTACATTCAAGGAGGAAAGAGATATCCCCATGGATAACTGACACTTCCCATTGCCCCACTTTTCCCCCCGTCTGCTGAAGGAGCCATGATGCTGTTGGCTGGGTCACATCAGCTCAGTGGCATCTGTAAAGGGTGTCTAGCCAAGGTTAATATAATTGTTAGTATTTGTACTAACTCCTGTCAGAATTTCATTACTGCAGTCCAGTAGGTGTGCAGAGGTAGCACAGAGCAAATAATGTCCTACTCCACTCTTTCATGTGCAGCAGAAGGGCTGGTGTAGCGAGGGTACCTGGAAAGGGGGAGGCGGGGTTGTACTGTGAGCACAGGGCTCATGTATGCAGATGGTGAGCCATACATGGGGGAATCCCTTTGTACATATAAATGGAGCTGAGATGAAGGGCACTGCTCAAAACAAAATATTGAGGATAAATATGTGCCAATATATATATTATTTATTTATTTATTCAAATTTATACCATGTCCTTTCCATTAAGGCTCTGGGCAACTGAGAAATCTGATTTCACCCCCTAATTTTAACCCTCACAGCAAGCAAACAGGTCACATCCCATTCCAAAGGCCAGCCCTGAAAATGGCTAAAGGAAGCTTTAAGGCCTCTTTCATGTCGTACAAGGAATTATGCAATAAAAAGAGAAAAAATGAAGCACTGAAACAAGATGAAAGGGTTTTCCTTTTCACTGTGATTAGTCAGATTAGCTACAGTTAGTTAATAACAACAACAAAGCTAATTTAAATTGTAATTAATATTTTCACATCATGCTATACATATAAATATCAGAAAGCTTCACTGTCCATGTCTGATGTGGTTGCTGTATTTGATCATTGCTGTGGTTACTCGCTCCTGAATAAGGCGGACCTTGCCAACAAATCTAGTTTTTCAAAGTTCTTCCCTGTGAATAACTCTTAATCAGCTGCCTTTAAAACTTTGTAGTTCAAGAGTGCCATCTGGAGGTACACTCTATTTTAGAGCAGTTGTATGAATTGAATAAACCCTTATAATTTGTTTGTAGAATTGTTAGAGAAAAATCATTAATAAGTCCTCAAATACAGGGAATGCAATAAATAAATAATTAAATACAAAGTCATGACTAAATACAAATCCATGTCAAAAACAAATACTGTCTATTTCGCACTAGACTGTATGGTGGCAGATTATGCCTTCTTATCAGAAAGATCAATCTTGTCTAAGACTTTAAAAATAATTAGTGGTGCTAGGTGCTCAACTTTTCTTGTTAATGCTTGCTTTTCAGCAAATGGTCAGCACCTGCCCTCTGAAAATCAATCAGGCTCTTTCAAAGTAGCTCAAATCGGACATCCAAAATCACAAGTCATATTTTAAAAAATCTCACCTCTGGTCTAGAAGTAGTAGACAAAAGAACATAAGAAGTGGGCTAGACCAATGGTCATTCTTGCTCAGCACCCTGTTTCTGAAAGCAGTCAGCTTTGGTGACCTGTTGTGCACTTCAGAGAAGTGCACAACAGGTCATTCCTGCTGGTCACTCCCAGCCCTCAACATTCAGAGGTCTCGTCCCCTGACCAACTTGACTAAAAGCTATTCATGGACCTGTCCTCTAAGGACTTATCCAATACTAATAAATAAAAGACACATCTTTATTCTTGATTAGACCAATTAGAATCATGGAGCTGGAAGGAATCCCAAGGACTATCTAGTCCAGCTCCAGGACATAAGCAGGACCCACAGTATGTACACCATCACTGAGAGATAGCTGTCTGATCTGTTTTTAAAGACCTCCAATGATGGGGCCTCCACAACCTTTCATGGGAAATTATTCCACTGCTTGACTGTCCCGGTAGTTAGAAAATTCTTCCTAACGTTTAGTCAAAATCTTCTCTCCTTTAAGTCCATTCACTCTAGTCTTACCCACAGTCGTCAAAGAGAATAACTGAACACCATTTTGCTTATAGCAACCTGAGACATATCTGAAAACTGTAATCATGCCCTCGCCTTAAACTTCTTTTTTCTCAGATAAACATTCCCAGTTCTTTCAATCTCTCCCCATAGGTCTTTCCCTCCATTCCCTTCACCATTTTTCTTGCTCCGCTCTGAACCCACTCCAGCTTGTCAGTATCCTTCTTAAAGCGTGATGCCCCACACTGAATGCACCAGTACTCTAGACAAAGCCTGAACAGAACTGAGTAGAGAGAAGTATTTTTGATTTTTCTCTCTTCTGTGTAATACACACGTCTTTATTGAGTTTCCATCTTTTTTTTAACCCAACTTTCTAATTTATCAAGATCACTTTGAATTCTGATCCTATCACCTAGCATGTTTACAATCCCTCCAAAATCATTGATGAAAATGTTAACCAGACCTAGACCCAAGACAGTTCTTTGGGGACCCCACTTGTTCCCTGTTCCCAATCTAACAATGGGTGTTACAGGCAGCTCCCTGGGTGGCCACTGTGGCTGTGCAGGCAGCCTCCATGCACTCCCGTCACCATGGACCATCCTCAAAGCAATTCATATGGGCAGCCATTACTCCTTTAAGAGCTCCCAGTAGGACTGGGGATGGGGCAGGGCAAGGGTGGGCACCCCAGTTCCAACAGACCAGGGATGTGTGGGCGCCTGTCACCATACACTATTTTGCCTTCCACCACACGGGGCACTCTAGCTTTTTCTCCAGTGAGAAACAAACACACCATGACCAGTGAGCCTAAAATGCTGTTATAACCTAAAGATAAACTGACCAGGTCAAGATCAGAATACAGGAACACTGTGGGAATATCAAGAGACAGGTCTTGAAAGAACCATTAGTATCCCATTTCTTGGATTCACAGCACAGAGTTGGGGATTTAAGGTTCCTATGCACAGAAGTTGTGCAAGGGGGCGAACACAACCCAGGATTACTCCAAAGGAGGGAGGTTTATTGGATTTT
>QEPC01002784.1:658863-679940 GCA_003113815.1 Sphenodon punctatus
AAACAAAAATCCAGGCTGGGCAGGGTGGGTGGGGGGTGTCCCCCCTTCCACCCGCGCAGCCTGGACTCGGGGAGGGTTTGTTTTTTTTAACTTTTTTGGTGGGGCTTTAAGTTTTTACATTGCAGCCATTTTTAAATGGCTGCAATGTAAAAAAATCCGGTACCCGGACCGGATTTACCGGGTCGAATCCGATAATGCTGGTACGCCCGGTACCGGCATTATCGGATACCGGATTTACTGGTTTTCCCGCCCCTACTTGGAAGTGCTCCCTATTCCATCCACAGGATCCCAGAGGCAGGCTGAGCTCCACAGACTCAATGCGTGGATGAGACATTGGTGCAAGGAGGAAGGCTTTAGATTTATTAGGAACTGGGAAGCCTTCTGTGGAAAGAAGAGCCTATACAAATGGGATGGGCTCCCACCTTAACCAGAATGGAACCTGGCTGCTGGCGCTAAAAATTAAAAATGTGATAGAGCAGTCTTTAAACTAGAACCTCGGGGAAAGCCGACAGGCCCTGCGTAGTGCAAGGTTCGGGCTGTGGCATCTCCAAAGGATGTTAATTTAGAGGAAGTGGAGTATCTTAAGACTAAGGATAAGATAAATGGCAAGGGATTTCAGGTAGAACGTGGGAGAGAACAGACAGATAATGATTCCAGAATGCCTTTTTCAGTTACATATAATGTGCCCATTAAGCAGAAAAATAAAAATAATACATTTAAGTGTCTATATGCTAATGCTAGAAGTCTAAAAAGTAAGATGGGAGAATTAGAGTTTATAACGCTAAATGAAGATCTAGACATTATAGGCATCACAGAGACCTGGTGGGATGAGAATAACCAATGGGACACTGTAATACCAGGATACAGAATATATCGAAAGGACAGAGGAGATCGTGTTGGTGATGGGGTGGCTCTGTTTGTTAAGGACAGCATTGAGGCAAGTAGAATAAAAAATTTACAGGATGCAAACTGTTCCCTCGAATTCCTATGTATTGAAATTCCAGGTATCAAGCAGAAGAGTGTAGCAGTGGGGCTATACTATCGCCCCCCTGACCAGAATAGAGAGACTGTTTATCTAATGCTAACAGAGATTAAACAGGCTAGTAAAATTGGGAACGTAATAATAATGGGTGACTTCAGCTGCCCCAATATTGACTGGGTGAATGCCTTCTCGGGATGGGATGTGGAGGCAAAATTTCTGGATACCATAAAATGACTACTTTTTAGAGCAATTGGTTCCAGAACCAACAAGGGGAGGGGCTACTTTAGATCTATTCCTAAGTACTAAGTGGCACACAGGAATAAGTGAGGTGATGGAGCGTGAGGTGATGGAGGCTCCACCTGGTCCAGCTTTCTGGTATGAGTTTCAGGAAGTGATGCCAGCCGATGCTGTGGAGGTCCTGGGGTCAGTTAGGGGCACTAGTTGTGAATTAGATCCTTGCCCTTCCTGGTTGGTGAAAGCCTCCAGGGAGACACTGGGGTCGGTGCTGGCGGGGGTAATCAACATGTCCCTTCGGCAGGGGAATTTGCCCCCTGGTCTTGAAGAGGCTATGGTGCGCCCCTTGCCGAAGAAGCCATCTTTAGATGTGGATGCACTCGCCGGTTACTGACTCATCTCTAACCTTCCCTTTTTAGGGAAGGTTATTGAACAGGTGGTGTCCCTACAGCTCCAGGACCACCTAGACGGCATTGGTTTTCTTGACCCATTTCAGTCAGGGTTTCGGCCCAGCTATGGTATGAGACGGCGTTGGCGGCCTTGGTGGACGATCTCTGCTGGGAGATGGACACAGGATGTTGGACATTACTGGTCCTGCTAGAACTCTCGGCCACGTTTGGTACAGTGGACCATGGGCTGCTGTTGAGATGGCTGCATGACCCTGGGGTGGTCTGGATGGGACCATCCTTGGCTGGTTCCAGTCATTCCTCTCGGGGAGGACCCAACGGGTTGTCCTGGAGGCAGAAACATCTAGCCCCCAGGCCCTAGACTGTGGCGTTCCACAAGGTTCAATCTTGTCTCCTTTATTGTTTAATGTATATATGCAGCCCTTGGGGGAGATCGTGAGAGAACTTGGTGATGACACCCAGCTTTACCTCTCCTTTTCAACCGACCCAGGCCTGGCCATCTCCGTGCTATCCCAATATTTGGAGGCTGTGGCGATATGGTTATGGCAGAGCAGCCTGAAGCTCAATCCTGATAAGATGGAGGTGATGGTGGTAGGCCGGGCAGGGGAGGTATTGCCCCCCCCCTTCTGGAGGGGGTGCGCCCCTCCATGGCCCAGCAGGTTGGGAATCTGGGGGTGCTATTGGATGTGGATGTCCACCTAGATCGACAGGTGGATGTGGTGGTGACGGTAGCCTTCCACCAGTTATATCTGGTGCGGAGGCTGCATCCATACATCTCCAGAACCGACCTGGCCACTCTGATCCATGCCTTCATCACCTCGAGACTGGACTACTGCAACGCGCTCTACATGGGGCTTCCCTTGACGCTGGCCTGGAGGTTGCAGCTAGTGCAGAATGCGGCAGCCCATCTCTTAACAGGTATGGGCCGACGAGAGCACATAACAATGGTGCTCCGTGCACTACGCTGGCTGCCTGTAACGTGCCGAGCCAGATTCAAGGTGTTTACTTTGATCTATAAGGCCCTGTATGCTCTTGGACCTGGATATCTCAGGGACCGCCTCGCCTTCCACAACTCAGGATGGCCCCTTTGGTCCACCGGGGGCAGCTTTTTGGAGGTCCCCCGCATAAAGTGGGGGGCTACAATGGAGAGGGTGTTCTTGGTGGCTGGGCCACAGTTATGGAACTCCCTCCCAGAGGAAGCACGGCTGGCCTCAAGTCTTTTGGCCTTCCATCGGGCCTGCAAGACATGGCTGTTCTCCCAGGCTTTCGGGGGCAGAGGGGAGGGGAGGGTGGGTTACATTTTTGTGGGGGAAGTTTTTAAAACTTGTTAAATAATACTGGAATTTTAGATTTTATTGTGGTTTTTATACTGTTTAAGATTGTTTTTAAGCCGCCCCGAGATGTCATTGGCATAAGGGGGTGGCATATAAGTGCAATAAAAGAAATAAATATAAATAAATAAATACTGCAAGGAGTAACTGTGGCCGAGCCACTAGGCAATAGTGATAATAATATAATCAAATTTGACATAGTTGCTGGAGGGAGAAAGTTAATTAAAAGTACAGCACTGGCTTTTAACTTTAAAAAGGGAGACTATGCCAAAATGAGGAAGCTAGTTAGAAAGAAACTAAAAGGCACAGTTGAAAGGATTACATGTTTGCAAGAGGCATGGAGGCTGTTGAAAAGCACTATCTTGGAAGCCCAGATTACATGAATCCTACAAGTTGAAAAAAGAAGCAAGAGGACTAAACATCTACCAATGTGGCTAAATGGAGACGCAAAGGAGGCTATTAGAGCCAAAAAGGCATCCTTGAAGAAATGGAAAGCTAACCCCAATGAGGAAAATACAAAGGAGCAGAAACACTGGCAACGTAACTGTAAGGTGCTAATAAGGCAGGCGAAGAAAGAATTTGAAAGGAGACTTGCTAAAGAGGCAAAAACAAATAATAAAACCTTTTTCAAGTACATCAGAGGCAAGAAGCCTGATAGGGAGTCGGTTGGGCCATTAGATGACCAGGGAGTAAAAGGGGCACTCAGGGAGGACAAGGACATTGCAGAGAAGCTAAACGAGTTCTTTGCTTCGGTCTTCACTGCGGAGGATGTTGGGGAGATACCCACGCCGGAACCCTACTTTGTAGGTGATGAATTGGATGAACTGTCACAAATCAGCGTGACCCTGGAGGAGGTTCTAGAGCAAATTGACAAGCTTAATACGAACAAATCACCAGGGCCAGATGGTATTCACCCCAGAGTTCTGAAGGAACTCAAATGTGAAATTGCAAACCTACTAGTAGTAATTTGTAACCTAACGTTGGCATCTGGCACTGTACCTGAGGACTGGAGGGTGGCAAATGTAACCCCAATATTTAAAAAGGGATCCAGAGGTGATCCTGGAAACTACAGACCGGTAAGCTTGACGTCTGTGCCGGGCAAAATGGTGGAAACTATCATTAAGAACAGAATCACTGGGCATATTGATAAACATGGCTTAATGGCAAAGAGTCAGCATGGATTTAGCAAAGGGAAGTCATGCCTCACTAATCTCTTGGAATTCTTTGAGGGCGTAAACAAGCATGTGGACAGGGGAGACCCAGCAGATATAGTGTACCTGGATTTCCAGAAAGCTTTTGATAAGGTCCCACATAAACGACTCTTGAGAAAATTAAAAAGTCATGGGATAGGAGGTAGTGTTTTGCTATGGATTGGTAACTGGTTAAAGGATAGGAAGCAAAGAGTGGGACTAAATGGCCAGTTTTCACAATGGAGGGATGTAAAAAGTGGTGTGCCCCAAGGATCTGTACTGGGACCAGTTCTTTTCAATGTATTCATTAATGATCTGGAAAAGGGTGTTAAGAGTGAGGTGATCAAATTTGCAGATGACACCAAGTTATTCAGAGTAGTCAGAACACGAGCAGACTGTGAGGAGCTGCAGCAAGATCTTACAAGACTGGGTGCCTGGGCATCTAAATGGCAGATGAGATTTAATGTGGACAAGTGCAAAGTGATGCACATTGGGAAAAATAATCCAAATTATGAGTACACAATGCTGGGTACTAAGCTAGGAGTTACCACTCAGGAAAAGGATCTGGGAGCGATTGTGGACAATACACTGAAATCCTCAGCCCAGTGTGCCGCAGCGGTCAAAAAAGCAAATAGAATGTTAGGAATTATTTGCAAGGGAATAGAGAATAAAACTGAGGATGTCATGATGCGCCTATACAAATCAGTGATGTGGCTGCACCTTGAATACTGTGTGCAGTTCTGGTTGCCCCATCTCAAAAAAGACATAGCAGAACTAGAAAAAGTACAGAGAAGGGCAACAAAAATGATCCAGGGTATGGAACAGCACCCGTATTTTATTTTTTATTTTATTTTTATTTTGAACACTTATTACCCCGCCCCTCCTGCCACAGGCAGTTTGGAGCGGCTTACAGTTTAACAAAGACAAATGCCACGTATGAGGAGAGGCTTGATAGGTTGGGGCTCTTCAGCTTGGAAAAGAGACGGCTGAGAGGAGATATGATAGAGGTCTATAAAAGCATGAGTGGTGTGGAACTTGTAAACAGGGAACGGTTATTTACCCTCTCAACTAGTACTAAAACTAGGGGACACTCCATGAAACAGACAGGTGGCAGAGTAAAAACAGACAAAAGAAAGTATTTTTTCACTCAGCATACAATTGGGTTGTGGAATTTACTGCCAGTAAAGGTGGTCAAGGAGAGCAGTATAGCTGAGTTTAAAAGAGGTTTGGACAAGTTTCTGGAAGATAGGTCCATTAGCAGCTATTAGAAAGATAGGATTGGGGAACAAAATCCTTTACTGTCGGGAGCCTGGGAATGACCCACGGGGAATGGATAGCATGGTGACCTGTTGGGTGCTTATCCCAGGCCCGTGACTGGCCACTGTCAGAGGCAGGATGCTGGACTCGATGGACCGTTGGTCTGACCCAGTATGACACTTATGTTCTTATGACAATTCAACTAGTTGTGAACCCACCAAATAAAAGCACCACTGAGCCCACATTTCCCTAATTTACTTCTAGTTTTAGCAATGTTATTAGCATAAGCAAATGGCAATAGCATGGTAACAAACCAATGGCCATGGTACCTTTCAAGAAACACTCAAAGTATTAGTGTGCAACCCATTCTTTTACGATATATAGATATAAAATAAAGGAGGAACTTTAATGCTTCATGGTACAGAAGGACCAGTTAAAAAAATTCTCTTTACTTCCCTGCCAAGACGTCCACCATTACTGACTCTTGCAGACTAATGGCTGAATGGTTTGTTATGATAAAGCACTGTTTGCATGTCTACAATGGAACTGGTTGCTCTTCATTGCCTGTCCAAGTTGGCTTTTGGTTAGTAAGGGGGTATGCGACTGTAGCAGCAATTAAAAGAACATAAAAGAATAAAAGGACACAGAAACTAAAGACCATCATAAATCTAATCACCTTTCACTCTCTGTGTCAGATGTACAGTTTTAGTCGTACCTTTGCATGCTGCTAAAATTTTGTATTAGCAAAAGAAGAACATCTTCAAAACCCCATACCTACTAAACAACACCTTACACTGTACACACAATCTTCCCCTGGGAAGATGATTAGAGAAAACCAACCACATGTGAGAGAAGTTAGTTATGTTGCTTAATGCACCGTTGGAAGTTTCTAACATACTGCAGTGACAAGGGCCAGAGATGGAATGGAATAGAAGGCAAGGCCCTCAACAATCCAGTACTGGGAGTGCAGTAAATAAAAGAAGTTTGTTTCTTTAGCATTAGAGTGTTTCCAATGCTGCACAGCAATGAAGAAATAAACATGATTCTGAAACCTTTGCACTTGAGCACTTGCCTTGCCAAGGAAGGTCTGTGAATCTTTTGTTCAACTATGTGGGAAATCCCAGAATCATCAGAGTTAGATTAAGGTTTGGAGAAAAATAAACTGCCTCCAGCTGGGTAATAACAGGCCTCAAGGAAGACGTCAGATTTGTTTTTCAGTGGACTTGCAGACAGTTACTCTGCTATGAATGTATTTTCATGCCCTTTTTTAGTTCACAGAGCAATGACACAGGCAATGTACAAGAACACATGGACACCTATGAAAGTCTTTATGTATTGTGACCATGAATGAGTAGATATCACAGACTGAAGTCACCGAGAAGTCAATCAAATGAAAAGAGCACTGAAAAGCCTACAGTGTTTGGAGACGCTCCTCTTTTCACAGGGCTCTATAATCCCTAACATCACCACATTAACAAACTACACTGGATAGATAGATGTATGCATTGATAGATCCATGGGCATTAGATTTTCCCTTGAAAGATAATTGTAGGGATATAAGTAATGGGCTTACTAAGCAAATGAAGTTGCGTGATGCCAGCATGTGTTGGCCAACATCAATTCTACAACACTGGATTTGATTCATTATGCATTACAGAGACCTGGCTGGATGAGACTTCTGGGCCTGTGTTGGCCCAGATGGCGCTAGCTGGGTACTCGGTGCAACGTCAGTTTAGGATTGGAGGCTGAGTGGCAGGTGGAGTGGCAGTGGTCTGTAAAGACAATCTGGTCTATCGAAGGTATCCAGTGCCTGACTTGTCTAACCTAGCGTTCAAGGACTGTGATAACGTGGGGATTCTGCTGGTGTACTGATCACCCCCACTGCACAACTCGGGTATGGTGCACACCAGCGGGCAGTGCTCTCCCCCCAGCCACAGTTTGCCCCCCCCCCCCATGGCTCAGCTGAGCAGATACCCTGGTGTGCATTGTCCCTGTGGCTTCTAAAGCAGTGCTAGCCAGCAGTAATGCACGTCCGGGTCTGTGAGTCAGCCTGGCCGAACTGTACATGCTCTAACTATTGCACATGCTCAGCCATGGCCAGGTAGTGATGTGTGCTGAGCCAAGTTGGCTGCCTAAGGGGGAATTGTGGCATACTGCACTGGATGGAATGGAGAGACAGGGGGCGCAGCTCCACCTCCAGTCCTGAGTGTAAAGAGAGGCACTAGGGACAATTTTCTTTATTTGTGGTATGGGCGACTGGGTGTGGCATGCATACCACAGGCAATGCAAGTTGCAATTCAGACTTTTTGCCACTGGGGGAAAAGTTTCATAACCGCCAACCCACCCCCCAACCCCCAATGGAGAAGAGGAATGCAGCTATTCAATTATGTCTGGGTGGCTGAAGTAGATGCCCCCAGGCCAGGCAGGGCTGGTAAGTATAAACTGAGGGAGAAAAAATTGGAATTTATGGTGGAGATGGAGCCGGGCAGGCTGGACCTGCACACGGGCTTTTTGACCTGGCTGCATGGCATCTGCTGCTGGTACCACCATGGTTGCTGTGTGATTAAGGCTGCCCCATTTCTGGAACCAGAATGATCTGATGTTCTTCAGATCAGGTAAGAGCTAGTCTTGATTATTATTTGGGGGGGCTGGAGGTGGTAGTATACTTTTGAATTTTTCCTGGCAATGTTTGTCCCTTTTAGAGTTGGTAAAATGCTTGGGGGGGGGCGAGCTGGAGGGTAGTATTTCTTCTGGATTTTCCCTGCCATTGTTTGTCACTTTTAGAGTTGGTAAAAAGCTTTTTTTTGGGGGGGGGGAACATGGCTTGGTTTCAGGTGGGCTTCAGTCCCCAGCTAGGGGGCCTGATCCTGCTGGATTTAGGGGAGAAGTGTATGTTTAACACCACAAAAGGAGCAATGGGTGATTTCAGATGTTACACCACCACGGTCAACCACAGTGAACCCCCCTATGGGGACTGTGATGGTGTAACGTCTGTTGGGCCAAAAAGTTATTCCCGCCAGATGTTCACCCCCGGCAGGAATTGCTTTGAACATGCTTTTGGAGGTCCAGCTGGCTGGACCTCTGAAAGCGTGGTCAAAGCGATTCCCGCCAGGGGTGAACACCCGGCAGGAATAATTTTTTGGCCCAACAGATGTGACGTTACCACGGTTAACCACGGAGGGAATCACCATGGTTGACCATGGTAACGTCACGTCTGCTCCTGGACCACCACCCAGAATCGGCAGCCATGCCCGCCACTGATTCTGGGCCATGGTCAATACCCCGGGGGCGACGGGCACTATGGCTGCATTGGCCGCTGCGCTGCCCATCTCCCAGAGGGCGGGTGGCCTCAGGAGTGTTGGGGGGGGGCTGTGCGGCCACACATTGCGCCATGCAGCCCCGCCCCCTCCCCCAATTCCCCTCCAGAATCAACCGGCACGTCTGTTGATGGGTCGTTTTGATTCCGGAGGGGAATCAAATGGCGATTCCATGCCGGGGCCAATGAGCACCCCGGCACATCTGAAATCACCCAATGCGATGAAAAGCACAGTCTGAAACAGCCCCTTAATGACAGATATTCTGAATTACTTTTGCAAAGGAAGGGGTTATCTCTATATGAGGGACAGAATACTCTTAAGTGTCACATGAACCTTTTAAAATATGTGTTTGCAGACTGCTAGGTTCTGGGCTGCACTGAAATTAATTACTCTGTATTATTGTGCAAAATGCTCTTAAACCAAGTTGTTACCATGTAGATACTGTGACTTAAGGGTTGTTTTGTGGCTTGCTTGGGGAAAAGAAGGACAGGACTAGGGTGGAACCCACAGTGCCACTCCCTAGGATCCATTCCACCAAGAGCATGCGATCCACCATTCCACCAAGATCCACTTAGATCAGCGGACTGGATTTGCTGACCCAGAAGTGCAAGCCAGAAAACTTCTGGTTTTCTGCAAACCAGCAACTTCTGCTGACCCTGAAGTTGCACCCATAGTGCAAAAAATCACAGACAAAATATAGAAGCTTTTCCGAAGAATTATTTGGTAACATGGGGTAATTTCAGATGTTACGAGACCACGGTCAACCACAGTGAATCCCCTGTGGTGGCCATGAGTCCTGTAACATCTGTTTGCTCCCTGCCAGGTGTTCACCACAGTGAATCACTGGCGGGGATCAAAATGACCACAGTTCTGGACCTCCAGCTGCCCAGAGGTCCAGAATCGTGGTTAGATTGGCTACGATCTGGGATGGGCCAAAAGTAATGTCTGTTATGTTTGGCCCATCCTGGACCGTGGTCCCAACCATGGGACAGGATCAGGCGCAGCGACTGGANGTGCGGTTGCACCGTTCAGCCCCGCCCCCTCTCCGATTCCCAATAGGAATCAGGCCGGCACGTCTAAAGGACGGCTGGACTGATTCCTGACCAGGATCCGAAACCGATCCCGGATCGTGGCCCCGACCACGGGACGGGATCAGGCGCAGCGGCTGGATTGGCTGCTGTGCCTGCCTGTCTCCCTGAGGGTGGGCGGCCGGGGGAGTGTGGGGGGCAGGGCTGTGTGGCCGCATGTCATGCAGCCCCTCCCCCTCCCCGATTCCCAATAGGAATCAGGCCGGCATGTCTAAAGGATGGCCGGACTGATTCCTGACCAGGATCCAAAATGGATCCGGGTTCATGGTTCAACATGGTGGGCTTCTGGGCCTGTCACATCTGAAATTATGCATAGTTGTTTGATGACTAAAGACACTTAGAAAATACTGATTTTTTCTATGCAGCCTTGTGTGGTTTCAATTCAGTTTGTATGAAGGTCTGAAAGTGCGATATCAGAGATGGGGAACCCTTTCCCTCCCAGGGAGGAACTGCAGCATTTATGGTGTGCATTTTAGGATTCCACATAATCTTGTTGGGTTTTCCTGCATTTTCCATGCATTTTAGTTGTGGCCTATGCTGCCTTTGTACTTCTGTCTTCTCTGCTATGGTACTCCTGCCATTGAACACATTTCCTTCTGGTGGTTATTGGAGACAGGTCCCTGCCCAGTGGGCTTACAATCTAAGAAGGACAAGGGTTACGGGAACACAGGGACAGACAGACACACACATTCCCATTTTTTACAGATGGGGAACTGAGACTTTAAAATTCCATATGAATTTCAAAATTCTGCTTGGATCCACCCACTGTTTGCTTGGTTCTGTCCACCAGTGACCACACAGCCACCACCAGCACTCCAGCAGCCACCACTAGCACAACTGACTCTCCAACTGCTCTAGTTCAGCTGGTGTCAGAGGTGGTATTGAAATTTCCCAGACTTATTGTTTTGGGTGATTTCAGCATACACACTGAGGCCAGCCTTTCAGGGGCAGAGCAAATGTTCATGGTGACCATGACAACCATGGGCCTATCTGAGATAATATATGGCCCAACACAGGAGGCTGGACACATGTTGGACCTTATGTTCTGCGCTGGCTTGGAAATGGGGGTTTTGGTTATTGGGGGTGCGTGTCATTATGACATAATTATCATGGTCGGGCCATTACTTTTTGAAGGCCCAGATCTCTGCCCTTCTTTACTCCCATCAGGATGGTTGACCAGTTAGGATGGTCTGCACCCAGAGGCTAATGGATCCAATAGGATTCCAAAACTCTCTGGGGGATTTATCCACTGACCTCAACAGCCTCCCTGCCAATGCCCTGGTTCATTTATGGTATGACAGTCTGTCCCAGGCTACTGACATGGTGGCGCCCAGGTGTCTGCTCTGTCCACGGTGGCAACACAGATCTCCCTGGTATACGGAGGACCTAAGGCTGCTAAATTGAGAGGGTAGGCGGTTAGAGTACAGATGGCACTCAAATCGTGCAAAAGCCAACTGTCATGGACTGTTTTTGAAGGACTATGCCATGGCTGTGGTGGCAGCAAAGAAAGCTTTCTTCACTGCTACCCTAACATCTGCAAAGTACCATCCAGCTGAACTTTTCCAGGTGGTGAATATCTTATTAAATTCTGACACTCTCCACCTGGAGCTAGAGTCATTGACTGCTTGCTGTGACAAGTTTTCCACCTACTTTGCAGACAAAGTCATTTGTATTTGGCTCGACTTGGGCGCTGTTAGTTGAAAGGACAGGAAAAAGGGATCAAAATGGTAAAAAGGAGATGAATGTGGCCAGCTGTGAAGGAACAGTCTTGGGAAAAGGGGTGGTGATAAAAGAGCAGGTCTGGAGAAAGACATGCTGGGCCTTCAATAGGAAAGGGCATCTAAAAAAAGACTGCCCAGATAGGAAAAAGCCCCATAGAGAAAGACAAACTAAAAAGGAAAAAGGGAAATAAAGAAACCCAGACAAGCTTGACAATAGAGACTAGAGAAATGGGGAAGGAAAGCTAAAGATAGCATTAAGGATCTCCCAGGCCAAGAGAAAATAAAAAAACGTACACAGACTGGCCTGGCTAAAGAACATGAGAAACTGAGAAACTGAGTCAAGGGATGGATAAAATTACTAACCATGAAGGAGATAGTAAAAGAAAATTAAGATCTGGAGAAAGAGGTTAAAAGCAGAGGTAAATAGGCTCAAAGGTGTAATCAAAGGATACGAAGCCTTTAAGGAATCTGGCAGTGAGGAGAAGTTTTACATGAGAAAGTATTTAATTCTTAAGAATTGGCTAAAAAGGAAATGGGGCAATCTAAAGAACATACTAAAAGAGCGATACAGTGGTATAGAGAGAACACAGAGGCTTATACAGCAGAGATAAAAAGGCTTAGCAGTGTAATTGGAGAAAATGAAACCTTTGAGGAAAGTGAGGAGGAAATAGAGGGTTTTGTAGCAGAGACAAGAGGTAAAAAATAAAAGCGATAAACAGTTCCCCAGAACAGCTGAAAGAAGCTGAAATAAGGAGTGTAGGAGCTAGATCTAAAGAAGTAGACTGGGCTAATGTAGTGAATTAGATAATAGAAAAGGGGTTTCGGAGGGGCTGTGGGTGCTGAAGCAGGAGGGATGGCAGTTGGAGCGATGGTGGCGCCGTTCACGTGCTAAAACTGACAGATTGTGGCACAGAGCGAGTTTACGAGCCTATGCTGCTGCTGTGCGGACAGCAAAGAAGGAGTTCTTTGCTGCCTTCATAGCATCCACTCAATCTCATCCAGTGGAGCTATTCCAGGTGGTGCGGGGGCTGGTCAGTCCAGCCTCTCTCCACCTTGGAGTGGAGTCATCTAGCGCCCGCTGTTACTTGTTTGTGGATTATTTCGTGGATAAAATCACTCGAATTCACCACGGTTTTGACATCGTGCTTTCTGCAGTGAGGCAATTGGAGGTTATGGAAGCCCCGCCTTGTCCTTGTTTGTGGGATCAGTTTCGGTCAGTGACCCCTGCCAATGCAGAGGATGTTCTTGGGGCTGTCAGGGCTACCTGTTGTGAACTAGACCCTTGCCCATCCTGGTTGGTTAAGGCCTGCCAGGAGACGGTGGGGTCGTTGCCAGCAGGGGTGGTCAATGCCTCTCTTAGGGAGGGCAGGGTGCCGAGCTGCCTTAAAGAGGCAGTGGTGCAACCCCTGCTCAAAAAACAATTGCTTGATGTTGACTCCCTTGCCAGCTATTGGCCGGTCTCTAACCTTCCCATTTTAGGGAAGGTTATTGAGTGGATGGTGGCCCGGTAGTTGCAGGAGCATCTGGACCATGTCTATTTTCTTGCTCCCTCACAGTCAGGATTTTGCCCAGGTCATGGCACCAAGACTGCGCTTGTGGCATTGGTTGACGACCTCTGCCAATAATTAGATCAGAGCTATTCGGCCCTGCTGGTTCTTTTAGATCTGTCAGCAGCGTTCGATACCGTTGATCATGAGATGTTGGTGACGCGCCTGCGGGACCATGCAGGGGTGAGTGGCATGGTTCTTGACTGGTTCCGCTCCTTCCTGGCTGGAAGAACTCAGCAAGTGGTGCTTGAGGATTATTTTTCATCATACTGAGACCTCTTGTGTGGAGTCCCGCAGGGTTCAGTCTTGTCCCCTCTCCTGTTCAACGTGTACATGCAACCACTCGGCGAGGTGGTCAAGAGATTTGGCATGCGATGTCATCAATATGCTGATGACACCCAGCTTTACCTCTCCTTTTCATCAGACCCAGGCCTGGCAGTCTCAGTTCTTACCGGGTGCCTGGCAGCTGTGAGGGGATTGGATGAGGGTGAACTGTCTAAAGCTGAATCCCGACAATATGGAGGTGATGCTGGTGGGTAAGGTGGCGGGGGTGATGGCCCCTATCATTGATGGGGTCTGCCCCCCCACTGGTTCCCCAGGTGCGGAGTCTGGGAATGCTTCTTGATTCACAGCTCCGCTTGGATTCTCAGGTGGAGTCTGTGGCAAGGAGTGCCTTTTGCCAACTACATCTGGTACGTCGACTTCGGCTGTATGTCTTGGACTCTGACCTGGTCACCGTCAATCATGCCTTCATCACTTCTAGACTTGACTACTGCAACACACTCTACGTGGGGCTACCCTTGATGATGATCTGGAGACTGCAGCTGGTGCAGAATGCAGTGGTCTGTGGCAGAAGCAGCCAGGAGCAACCCTGCCCTTTCCATGTGACCTTCACTGACACTCTGGCTTCCAGGTTCACTAGGCCTGATTTCGCAACCGGCCGCATGGCAGGATTTCGCAATACCAGGGGAAGGGGCCTACAGCCAGCCTCTGTATGCTCAGGCGGCAGAAATTGGGAACTGAATTATTTTGGGCTTGCGGGCCTGGCTGGTCAAAGAAAAAGGTAGCGTTCTCATCTTCCCTAGAGGGATGGAACTCGCAGCCTATAATCTCTAGGGTGGTGGCAGCGGAAAGATACCAGATAAAAAGTGGGTAATGAGGTACCGGGTGGCTGGGGTGAACCCCAGTGGGCTCTGTTATGCCACAACTGGTGGCAGCAGTGGGATCCCCAAGAAAGGGGCAGACCCAAGCTACACACACGCTTGTTCCCAAATCTTTGGTTTGGCTTAGCAGCAGGCAAACCAGTTTTAATTGTTTCATTGTTAGGCTGATCAGGGCAGAGAAAAGAATTCTTCTGGCCAAACTGATAAGCCCTTTCACCCATTGGTATGGTGATTTGCTGAGAGGGGGAGGGGACTCTCCCTAGCAAACTGGCTTGGAAACCAGGTTGTTGTTTTTTCCTTTAAGAGGATTTTGATTTTGAACTTTGAGCAAAACAGATCTGAATAAATCTGGTCCGGTTCAACTGGATAGGGCTTAGATAAGCAGTGAAAGGGCAGGGAGGTGCATGAGTTCTGGAACACAGGGAAGTACCCTGCTGGGATTGTCCAAGGGGCTCAATACACTCACTAAAGCTGAGCTTGTAAAAGAGGCTCAGAAGAGAGGCCTCCCCACTGAAGGGCTAACTAACGAACAGTTAAAACAGCTTATAAAGACCTTTGAAATGCCAGGGAAGGACCAGACTGGTGATCTAGTGGCAGGAGTGGGAGCAACCCTTCCCTTTGGGGCGACTGGTGATACCCCTGAGCAGTGGGACCTGATTCGGGAGCAGCTACGCCTTAAAGAGATGGAGCTTGAAGAGATGAAGGCACAACGCTAAGACAGAGAGAGGCAACGCCAGCACGAGCTGGAGATGCAAAGAGCCCAGAAAGCACAGTGCCAGCATGAGAAGGAGCAGCGAGAAGCCCAGGAGAAGCGTGAGAGGGAGCAGCGAGAGCACAAGACTGCGATGCACCAGCGGAAGTTGGATGCACCCCACAAGCTGACACCAAAGGACTTCACCCCTTTCAAAGAAGGAGAAAACCCCGAGGTGAACCTGAGTGTTTTTGAGAAATAGGCTCTCAGATGGGACTTGAAGTTAGATGAGTATATGCGATATATGGCTGGACTGGTGACTGGGATGATGTCTGTGATCTTTGATAGTTTGCCCAATGACTCTGCTAATAACTGTGTTCAAGCGCTACAGACTGGGCCCAGACCATTTTAGGAAGCGTTTTCACACACTGCAACCTCAGTCAGGGCAATCTATGGCTGAGTTTGGGGCCCAACTGATGGAGGCCTTTGATAAGTGGGTGGATGGGACTAAGACTACATCTAGGGAGCAGATGCAGGATCTTATGGGGTTGGATCAGTTCTACTTCCGCTGTCCCCAGGAGATTAAGCACCTGGTCAAAGATAAAGACCCTAAGACAGCCAGCGAAGCAGCTGACTTGGCTGACCAGCTGTTATTGAATAGGGATGGGGCTAAGAAAGATCCTACCTGCCTTGGGAAGGATCAAAAAGGTTTCCAAAAAGGAGGGAACAGAGGGGAGGTAAACCCCAAGTGGGAGGGGAGATCCCAGGGACCTGCAGAGCGCAAGGGCCTGTGAACCCCAAGTCACACACTCCCCCTTTCCCAAAGGAACGAGCTTGTTACGAATGCCATGAACCAGGGCACTTACGTAATGCCTGCCCTAAACTAGCAAGCCCTAAACCCGATCCTGATGGCAGTGGGGGGGGGGGGAGGGAGAGACCTCTAGCCCGAAGCTGGTGCGGAGGGTAACACTAGCCCAAGGGGAGGAGGAGGTCCCTGAGAGCCTAACCAGCTATAAAATAACTAATGCCGCTGAGCTGGCAGGCTGCTTCAAGGAACCAGTGAGGGTTAAAGGAAGAACAGTTATAGGAGAGCTGGACTCTGGGGCGATAGTGACCATTATCGGTGCTAATTTAGTTTCTCCCTCTGACATCATCCCTGGCAAGAAGCTGTGGGCCAAGGAGTGGGGAAGACATGGGAGGGCTGAACATCTCCCCGTAGCTAGACTGCCCATAGAATGGCAGGGGGAGGAGGTGATAGCAGAAGTGGGAGTGGAGGAAGATGTGCCTATTCCCCTACTCGTGGGGCAAGATGTTCTGGGGGTGTGCAAGATCGTTAAGGTGAACTCCCAGCCCAAGCAGTCTGGGGATGTAAGCTCACTTACCCCAGAATGCCCTGAGGAAAATATTTCCCCAACTCCTGAAGAACCAGAGGGAGGAAGCTCTTATCTCCCAGGCGAGGCTTCTGAATTGCCTGGGGGATGGGGAAGAACCTCTCCTCATCTCCAAGGTTATCATTTGCCAGCAAGCTAAGGAACTGGAAAGGTTAGAAGATTCCCTGGGAGATTGCAGTCAGGAGGGTGAGACCCAGGCTAGCTCAGAAGGAGGGTCTGGGGGGATTTGCCCACAGACAGGCAGGGAGAGGCTGCAAGGATTCCTGGAGAGCAGAATGACCCTGAGCTGGCCACCGGGCTGTGCACTGTTACTACCCCAGAGGAATTTAAACTAGAACTCACCAAGGATCCCAGCCTGCAAGAACTTAAAGGCATGGCTAAGGATCACTTGGAGGAGTTCACCCCAGGACAGAGAGAGCAGTACAACTGGGAGAAGGGGCTACTCTCTAGGATGTGGGTTCCCACAGGGAAAGAAGCAACCCAGGAGCCATATCACCAGCTGGTAGTACCTCAGAGATACAGACAGCAACTCCTGACTATTGCCCATGATATCCCCTGCACGGGACACATGGGAATAAACAGGACTCGCCAGAGGCTACTGACCAACGTCTATTAGCCCAAGTTGGCTCAAAATGCTACAGCCTATTGCAAGTCCTGTGAGACTTGTCAAAGGGTGGGGAAGAGTGGGGATAAACAGAGGGCCCCACTTAAACCATTACCCATCATTGAACAGCCTTTCCACAGAGTGGGGGTGGATCTAGTGGGACCCTTAAAAAACAAAACTAGAAGGGGGAAGGAGTATATTCTAACCCTCATGGATTTGGCAACCCGCTACCCAGAAGCAGTGCCATTGAGATCCACGAAGACAGAAGAAGTGGCAGATGCACTGGTTAAGATCTTCTGCCAGTTGGGGTTCCCTTCTGAAATTTGACGGATGTGGGGGGGGGGGAGAATTTCCTATCTGATATAATGGAGTGTCTATGGAAATGCTGTGGGGCTGAGCATATTAAAACCACAGCCTACCATCCTCAAACTAATGGATTGATGGAGCGGTTCAATGGGACCCTGAAAGGGATGCTCAGGGCCTACGTAGACATGCACCCCAATGACTGGGATGAAAAACTGCCCCACTTACTCTTTGCTTATAGGGAGGTGCCCCAGGAATCTACTGGTTTCTCCCCGTTCGAATTAATGTTTGGGAGACGAGTGCGGGGACCCCTGGACTTAGTGAAGAAGGAGTGGGCTGGGGAAATCCCCACTAAAAAGACCTCAGTAGTAAAATATGTGCTAGGCTTCCGAGACAAACTGGTCACCATGATGGACCAAGTGAGAGGGAATCTAGCCCAGGCACAAGACAAGCAGGTCACCTGGTATGATAAGGGAGCACACTTGTGCACTTTTAACCCAGGCGAACGGGTGATGGTTTTCCTACCCCTGAAAACAGACAAGCTACATACAGCTTGGGAGGGACTGCACGTTGTAAGGGAAAAATTGGATGAGGTATCGTATACTGTTGCCATGGGGAAACAGGGAAGGAGAACGAAAACCTTCCATGTAAACATGCTAAAACCCTATCATGACCAGATGATCTGATCCTCCGCATCACGGCCTCTGAGGAGGTGGGGGAGGGAGACAAGGGGTTTATAGACATGATGGATGTTTACACCGGGGATGGGGGACTGGGAGATCTCTCCCTGCCCAAAGAACTCCAATCAGCAGACAGGGGAAAGCTGATGGAAGTTCTCAAACAATAAACCAGGGAGAACTACACTGGTGACCCACTCTATTGAGATGGGCGCCCACAGACCCATCCGCTCTCTAGGCCCTACCCAGCCAATGGGAAAGTACAGGTCGACATCAAAAGGGAAGTGGAGGAGATGCTCTAGCTAGGAGTAATCCAACCTTCCGAGAGTTCCTGGGCCAGCCCAGTTGTACTGGTGCAGAAGCCAGATGGGACGATCAGGTTTTGTGTGGATTACAGGAAGCTGAATGCCATAACTCCTGATGCGTACCCCATGCCCAGAATGGATGTCCTACTGGATACACTGGAAAATGCCAGGTACATTTCCATTTTGGACTTGTCCAAAGGGTTCTGGCAGATGGAGCTGGATGATGATGCCATCCTAAAATCAGCCTTTACCACCCCAGTGGGGCTGTATGAATTCACAGTGCTCCCCTTTGGCCTTCGAAATTCTCCTGCTTCCTTCCAGAGGCTTATAGACCACCTTCTGGGAAGGATGGATGAATTTGCTATGGCTTATATCGATGATATAGCCATATTCAGCGGAGACTTGGAAAGTCACTTCCGACATCTAACACAAGTTTTGTCTGGTATTCAGAGAGCAGGCCTAACGGTAAAAGCCAAAAAGTGTCAACTGGCAATGATAGAGGTGGTGTATTTGGGACACAAGGTGGGGTGTGGGGTGGTGTAATCAGACCCCTGTGGGACAAGATTGAGCCTATCCTAAAATGGAAACCCCCCAAGACCAAGAAAGGGGTCAGAAGCTTTGTAGCATTGGCAAGTTACTACCGCCGGTTTGTACAGGAATTTGGGGGGATTGCTAGCCCCCTACATGACCTGACCAAAAAGGGTTCCCCTGAAAGGGTCACTTGGACTACCGAGTGCCAACAGACAATGGACACCCGTAAAGCAGCTCTCAGCAAGCATCCAATCCTGAGCGCCCCAGACTTTAATAAGCAGTTCATCGTAGCCACAGATGCCTCAGATGTGGGGTTGGGGGCAGTTCTCCTGCAAGAGCATGGGGACAAAAAACACCCGGTTGCTTACCTGAGCAGAAAGCTAACTCCCTGGGAGAGTAACTTCTCTACAGTGCAGAAGGAGTGTCTTGCCCTAGTCTGGGCGCTAGAGAAGTTAAGACCATATTTATGGGGGTGGCAGTTCACTGTACTAACTGATCATACCCCGTTTCAATACCTACAGACAATGACAAACTCGAACTCCAAGCTGCAGAGATGGGCTGGGCTTGGAACATCCAGGAGTATGACATGAAAGTTCAGCACATTAAAGGCTTGCAGATACACAATGTGCTTGCAGATGCTCTTTCTAGGCAACATTCCACCTGACAATGTGAGCTAAAGAATAGGATCAGGGATTCTGTTAATGTTTTCGTTGTTGTTTTCTCTTTTCTTTCAGGGCGGGCGAGCATCACGGTTTCTGCGCCGCTAAGTCTTTGTAACTCATATGATCTTGTACACTTTTCTGCTTCGGGGTTGTGTGACGCCTGAACTCGCAGTCATGATAAACAGCGTGTTCAGGCTGGGGGGGGGAGGAAGAGATGTGGCAGACGCTGCCAGGAACAACCCTGCCCTTCCATGTGACCTTCACTGACACTCTGGCTTCCAGGTTGACTAGGCCTGATTTCGCAACCGACTGCATGGTAGGATTTTGCAATACCAGGGGAAGGGGCCTACAGCCAGCATGGCTGGAGGGGTCATTCTCTGATTGGACTAGGTACAGCCAGGTAACCCCCACAAGGACCAATCATGAATGAGGGCTAGGGGGCTTTTAAAAAGAAAGACACACCTCTCAGGAAAGACTTCCATCTTGACTTCTGTTTGCTCTGAGATACTGACCTGTTTGCTATGGAGCTAAGGGAATGACTCCTGGCCTGTTTGGACTAAACTGAACCCAAGGACTGAACCCCTTTGCTGCAAGGCAAAGGCGCACCTAAAACGGTGAGTAATTGAATGGTACATCTGAGGGACCAGTTAGGCTAGATGCTACTAAAAAGGCCATCAAGCCTGAACTGTGTTCTGATCAATTGTTTTTGCTCAAGGATTCAAAGTACCTCACATGGTTGTAGCCTGTGATGCTGGGTTTAATATACCATTAAAGTAATATTCCTTTTTCTGATCTAAAAGATCCGTGTGTGTGTGTGTGCTATTATTATTATTATAAACATTTATATAGCACCAGTAGTGTGACCTGGTGCTGTACAAAACATAGAAATAGACGTGGTCCCTGCCTGTGGCTTATAATCTAAAAGACAATGAGGGGGAGACAGGGAGAGGGGACAGAGGGAGAGACAGGGGAGAAGACTAACAAACATTCAAGTGGATGCAAAGTCTCAGGTGCGTGTGCTTAGTTTGGTTACAATCAGGTTTGTTACAGCAGTCTGCCGAGGAGGGCAGACAGTAGGTATATGAGAATGACTAGCAAGCATTGGGAAAGGCGGCGAGGAAAAAGTGGGTCTTGAGAAGGGATTTGAAGGAGTGGAGGGAGGGGGCAAGGCAGATGTGGGCAGGGAGGGAGTTCCAGGCATGGGGAGCAGTGAGGGAGAAGGGTCGAAGGCGGTTAGGTGAGCAGGAGAAACGAGGGAGAGTGAGGGAGGGGACAGAGGAAGAACGGAGAGCGCGAGCAGGAGTGCGTAGGGAGATTAGGTCTGAGAGGTAGGGAGGAGCTTGGTTGTGGAGTGTTTTGAACGTGAATATCAGGAGTTTAAACAGGATACGTTCAGGAAGGGGGAGCCAGTGAAGAGAAGAGGCTGCACATGGTCGAAGCGACGGGCAGAGTGAATGACCTTGGCAGCGGAGTTTTGGATTGCGATAAGGGGGGACAGGTGAGAGCGAGAGAGTCCAGCAAGGAGGAGGTTTCAATAATCGAGGTGAGAGATAACCATGGCATGAACAAGGGTTTTGGCCGAGGAGGTAGAGAGAAAGGGGCGGATCCGAGCAATGTTATGGAGGGCGAATCGGCAGGATTTGGCAACAGAGTCAATGTAAGGTTTAAAAGAGAGG
>QEPC01002784.1:702924-723588 GCA_003113815.1 Sphenodon punctatus
TGCCTGCTTTTAAACCCAGCAGAGGAGGTGATTATAACCTGCCTAACCTAACTGAAATTGCTTGATTAAGTAATGTAATGTCCATCCAACATTAACACTTGGAACTCCTTGCTGCTGGGTTATGCCGCCTACCGTTGCCCTGGCTCCACCCATCATTGCCCGCCGGCCTTACCGCCCCTCCAACCTCAAGACCCACCAGCTGCCCCTGCTCCCATCCCTCCTCCCCCAGCTGTGTTACCAGAGTATGGCAACTCAGTAAACCCCATGATGTGCCTTGTTCACCTGTGAGCTCTGATTTTGGTGTCTCCCCACCCACCACCACCACATACATACACACACACCCTTGCTAAAAGAAACATTTCACCTGTAACAGTTTTCTCAGCTGGGTGTTACCTCTTTGTGGTTTTGATACAGAGCCAGTATTTCATGCATCATTAGGTTCTTTGTGTTATTACATTGTACACCACAATTTCCCATGCCTCAATGTTCAAATCTTGGGATTAACATTTTTACAGCAAGTAGTGGGTCCCCATCTGAAATGCAAGGAGATAAGTGTCAACTGAATAGAAACCAGGAGGGAACGGATTCACTTCAGAGCAAAGAAAGACCCACCTTTCTCCAACTCAATTATCTCTGCAAGAATTTCCCCCAGTGCATAAAGGAATCGTTCCAAATGGGAGAGGAAGGAAAATAAAGGTTAAAAACAGACATGCGACCAGGGGCACCGCTCCCTCAGCTGCCTCAGGGGGCGGAAATTGCGGGCAACATGGCCTAGGTCAGGCCAGGGCCCTGAACTGACATGCCCACAGCTGGGGAGCCATCCCGCCAGCCACACGGTCTAGGTAGGGTCAGGAGCACAACAAACCAGGCGGGCAGGTAGCCCCGCCTACACAGTTCTCCCAGTGTCCCCCCCCCCCCGCCTATGATGGATAGCCATGGCGGTCAATGAGTGAGGCACAGCCATGGCAGCTCACCGTCCACCCCTGGTTAGCCACACAGGATCAGACATGCTAGCCCACAGTGGTCCACTTTGGCAGGCTTTAGCCCGGGCTGTGACCTCAGAGATTTTCCAAGGCTAGCTGCTAACATGACCCGGAGCAAGCCCAGGCCAGCATCTGATAGCATGTATCCCGGACCAAAAGCGGGCTAAAATCACATCTGTTTTTACCCAGACTGTCCACAATTTGTACAAGATGTTTCTCCCCCCACCCCCCGCCCCAAGAAACACACCTCAGTTATTAATTTTTTTAATTTTAACTCCCTCAATAACAAGAAGTTAAAAGTGCTAAAGGCTTTTACATCAGTCACTATAGAAAAACAAGTTTTCCATTAATAGTGAGGGTGGCCATTTCTCCCCCTTTAATACAGGTTGCTTATGGAAAATACATGGTGCAGGGCTGCATTGGTTCCTTCCAATACAGCCCTGCACCATGTATTTTTCATAAACATCCTGTATTAAAGGGGAGGTATGGCCACCCTATCAGACAAGAGAAAGGGAAACTCATATAGGAAAAAAATCCAACATCACTGTATTTAGACAAGTACACACAAGATCCATCAGTAAACTCCAAACAACATAGGGCAGGGGTGGGGAACCTTTTCTGTCCTGAGGGCCACACTGAAAATTAGTTCAAGCTCCGAGGGCCACATAGAGGTTGGGGGCGGGGGTGCTTAACAGGTGTATTCAAGAAAAGGAGGGCCCAGATCATGGTTCTGTGCTGTGGATCTGTCCCCTACCCTTGTGTGCATGCCCTCCTCTCTGCTCCATTATCCTGAGCTCAGTTTTTCAGTGCTTGGGGGTAGAGTCTGGATCCAGGGACCAGATCCAGGCACTGGAAAGGGGCCAGATAAAAACTTCCCACAGGCCACATTTGACCCCTGGGCCTGAGGTTCCCCACCCCTGACATAGGGTAAAAACAAACATGACGTTGGTCTGCATTGGCCACTGTGGTCTGGGACTCACACGCATATGTGGTCCTGCACTGCTGGATGTTTTCCCAGTACTGCCCTGGGGCAGGTAGGTGGCTGGCCCGGGCTGCATCCTTGGAAATCTCTGAGGTGCAGCCTGGGCCAAGGGACGTCCACACAAGCCAACGTGGGCCAACACAGGCCAGCACTGCCATCGTTACCTTGGGGCAGGGGTCACCATGGCTGTCTGTTATGAGGGGGGCAAGACACTGGGAGCAGGGTGGGGGCAAGGGCGGCCACCCCCACTTTTGTTGAGCCCTCCCCCCCCCACCTGGGGCATGCAGGAGGTAGAATGGCTCTCTAGCTGCAGGCATGTTTGTTCAGGTCACGGTTTCCCACCCTTTGCTGGGCCGGCAAGCTGCTAAGCTGCCTGCACATCCGTCTTTTCCCATAGTGGCTTTGACTGTAAATCACCACTGAAGTGAATGAGGCTTGTTGCTGGCACACTGATT
Organism: Sphenodon punctatus; assembly: GCA_003113815.1. Taxonomy (NCBI): domain Eukaryota; kingdom Metazoa; phylum Chordata; class Lepidosauria; order Sphenodontia; family Sphenodontidae; genus Sphenodon; species Sphenodon punctatus. The sequence continues at coordinate 705,345 of QEPC01002784.1, forward strand.
TGAGGAGCGGAGCCTAAAGTTAGCTATGACCATAGGGGATGGGGACACACACACACACCCCTCCATTTATAGTAGAGTAGAAAAAGACAGAGCATACCAAATTAGAAATCTAGAACAGGGTTTAAGAATAAGCTAATATTAAACATTAGAATCTTATGAAGTAGGTTGTGACTTATGAAAGGTCATGCCACCTCCCCCCCTCCCTTTAGCCTCCAAGGTGCCCTCCTACCTCTTCTTCTGCTTCATATTAAACAGAGATTATGGGTGTCAACAGATGAGACAGTAGCCCACAATAGCCTACATCTGATGGATGGCCACCTGCCCGTCTATTAGGTGGCTGCCAGATGTTTGCCCGCAGCTCCCATTCATGACATCATCCTGGCAAATGTAGAGCTTGCCATGCAGGTGAATACTGGCTAAGACTGGTGAATGTGCACCCACATTGCCATCTCTTGTGTGTTAGGGTGCACCCAGCGTCCACACGTGTCCAGGTCAACCAGGACTCTAGAGCCCCAGGTGGCACCTAGAGTGGTCCGGGGAGCGACCACTCTTGCTCTTGCTCTCACAGGCAATGAGCCTATTTATTTTGCTTTTTGGAGCGCTCCAAGAAGCAAAAATAAATAGGCTCATTGCTTGTGAGAGCAAGAGCAGAATGAGTGCTCGCTCCCTGGACCACTCTAGTGCTCCAAGAAGCAAAAATAAACAAGAAAATGGATGAAGGCCACAGGGCACTTTCCTTTATCCAGGAAATGAATGGGGCGCTCTCCTGTATCCAGGGATCACCCCACAGTTGTGCATCAGAAGAGCCAGAAGTGTGGGGCAGAGTGCAGCATCTGTCCATCTGTGCTATTCATCACGTGGAACCTGCGAGTGGTGGCTACGCATGAGCTCCATGGAGCGACCCTGGACTCCAGTGGGCTAATCTTTCGTTTATTAATACCCTGTAACTGAAAAGAGCTGCATGGGGGAAAAGGTCACACACTTTATAGTAAAGTTCCATTTATAAATTGTCCAGAATAAAGTTTAAATGACAAAATAGATGTTATTGGCATGTTAGACACAAGTAGTAATTAGAGTTACACTGGTATCTGTAGATAGTGCTATGTGTGGAAAAATAAAATCCATGGACCAACTGCCAGGGCTGGTTTTAAAATCTGTGGGGCCCATAGTGAAGCTAAAATGTGGGGTCCCTGGTGGCCCCAGCCTCTTCCCAGGACCCTTCCTAGAGCACTAGAGGTGACCATGTGTGGAGTCCCATTGGAAGGGAATGGGACCCTGCATCCTCCCCTGATGAAACAGCGACCACTGTGGGGCCCCAGAAAGTAGAGAAAATTGCAGGGCCCAGGTCACCGTGTGATAATACCAGCCTTGCCAATTGGTCTCACTTCAGTCAGAAACAATTAGTTAACCATTTATTAAAATACCTAATCTTTATCAACCTCATATAAATTATGGATACACAAAAATTCATAAAATGAAACTGTTTCCTTAAGGTATAGCTAAAATACTCATCAGTTTCTGGTTAATTTCCTCCTTGATACTTATTTAAGATTAAATATATCCGTGTTTAATACGTCTTGTACATCGCCACTTAAAACCCCACTAGTATACTGCAGTAACACTCTACATTCTCCTGCCCCAGGAAGGCACACCATACACTCACAGACGTTCCTTTCGTTTTTTGTTTTTTTTCCCTTTCCTGTCAGAGCCTCATTTATTACTGTCGAGTTCAAAGCAGAGATTCATTTAAAACTCTCCATTCCACCAACTCCCTTTTTATATCTGTTAGACCAGCTCCTTCCCCCCGCCCCCCACCCTCACAGAGAGAGAGTATTTTAGCAGACTGTAGGAAACTCAAGATTCCAAGTGCCTCGTTGTTACTGATTTACTAATATCCCACGATTCACTGTTTATCAAATGTGTCAGAACCAGTCAAAGTAACCAGTAACAGACTGGGCTAGGGCCCACCAGAACAGGGCAAAGTGGGCCACAGCAGGTTAGAACGTACATTCTGACCTGCTGTGACCCAGGCCGGATTGGGTCCACCATGGTTGGGCTGCCATGACAGCCATTATTGGTCACCATGGTTGGCCATCATGGTGGGGTCTGGGGCACTGGGAGCGGCATGGAGATAGCTGCCACATGTCTGCAGCAGCTGCTGCCTCAGTCATGCCACCTGGGTGGTGGGATGGCTCTCCTGGAAGCACTCATGCATGGCTGGTGGCCTGAGCCAGCTGACCCTGGTCATGTCAGTGGCAGGGTCTTGATCCGGTCCAAGTTGTATCGGAGGTGCACCACCATCACGTCTGCTTTTACCCATGATAGTGAGCACACACTTTTTGAATTTGTGTGAATGAGTGCAAAGCTGATTAAAATACTGGTGGATGTAAGGGAAGAGCTAAGGCTACTTGCCAGCCAGCATTTTCCTCAGGATATAACACCATCACCAATTCAGCATAGATTAAGCAGTGTTGCACAAACTTTATTAAAAAACTAGCAGTTAAATATTAAACACCGAAGGCAAATGCTGATGCCAATCTATGCTAGTTTTTTTTATGTTATCATTTAACCCTTCTTTAAGCAACAGGTAACATGGTGCTACAAGAGGTAGCAGATATTGAACTTTTGCCAGATCGTGAACAGTGAAGATGTACTCATGCTAGGAATAATGGGAAATTTCTGTGCAATTACATCTTCAAGTACAACACAGCCTTGGGCTATCAAAGCAACTTCTGAACATCACCTTTCTCTGGGCAAGAATTCCCTGTCTCCCTGGAAACCAAGTTGAGATCCAGCCCCCTTGATGCCTTTTACCTTGATGCATCAATAGTTTTTTATATATATATTTTTTCTTCCTTAAAATACATATCAGCTTCTGATTGAAACATCTTTCTTTTAAAGTCAGTAAGCAGCACACATTCCAATTTCCTCCTTGATACTTATTTAAGATTAAATATATCCGTGTTTAATACGTCTTGTACATCGCCACTTAAAAACCCACTAGTATACTGCAGTAACACTCTATGTTCTCCTGCCCCAGGAAGGCACACCATACACCCACAGACATTCCTTTAGCTTTTTTTTTTCTTTCCCCTTTCCTGTCAGAGCCTCATTTATTGCTGTCGGGTTCAAAGCAGAGATTCATTTAAAGGCTTTAACAAAAACTCTCCATTCCACCAACTCCCTTTTATATCTGTTGGACCAGCTCCTTCCCTCCCCCCCCCCCTCACAGAGAGAGACAATCTAAATGAATTGTTGCTGGGGAAATGGGCATCCCTGTCTAAAGGGCCAAAGACAACATCTTGGATGGAATTGCAATAATAAGACATCCTTTGTGTATCTAGTAATCATCCTTTTCTGCAGAAATGCTAAATAATGAGTTTATGATCTTCCTGTTGAGTCAACTATGAATATATCCCATTCAGTATTATTATTATTATTATTATAAACGTTTATATAGCGCCAGTCGTGTGACCTGGTGCTGAACAGAACATAGAAATAGACGCGGTCCCTGCCTGTGGCTTACAATCTAAAAGACAAGGAGGGGGAGACAGGGAGAGGGGACAGTGGGAGAGACAGGGGAGAAGACAAACAAACATTCAAGTGGATGCGAAGTCTCAGGTGTGTGTGCTTGGCTTGGTTACAATCAGGTTGGTTACAGCAGTCAGCAGAGGAGGGCAGACAGTAGGTATATGGGAATGACTAGCAGGCATTGGGAAAGGCAGCGAGGAAAAGGTGGGTCTTGAGGAGGGATTTGAAGAAGCAGAGGGAGGAGGCAAGGCGGATGCAGGCAGGGAAGGAGTTCCAGGCATGGGGGGCAGCGAGGGAGAAAGGTCGAAGGCGGTTAGGTGAGCAGGAGAAACGAGGGAGAGTGAGGGAGGGGACAAAGGAAGAGCGGAGAGCACGTGCAGGAGTGTGTAGGGAAATTAGGTCCGAGAGGTAAGGGGGAGCTTGGTTGCGGAGCGATTTGAACATGAAAACCAGGAGTTTAAACAGGATACGTTCAGGAAGGGGGAACCAGTGAAGGGAGAGGAGGAGAGGCTGCACATGGTCGAAGCGACGGGCAGAGTGAATGACCTTGGCGGCGGAGTTTTGGATTGCGATAAGGGGGGACAGGTGAGAGCGAGGGAGGCCAGCAAGTAGGAGGTTGCAGTAGTCGAGGCGAGGGATAACCATGGCACGAACAAGGATTTTGGCCGAGGAGATTGAGAGAAAGGGGCGGATGCGGGCAATGTTGTGGAGAGCTAATCGGCAGGATTTGGTCACAGAGTCAATGTAAGGTTTAAAAGAGAGGTGCGTGTCAAAGATGAAGCCCAAGCTGCGGGCTTGGAGAACGGGACGGATGGTGACATAGCACAGATAAGATTTAAAAGGACAGTCCTGGATTCTGAAGCAGAAAGATCCATACATACAACTATTAGTAATAAATAGTGGGGTGTGGGAGGGAGGAGAAAGGGGGAGAATTAAAACCTCAAGTCGCTGTCCCACAAGCGGCTTCAGCACCACGGGAGCATGTGCTATTCAAATCTAGTGCAGCTCCTGTCTCATGAGGAAGTAGGAACTGTGGCTCTCCCACCGGCAGGCTCACACAATGGACAGGGTAGGATTTCACTACCCTGTCCGTTGTGTGAACCTGCTGGTGGGAGAGCCATAATTCCTGCTTTTCCATGAGACAGGAGCTGCACTAGATTTGAATAGCGCATGCTCCCTCTGCACCAAAGCAGCTCGTGGGAAAACAGCCTAACCAGTTAGCAATAGCATCTGTACTTAGCATAACCACAACCACAGCCAATCAAGGACACAGAAGTAATACAAAGTGATTTTTTTTTTGTTAGTGTGATTAGTATCCAATGGTCTAGACTTGTACTCAGAACGCATCTCAGCAAACTCTACATGGACTAGAGCCAGTATAGCCTAATGGAGGATAAGGTGTTGGACTTGGAACTGGGAAGCTAAGGTTCAAATCCTTTCAAGCTGTGGACTCATTGAGTGTCCTTGAGCCTGAGGCTCTGTCAGCCTCAGTTCCCCATTTGTAAAACAAGAATAATGATGATCTCACAAAGTTGTGCAAGGGTGAACTAGATGCAGACTGTAAAACACTTTGAACGCTGAAAACACTATAGAAGTAATAATAATAATGTAGAGAGAGCAGTAGAAAAAATTCACAGAACCTTCCACAGATAGTTCTCAGACATAATGGAAGTTCTAATGAATCACTATTCTTTCAAACTTCAATCAAGGCTGGCTTTAAAGCACACAGTTCAACTAGTTTTCCTGAAACACATCCATTTTTTTAGAATTAGCATGTAATATTATAGTAACGAGCAGCCCCAACTGAGACTGGTGGTGGCCCATATACGAGGCACCGTACAAACATGCAGCCCCCTGTCCCAAAGTGTTTATATTCTAAATAGACAAAATAAAGGTTGGGAAAGAAAGAAAAGAACAGAGAAGTGACATGACTGGTCCAAGGGGACAGAGCAGAGCTAGATAGGGATGCAGAAGACAGAATGGGGACCCCACCAGTTCCCCTCCCAGCAGCAGAGGATGCAGCTGCATCAGGGAACATGGGGCCTGGTCTCCAGAGTGCTAACTGTGTGCTCTGTCTCCACAGCACCTCCACCTTCTTTGTATACCTGTGAGAAAACATGCAGAATGAGAAATAGACTTCAGCGTCCGATCATAGCACAGGCAGCTAGATTTGAGAAAAAGATCAATAAGAGTACAGGGTTAGCTGTAGGTGAAGGAGAGAAAAATCTCTCTCTTTTAGATCTAAAAACTCATAAGAACAGAGCCAGCTGAAACAAGTCCCCTAAAATGGGTAAACTGGATGAATATACATATCCAAATAGAAAATGGTGGTTCAGGCAATTACCACTATCAGTTTACACTCTGTCACAGCCCAGGCTGTAGAGTAAGGATTGCCCCCAAGTAGCAGGGAACAAAGAGATGCAGTCCCTTTAAGCTGTACACCTAAACAGCAGGAGTTGCTAGGCAACTGTATAGAGGCAGCACATGCCCTTTTTAGGGAAGATTATTGAACAGGCTGTGGCACGACAGCTCCAAGAACACCTAGACCGTACCTGTTTCCTTGACCCCTCTCAGTCCGGGTTTCGGCCTGGGTATGGTATGGAGACTGCATTGGTGGCCTTGGTTGACGATCTCCGTCTGGTGTTGGACCAAGGTCTAGCAGGACCAATAAGGTCTGACGACCCTTCGGCTGCGTTCAACACAGTCGATCATGAAGTGTTGGTGACCCGCCTGCGGGACCATGCCGGGATGGTCTTGGGCTGGTTTCATTTGTTCCTGGCCAGGAGAACTCACCGGGTGGTCTTGGGGGAGTGTATGTCTTCCCCCCTGGGACCTCACGTGTGGAGTCCCGCAGGGTGCCATTCTGTCCCCCCTCTTGTTTAACATCCATATGCAGCTATTAGGGGAGATCGTGAGAGGGTTTCAGGGCATGCAGTGTCATCAGTATGCTGATGACACTCAGCTCTACCTCTCTTTTTCCATCAATCCAGATCACGAAGTCTCCCTATTTTCCCAGTGCCTGTCAGCTGTGGGGGCTTGGATGAGGTTGAGCCATCTGCAGCTGAATCCTGACAAGATGGAGGTGATGTTGGTGGGCAAGGGCTTAGGGGAACTGGGGGTGGTTGAATCTCCTCTTGTTGCGGGGGTTCGCCCTCCCATGGTGTCTCAAGTGTGGAGTCTGGGTGTGCTCCTCGATTCACGGCTCAACCTGGAATCTCAGGTTGTGGCTGTGGCAGGGAGTGCGTTTCGGCAGTTACATCTTGTCTGGCGGCTTCGGCCATCTCTCTCAGACTCTGACCTCGCCACTGTCATCCATGCCTTCATCACCTCGAGGCTGGATTACTGCAACGCGCTGTATGTGGGGCTGCCTGAGAAGCTGGTCCGGAGGCTGCAGCTGGTGCAGAATGCCGCGGCCCGTCTCCTTATGGGGGTGGGTCGCAGGGAGCACATGACACCAGTGCTCTGGGCTCTGCACTGGCTGCCTATAAAGCACCAGGCTAGGTTCAAGGTGCTGGTTTTGACCTTCAAAGCCCTTCACGGCCTGGGCCCTGCTTATCTGCAGTCTTGCCTCACTCCCCATGTGCCCGGGAGATCCCTGAGATCATCCGTGGGGGCCTTTTTGGAGGTTCCCCAGGCGAGACGGATGGCCACTGATGTGAGATCTTTTTCAGTGGCTGCCTCCATGCTGTGGAATTCATTCCCGGAGGAGTCTTGGTTGGCCCCCACCCTCCTGCCGTTTTGACGTTTGTGTAAGACCTGGCTGTTCCACCAGGCTTTTGCCGAGGGGTAGGGGTAGGGTGGGGGGTAGGGTTTGGAAGAGAGGGTGAGTTTTATGATTTGTTTTAAATTTTGTTTTTTTTATTGTTCAATTTTTTGTGTGCGTCGTTCGCCGCCCCGGGCTGCCTTTGGGCAGGAGGGGCGGGATACAATTTTTAAATAAATAAATAAATAAATAAATAAAATTTAAAATGATGTTGCCCATCCCTTTATATGGATCCCAGTTACACTAAGGTTTTGCTGGCTATCAGATTCCCATTGAGTCTCAGCCAGCCCCCTCTTGCTGTTTACCTTTCCTTTGGAGCAGTTTCTGGTTCTGTTGTCTTGTCCTATCCTGCTGCTTGCTGCCTCCATGTCTTGTGGATTCTGAGTTACCCTTCCCATAGGGATAGTGCTTCCCTTCTTTGCACCCCTGCCCATCTCGTGCCTCTTCCTCTGGTCCATGATTCCCTCCACTGTGCTGCCCTCACTCCCCTCTTCCTGTACCCCAGCTCTCCTTGCCCCCTCCTTGTGTTCCCCAACCCTCCGTGCCTTTCCCTGTTGGAGCCTCACGCCCTTCCCCCTACCGCCGCACAATTCCCTGATTGCCTCGCTGTATCCATCTGTGTGTGTGTGTGCGCGCGCGCGCTCTGAGTTTAACTCTACTGCCACTTAGTGGTATTTTCCAGCTCAACCTGTTGCTCACTTCCCCTGTGAAGAACTTTAGTTGTGTCTCGTTGTCATCCTACCACAAGATTCTGGGGAGCATTTAGCATGACGCTAGGCTTGTGCTCCTCTTCTCTAACAATCCTCCAACTCCCCCCTCCAGACCTAACACACTCTGTCAAATATCCATTTTGATTATTTTGGAGGGGGAAGTTGGTTTGGTTATTTTGGAATTTTAAACATTTTTAATGTTTGCATTTTTGATTACATAATTTCAGCAATATTAGCATTATTGCAAGTGCACAGCTGCTGAAAATGACAGTACTGAAATACCAAAATTAAGTGCTGAAATAACTGAACCAAAACCACTGAAACCCCCAGAATCCTGGAGTAGAATACCCCCACAAAAATAATGTGGGTGTGACCAGGCCTTCTCGCCAGTCCTGCAGGGGGCACTGGGTGAGATGATTGGGGGAGGGGGGTAGCCCTTGGCCTGTCACAGATACAGCTCTCAAGTCCTTTCTTCTAGAGTCTCTCTAAGCCAGTCCTTAGCTCAGAGTCTGGTTCAATTCCTTGTAGGGATCTGATCCCACAGTAAGTTTCTTTGCGCTGGAGCACCACCATATCCCGGGTTTCTATATCCCAGGATGTAAGGGCCTTGCCCCTGGACCAGGCCTCAGGACATATACTCAGCAGGTCCCGATCCTGGGGTAAGTATAGTCTACTCAAGAGTCTTTTATGTCTGGCCTCTACCTCCCCAATAGCCAGCCTGAGCCACCATGTTATCTCTGGGTTTGACCCATCACCATAGTTCCTTAGTCCAAAGGTTTCAGGGCCCTCCTTAGGGATGCAACAAAGGTAGTCTCCATTTGAACTCTTCACAGGTTGGTTTCTCACCTGCTGGTCCCACTGAACCTGGGACTCATCTGCGTAGACTGCAGTCACAGGTCTCTGTAGGCTCTGTCCTGCACAACAGACTTCTACTCTTTGCCTCCAGAAAGGGAGACCAGTCTTGTAGCTCGCCACTCTATGCTAGCTTCCTCTAGATTGAGGACTTGTTCAGTTTATACTGTCTAGCATTTGAGCCTTCTGGTGCTTGTTTGGCTGAAAGTTGTGATCCTACAATAACATTGCAGCCTAGCCCTACTTAGTACCAACCAAGGCATTATCCTCTACTATTCTGTGCATCAGCTCTTTTTGTGCTGGTGCTAGAATTTGCCCTGTTATAATGTGAATATCCATTCTGGTTGTGGATATCATCCAGGTACTTGAAGGGTACAAATAATCAATTCAGTACCCATTTTAGCTGTAATTTAAAAGTTTGATTTATGAGACAGGTTAAGGTTCAACCCAGTTGGTAGCTTAAATACAAATTTGATAATTGCTGTCATATAGTATTTTCTTATTCTCTGAACCCATGTACAACTCCCATTGATATCAATGAAGCTGTGGATATAGTATACTGAAGGTACAATACGGCTATAAGTTGTTATAAAAGATAACATCCCTGCTATCATGAACTCCAGTAAATGTCTTGATGAGGTGATGCTCTTAGGTTGCTTTGCAATTGTTGTGAAACTCCCAGCAAGTGCAAGCTTGTAACTTTTCCGCAAGGCTCACAAGTCATACCTTGCCATAAAATGTTATAGCCGCATATCTCGCTGTTCTTGTAGTTTGTTCTCACGATCCCTTGAGTCATGCTATAGTTTTAGGAACAACTTGCCGAGATATTTGGCAGGCCTTTCCTTTAAAATTTTTCTCTATAATTCAATCATTGAATGTCAGAAGCCATATATAAAATCTTGCCAGGACGTCTTTTATGCTTTTTCCTGTATTAGCCTCAGAAAGGGACAGAAACAATGGCACAAGCCTAAACAATTTTGACATACTCGGTAATGGAGAGAAAAGGACTAGACTGAGTTTTTATTACAAACACACTTTGGGGAGCAGTGGATCCCTCCGCCCTCTTTAAAGTTTATGCTTTCAATTGCTTTCTTGAGAGTTGTCATTCAACAATAGTTCCAATAACGATTAAACTGCTTGGATGGAAAATATTATAGATACCTCCTTGTGGCTCCATAGTTAATAATTCATTAGGATTTCCACTTAAAGGAATGTCTCAATACATCAAGAACATCTAACCACCAATCACCCAGCAGCAGCAACAATCTGCTTGGACAGTCCTGAAATTTTAGAACACTCTTAAAGACAGAGTGAGGGTAGTGGGTGGGGGCAGTAATCTACTTTAAAGTTGAGCCTTTTAAAACTGGTCTTTTGGGAATTTGTGTAAAGAATCTCATGATCTTGAAGGCCACATTCGGCACAGAACAGAGGTGGGCAAATTTTCCTAAATCCTAATCCTAAGAGCATCTCTTTACTACAATGGGGCCAAATAGCCTCATGTGGCTCTAGCCACTGCTTGCCCACTTCTGCCATAGAACATTGACAGGAGTCCCAAACTGGTATGCATATTTCAAGGCCTAATTTGAACCATATCATGGCTTTAATCATTGAAAGATATATGCACCTATTTAATGTGATACACCGAAAGCATCCCCATTGGACTCAAGGGAAATACTAACAGTACAAAAAGTTACACAAATATTTACACATTTGTGGCCTACATTATTAAAAATAAAGCAGGATCAATATAGATGAGATTATATGTTTTTTTTAAAAAGCTAGTGTTGCCTCTTAAAAAAAAAAAAAAACCAAACAGGGAAAAAATGTTTCCATTAAGCTTGGTCAACACTTTTTAAATTCCGATGAGAGAAGAGAAAGCTCTTTTTAAAAATAGCACCAAAAGTGGACACCACCACAACTCCCACCCATTTCCTAACCAACCATAGATCTTAAGCATGCACTTTAAGAAAGGAGACCTCTCAATTTGTGAAGAGTCCAATCATGTGAGTATCTGGCAAAACCACACAGGCCAGGGTTTTGCCAATTTATTCCACAGAAAAAAAATGCATCATAGCCATCCACACACATAAGAATATATATGCTTTACCATTCCCCTGACAGGAGTATTAAAAAAATAATCTTAAAAGGCCCTGTAACTGGTTTGTAAGTGAGCTTTTTGGAGGCTCAAGTAGGCAGTTAGCAATCGAAAACCACCAGTGAGAGTTTTCCTTCTCAGTTGCTGGCTGCTTACTCCTACCAGCAATCTTCTAATGGAGGTTAAATAGAGACACGTTCTGAAAACTACACTATTTTAGAACAGTTACCTTATTTTTGCTGATTTGGCATCCATTTCCATGGGAACAGAAGAAAGAACAGAACTGGGAGCCAGCAGCTGAAATTGGCTACACTGCTGGTGGCTTGTTCTGCTTCCATTTCCATAGAAACGGATGTCAGAACAGTGAAAACATGGTAAAGGTTTTAAAGACTATTTTTTTCAAAAGTAACCTTTTCTTTACCTTCACCTTCCAGCAATCTTTGCTACCACCAGAAGCCAAACCTCAGCAGCTGGGTGTGAAAATCAGACCCAATCAAGGTATGTGTGCATTTCCCACTTTTTACAAGCAATTTTCAAATTATTACATAATATTTATACTCTGGGTGTTAATATAGGAAATAATTAATAGAGAGAGAAAAGATGAGCAAAAAACAAACAAAACCCACCTGTTACATTCACAGCATTTTTATGAAATCATTTTTACCACTAGAACCTTAGTTATGCAAGCTGATTATGCTCCGAGATGGTTCAATCATACATTTCCCACAGGTCATCTCCCGTAAAGAGCTCCAAATGAAGGAATCTGAAGACAATCGAAGAATAACCTTGTTGAGCTGTGAAAACAGCAAGAAAAGAAAAAGTGGAAGGAAGTAAAATAAGAAGTAAGTCTTATAGGAAAAATGTTTTTGTCTTTTGTCATGAGAATGAACGAAGACCATGAGGATGGGGCCAGATGTGGGAAGAAATCTGGGGCCATCAGAGTCATTATAGAGGGGTATCTGGGTGTGTGTGTCACACACACACACATACACACACACACACACACACGCACACACAAACGTCCTCCCCCTACAATTCCAGAGATATGGGAACAGGGGGTTATGTTAGCCAACATTGCCCACAAATTTAATCCCAAAGTTGCCCCCATGAAGCTGGCCCTGCTGTAAGCAGCTGGAGAATCTGGACTCTTCTAAATATTTGGTTTCTAATAGTCACTTGGATAATTACTCTTCCTCAGTTAAATATCAGTTGTATTTTGGTTGAAAACCTATCCAAAGATTCAGATCCAAAGTCCATGCCTAATTTTTCTAGTTTATTTATTGATGTACAGAGCACCTCTGACAGGTCTCTACGTGCTTTAAGGACATGTGACGGCATAGGGTAGAGTTTTTATTGGCACAAGACTGTTAGTCATGGAACGGTAGAACCAAGAGGTAGTTATGTAAGTCATCCCAAATGTCTGCCAATAGAAACATTTCATCACAGCACACTGCCACATGTCTCATTTGTGCCACACTTTACAGGAAAGCTATTTTAGGAAATTTCTGAAGAGGGATTTTTTTTTTTTAATTGTTTGTGCTATTTGTCATGTCCTTTGACTGCTAAAACAGGCTGTCTTAGTTACCATGAATCAGGACACTGACTAGTTGCTGTGGCCACTACAGGCATGTTAAGGCAACTTATATGGCAAAGAAAAATAAATAAATGGTAATCAAACATAGCAAACCCTCATGAGATCAGAGAAAAAGTTCATTATCAGGGTGTTTACTGTAATAGGTTTTGGCAATATACAGTTGACAAAATTGGTTTTTGAAATTAGGAGTGAACTCACACATAACGCTTCAATCTTACTGTTCTGTAAAGCTCCAGGTACACTGCTGGCACAATACAAATGCTTATAATAATATAATAATAATAAATGCTTATGTGCGCGGGTCCTTGAGAGCTGTACAGCCCCGGATGATCCCTGGTTCACTGTTCCGTGTGCGTGAGACATTCTCTGCTCCAGCCCCACTTTAAACTCTGGCCTGACGAATAGATCAGATCTAAACACCAGACCGGAGTTTAAAGCGGGCTGGAACTTAGAGAGTCTCATGCACACGGAACAGTGATCCGAGGCTGCTTCCGGGACCCCGCGGACATTGGCGTTTAGAAGCGTTACGTGTGAGTTCACCCTAGGATTGTTATAAAGAGGGGTTCGCTATAGGTGGGGTTTTTGGTGAGATTTGATTCTAATACATTTTTTAAAAATAAAGTAGCATTACTCAAAATACGAACTGAGAACCTACCAGCAAAGCTGCCTAAATCACTCTTTCCCCTCAAAATACTTTCTGCCAGTAGTTGTCCTCTGTAATCCAGGGGTGGGGAACCTTTTCCTTCTCAGGGTCCACTGAAAATTAGTGCAAGCTCTGAAGGCCACATAGAAGTTGGAGAGGGGGGTGCCTAAGGGATGTGCTCAGGAAGAGGAGGGTCCAGATCATGGATCGGTCACCTATCCTTGTGTAAACGCCCTCATCTCAGCTCCCTTGCCCCAAGCTCAGTCTTTCAGTGCTTAGGGATCGGAACTAGATCCAGGGGCCATATCTGGGAACTGGAAAGGGGTCATATAAAAACTAGCCTCAGGCAATATTGGGCCCCTAGGCCTGAGTTACCCCGTCCCTGATGTAAGCCCACATTTCTTATCACATCTTAAGTTTTATTTCAATGTCAGAGTTCAGAAAACTCAGCAGAACCACCTCAGCCCTTTCACATGGTATTCAGGAAGTTTTGCTGATCTGCATCCCTCCATGCATAAGCTACTAGTCAAAATACTGATGTCTCCAAAAGCCTTCAGTCAGGGGTGGGAAATCTGCAGCCTGTGGACCGAATCGAGCCTGTGGCTAGTTTTAATTTGGCCCCTTTTCAGTTCCTCCACCTGGTCCATGGATACAGTCTCCACCCTCAAACATTGGGTGTCTTAAAAAGACCCCTTTTTAGGGAGGCAATGGGGTTAATTGCCTTTCCCCTAAGCTCACTCTTTCAGTAAGTGGCTTCACGGGGAAAATCAGTGTGGTACTTACTGCATCATCATCCCATGGCGGAGCAGCATGAGCAAACCATCCATGCTGTTCTGTGTTCATTTGTTTATTTTATTTATTTACTTATTCAAATGAATATGCCACCCCCTCTTGCTATAAGTATCTTGGAGCAGCTAACAACATTTAAAAATACATAACAACTAAAATACAATTAAAAGCAACCTAAAATCCCCAGATTAAAATAACCCACACCCAAACCCTCCCTAACCCACCCCACCCACCCCATCTCCCTCGATAAAGGCCCTGCGGAACAGCCAGGTCTTACACTGTCTATGGAAAGAGGGTCAAGCGGACCTCAAATGGGAGGGAGTTCCACAGCTGCAGTGCAGCTACAGAAAATGCCCTCCTCACAGTTGACACCCAGGAAACCCAGGGAACCCCGAGGAGGGCACCCCCAGCCGACCGCAGGGGCCGATCCAGGATCTGGAGGGTGAGGCAGTCCTGCAGGTAGGTGGGGCCCAGGTCGTTTAGGGCTTTAAAGGTCAACACCAACACCTTGAATTGGGCCTGGAAGACTATCGGCAGCCAGTGCAGAGAACGAAGCACCGGTGTAATGTGCTCACGTCGGCCTGTCCCCGTTAGGAGATGGGCAGCCGCATTCTGCACCAGCTACAGTCTCCAAACCAGCACCACGTAGAGTACGTTACAGTAATCCAGTCTTGAGGTAATAAAAGCATGGACGATTGTGGTCAGATCCGAGTCCTAGACATACGGCCTAAGCTGACATGCCAGGTGTAACTGACGGAATACCCCCTTCACCACAGTCACCACCTGGACATCCAGGCAAAGCTGCGGATCCAGGAGCACCCCTACACTTCATTACTGTGGGCCTCCATTACGCCAGACTGTGGCCTCTGACCAAGGGTGTTTTTAAAGGAGATGCTACCACGCATGGCCACTCATCTGAATGCCTGTCTGAAGGTGGAGTGGGGGGAATAAGCGCTCCCGTGAGCCACACAGCACCCTCTCGTGGCCACTCAGAGTACTGCTGAGAAATCCAGAGTGCTCTGTGTGGGTCAAGCCAAAAAGGTCTGTGACAGTGGGCAGCCATGTATCCCCTGCCCATATGAACTGGGGTGGCCAGCCAAACCAGCAGACTGGTCCACTGCACTAAACCAGTTTGGGTGCATATGCTGTATTACTGTGAAGTGAAGTTACAGTTTGCAGAGGAAACCAAAATGTCAATTCTAAAGGTACCAACACTGATCTTTGCATCTCTCTTTTTAATTTGGTTTGTGATTTAACTTGACCCAAGGTTAATACTTTAGAAGCAGCATCTCTTTTCCCCCAATGCTTACTTTTTCAAGTTTCAGGATCCTGGTTTCTAAATCACCCATTTTGGAACCACTTAATCTGTGTAATCTAGACCCTGATTTAGCAAATTACTAAAGTAGACACAAGGGTTCTGTGGAAGTCAATGGGATTTAAAGTCAAGGGGGTACTCCAGTGCTTTGCTGGATTGATCTCAGTCTTTGGGTGTTAATACATGGTCTGGGAGCCCACTGGAGCCTGTAGAGGCTCCACACAGCTCCCATGCAGCCACCTCTCCCAGGTCCCGTGTGAGGAGCACAACAAACAGGCAGACATTCCTCCCCGTCACAGTCTGCCCACATGGCCCTCTCCTCTCCTCTCCTGAGTTGCAGTTGCTCCAGCAAAGCTCTAGGTTGCGTCCACTCCACACCTCTATGGTGTGGAATGTCAACAGACATTGCCCTGGTTTTGCCCGAATTTGCCTGCACTGCAGACTCCACATTTCCTGGGTTGATGTCTTGTGGAGCAGCCTCTGGGTGATTCTGGTGACCACAAGTCAAATGAATAGGTAAATCCAGGGCAAATGTGGGGCAGCGTCTTGCTTAACACCCATTGTTAGGACCACATACTGTGAGATGAAATGAAATCAAGTTTTGAGAGATATGAAAGCTATAAAGAAAGTGGATGTGGGACCACTTAACACCACGAATTTCACTTTAAACTCGGTCAAACTTCAAGATCATGATTTTTGTTGCACTAGATTCATTAGTACTAGGTGTGTACTATTAACTCCAATTGTTCGCAAGCGCCTCCTGGTGGTAAGTCATTGTGCCTGGGAAAGAGGCTTTCTCACAGTTTCCTGTTGCATAGTAGTAGAAACATACAGCAACCTACTGTGCAATGGAGGAGCACACACATCACTAGCCAAGGTGCAAAGGCAGTGTAAAGCACAGCTTTCCACCATTGCTGGTTGAGTGCATCAGGACACTCACTGGGGTTAAGCTGGAGCTAGGGTGGCCAGATCTGCAAATTTTAGAGGATGCTTATGAGAAATACAGGTTGCAGGGCCGCATTGGCGCTAATTCAGTCCTGCAACCTGTATTTCTCATAAGTGTCCTCTAAAATTTGGGTCTTTGAGGCAGGGCCCCAGATGTCTCCAGCAGAGTCCACTCTCCTTGCTGCTTCTGCTAATACTGCTGCTACAGCACTGGCCCTGCCGGAGCTCTAGAAGCAACCGTGGCAGCAGCAGGGATGGGACCAATGGAGTTAGGACCCGTGCCCATTAGGCTCTGGGATGTGGTGAAAGCAGGAACATTTGCAGCCCCCCTAGACTTGACCATGACCCTGCCTCTTTGGAGTGCTGCGACATCATAGTGTTCCAAGGGGCATGACCCCATCAGATAAGGGGAGGGGGCAAAGGGACTTTTCACCCCTTTCTGCCATGGCCACACCCCCTTTGGGGTGATGTAGTGTCCTTCTGCCATGGCCACACCCCCTTTGGGGTGATGTAGTGACCTTCTGCCATGGCCACACCCCCTTTGGGGTGATGTAGTGTCCAGTGCCCCATGGGGGATGAGGCCAAATCAGAAAGGGAGACACACAGCCCCACTTCTGGGCCCATGCCCAGCTGTTGTAGGTATGAAAGCAGCTGTTATAAGTTTCTGCCAGGAGCGTCATTTGATAAGGTCCAGGGATGGGACCTTGGTTCCCTCCCCCCCAACCATTCCTGTGTCACTGCCCTAGAGTCTAAAGGAGGAGTAAAGCAGCCTGCATGCTACATTCCCTTCCCCTCTCCGTTGTATGTTTCTGGTGGTGCAGGCTCTCTGCTACTGCTGCCTATGTCACATGCTCCCCCGTGTCCTGAAATGACACCCCTGCTTTCTGTCATAGTTTCTCTCTCTTAGCATGCTTGCATAGTTTATTGCCTTTCATGGATACTTCATTCATAAGGCTTCGTCTTATTTCTGCATGCACCATATTACTTGTGATTTGGATTCCAGCAGGAAATACATTATTTGAACAGTTCTGCTCCATTAAACAGCCTGCTTGTCAGAGGGGTTCCCCACTGAGCTATTTTTTCACATTAGATGAATGCATTTGTTCTGCCCTGCTCCTGAATTAAAGATGAATTGGAAATAAAATTGCAAGTTATGTTGCCAAAAAAGTAAGTCTGCAATTTTTCTTTTCATTTCTTTGAACTGCCAGGACAGAGTTGAGTCTATAACGCCAAGACAAATATTCCGAGAACATCTTTTCCTTTGGAATATTAGGCAGTGAAAGTGGTGTTTGTTTTCTTTTTGCATTTTTATTTGGGAGGAATCCATTGATTTGTTAGCTGCCTAGAACGGCATTATCTAATGGATTCATCTATGTCTCTGCAGTTGTTGTTTCTATTGTGATCGTATGTACTTACAAGATGCCTATAATTATGATTAAGGACAAATAGTTGCTCTGTTGAATGACTGGCTCATGAGAATGCATGTGGCTGTCATTTGTGAACAAGTCAATTGCCAGCTGGTACTGCAAATTTGTTTCCCTTGATGCTAAACTCAGGGATTTATTTGCAAGATATTCTCTCTCTTTGCCCTGTATGGCATGTGTAGGAAGTGGGAGTGTACAGGAGGAGTGGTTGCCACTGACTCCCTAGCAGTTGGCTGAACAGCTGTCTTATGTTTTGCCAACTTTCTTTTCACTATCCTTTTTCACTGTCCCTTGAGCCCCAGAGCAGACTTTCTGTTTCTAAGGCACTGACTTGCTCAAAAGTAGGATCCTATTCCACACTTTAAGCTTCTTGGCAGGATCACCCAGGAAAATTGCAGCCAAAACAGTAGCAGATACTAGTATCTAGTGGCAGTATGCGTCAGCGCTTCAGTCTCTTCCAGACTAAAATTGGCCTTGCTTAGCTCAGTGTCTCCTGAGTCTGGCCTTCCCCCTGCCCCCCTTTAGCTGCCTTCCACAGTCGAGAGGCAGAGGACTTCCAAACAGCAGCTTTTCCCCTCAGCAG
>QEPC01002784.1:724910-737843 GCA_003113815.1 Sphenodon punctatus
CAGGGATGGTGGGGCCGAACAGATGTGTTGGCGTATGTGGGCAGCCTTTGGCCTAGAATGAGCATCCAGAATCTGCCGGGGGACGCGTTCCGGGCAAACCGCCTACCTGGCCCAGGGCACTCCCAGGCTAACAACTAGCGGCACAGGACCAGATATGCAGTGAGTCCCGGGCCACAGCAGGCCAGCATCACATCTGTTTTTACCCACAGTAACCAAAATAGTCATTCTGCTTTATTCCGATTGCTGATAATATTAAGGAGTCATTAACCCGCACCTGTGGGGGTCATAAGGATTTACAGGCTAAACAATCTGATGTGGAATTCTGAATTGCTGACTAATTATCATGCTGGACCTTTCTTTCTTTTTTTTTTTTTTACAGACGGGAAACTGAGGCTGAGAGGTTGCGACTTACCCAAGGCCACGCAGTGAGTTTATGGCAAGGGTGGGTGGCCTTGAGTAAATCACTACTTCTCGGCTTCAGTTCCCCATCTGTACAAAATTGGAATATGTGTCTGTCTGTCCCTGTGTTCTCTTCACCCTTGTCCATCTTAGATTGTAAGCCCACTGGACCAGGACCTGTATTTGAAAATATAGACACTTAAATGTATTCTTTTTATTCTTCTGCTTAATGGGCTCATTATAGGTAACTGAAACAGGCACTCTGGAATCATCTGTTCTCCCCTGTGTTCCACCTCAAATCCCTTGCCATTTATCTTATCCTTAGTTTTAAGATACTCCACTTCCTCTAAAGTAACATCCTTTGGCGATGCCATAGTTCGAACCGTGCACTCCACAGGGCCTGTCGGCTTTCCCCCAGGTTCTAGTTTAAAGACTGCTCTATTACATTTTTAATTTTTAGCGCCAGCAGTTTGGTTCCATTCTGGTTAAGGTGGAGCCCATCCCGTTTGTATAGGCTCTCCTTTCCACAGAAGGCTCCCCAGTTCCCAATAAATCTAACACCTTCCTCCTTACACCAATGTCTCATCCATGCATTGAGTCTCTGGAGCTCAGCCTGCCTCTAGGGTCCTGCGCGTGGAACTGGGAGCACTTCTGAGAATGCTACCCTGGAGGTTCTGGACTTCAGTCTACTACCCAGCTGCCTAAATTTGGCTTCCAGAACCTCCCTCTTACATTTACCTATGTCACTGGTGCCCACATGGCCCACGACAACAGGATCCTCCCCAGCACTCCCTAGGATTCTGTCTATGTGTCGCGTGAGGTCTGCAACCTTTGCACCAAGCAGGCAAGTTACCATGCGATTCTCACGGCCGCCAGCAACCCAGCTGTCTACATTCCTAATAACCGAATCCCCAACTACCACAGCTGTCCTATTCCCACCCCTCTGGGCACACACCTCTTGAGAAATATCCTCAGTGTGAGAGGATAACACATCACCCAGAATGCAGGTCCCAGCTACAGGATCACTTCCCAAAATTCCAATCTGATGCTCTCCTTCCTGGAGACCTTGCCCCTCCAAAGCAGCACAGGGGCTGTACAGGTAAAGGTTAAACATGTATGTAATGTGAAAGCTGAGAACTGGAAACTCACTTCATGCAATGGAGAAATGCTAAGTCATAACCTTGAGCGAGTGTGTAATCAGAAAAGGCCTAACAGACACTAGCAATGGCCCATTGAGTTACAAATGGATTTCTTCCTGTGGACGTGACTGAAAGCACAGAGTCACCTGGTGGGAAAATCAAACAAAGGACCCTGGAAAGGTACTTAAGGGAGAAGACAATACAAAGATGAGGAATCAACTTGTTGAGCTTCTTGAGCTTCATCTGCATCATCATATCTTACCAGTCAGAGGAGGACTACACCAAAGGAACTATGAAGTAAGGACTCTTGGAATCTCTAAGGCCTTTTTTACATGAATGCTGCCGCCGGCCGGTGGGTGGAGATGGGTGTGGGAGCACACCTGGTGAACACCCAGCGGCGCCGAGCTGGGTGACGTTTACACGGATGGCGCCACGGCAGGTTGTGGGACGAAAGGGGAGGGGCCAGCACACACCCAGCAACCAAACACCCATCCCGGGAAACACCGAGAAAACACCCATGACAGTTACACAGACACCCAAGACACCGAACGGCAGGGAAGCCCTGCCCAGAACAGTGACAGCACAACATGGCCAACAGAGGGCAAACGCCCACGAACCACCAGATCCTGTGTGGGCGGGGTAGGAGGGAGCAGGGATCACAGGAGACACATTGTAGCAGACCCCAGCCAGACCCGTGACAGGGCCGGAAAGCCGGGCCCCACGGACCCCCCCCCACCAGAAACCGCACACAAACAACCGTGAACACAACCACACAGGGAAGGACTACAAGGCCATGGAGGTGGGGGGGGGATGGGGCACAGGGGAGGGAGTCAGAGGCCCGATGCAGCAGGGGACCCCAACACACACACACACACACCCTGGCACAGATCACACACACACAATCCCAAGGCCCCTGGACAAGGAGCCGGCACAGCCGGGCTGGCAGGGAATGGCATGAGGGGGGGACGAGACCCAGACCACACCAACTGGCAGCAAACCTGCTGCCAGCATCCCCACACCAACAAGTGACCCATGCGGCCGCCGGGGGGGGGGGCATCACAAATGCAGGGAGGGGTCAGGGCACACGACAGCAGCCAAGGGGATGGACCCCTGGCCCAAGGGACCAGAAGGAAAGGGGTGGAACAAGACCGGGCCAGTGTGGGACAGAAGGGAACCACGACTGGCCACAAACACCCCAGGCCAGGGAAACCAGGGGGACACCCAAAGGGCACAGCACAGCAGCTGCACATATGCCAGGGGGGGGCGCAGGATAACCAGTCCCTGCCACTCAACAGTGCCACAACCACCATGAGGCGCCCACACAAGAGACCAAGCCACACAGAGGAACATGACACACAACCAGAGAAGGGGTCAAAGCAACTTTATTACAAGGGGGAAGGGCGTGGAACACGGGAAAGGTCCAAGTGAGATGGGGAGGCAGCACGGAGAGCGCGTCCATGGGGCAGCACCCCGGCCTCAATAGGGATGCCGGCCCCGTACCCAGTTCTACCAATCTGTCTGGGCGCGGTCCAGGTGGTGCACCCACTCCAGGAGGTGCAGCAGCAGCTGCTTGACCTTCTCCTACTCCTTTGTCCACTCGGCAATCATCGCCTGCACTAAGGGATAGAGAGAAGGGGTCATCAGGATGGGACAGTGGGCCCCAACAAAGTGGAACCCCAAACAGACACCCAAGGAGAGGGCCCCGCAGACACACAGCACACTCACTGATCTCATCATACAGGCGGGCCCCAGCGCGGGGATCTGAGGCCGCACGCTGCAGCTGCCCAGCCATCTGTGCCAGGTGGAGAACGGCCAGGAACACAACCAGAGTAGCTAGAAGGGAGAGGGAGAAGGGGAGAGGGTGCACAGAAAGGGAGTGGGTCAGCAGGGGTCAAAACCACACAGCAAGCATAACCCATGCAGTGGGCAGGGACACCCAATCCAGCATCCCACCCACTCACACCAAGGGGGACCACCGGTGGCCAACAACAGGCCCGTACACTGCCCGCACTCACAGTCAGCTGCCTGGTTCGCCTACTGCCCATCCATCACCTAGAGTCCAAATGGTGGGAACCAACAGGGGGTGCCAGGAGTAGTGGAAGGCGGGGCAGCCCAGGTGGGGTGGCCAACCAATGGGTTTCCCCCACCAGAAAGGCCAGAATGCCAGTGCAAAGGCCCCCAAGGCAACACCAACTGCTAGGGAGGGGTTGGGGCCCGCAGTCTGCCCCCCCTCGCATGCTGGGGGTACAACAGAGAGCACCGCCATGGGACATCGCCAGCACACATGTTGCACATGCACACCTTGACTGCCCAGCCAATCCAGCGAGGCCATACACCATACCTTCACAGGCAGATATAGGGGGTAGCCCTGAGGAAGGGTGCCCGCAAATGGAAGAGGACACCAGGCAGCCACCGGTAAATGAAGGACAGGGCTCACAACAGGATGCAGTGGGCCCACACCACCCACCGGGGTGAACCCATGATCCATCCTGGAGCCCTCGGGGGCAGCCAGCACGTACCACTGTATGCCACCCAACAGCCCCTGTCATCACGAGCAGGAATGCCAGTGACACCCATCACAGTAACCAACACACAAGGACAGGACGGCAGTCAGAGGAGGGGCGACCAACATCACACAAGGACACGAATGCACCCATGGTGGTACAGGCAAAGGCACAGACTTTATTCATGATGGGGTGATGGGGGGGAACAGCCAAACAGAGGCCGGTGACAGTGCGATCAGGGGCTCATGTCCAGTCCCCACAAGCTGCACACAGGTGCACCATTGTAGTCACTCCAAGAGGGAAGGAGGTGCTCAGTAATGCTACAGGGCTATGGGGGCCGGAGTGTAGGGAAGCAGCAATGGGGTTCAACTGACAGGCCATCCTCCCCCTGAGTTACACAGTACCATGGGCGCCAGGAGCAGGGAGCGAAAGGTTGAGGCAGCCCACAGCACAGGCACGGCAACAGCACTGAGATGGAGGGGGCCGTTCGGGATGCCCTGCTCATGGAGCGGCTGGAGGATGCCCCTGGAACCGCTGCCCCAGGACAATCCCCTCCCATGTGAGGAGGCCCCTGCGGAATCCCCAGAAATGCCTATGCGCATCCACCATGAAATAGGGCAGGAGATGTTTCCCTGTGGCAGCAGCAGCCTTCACAGCCCATAGGTTCATCACCAATTGGATGGTGCCAAGTTCAAATGTCGTAGGGGGCCAGTCAGCAGGGGTCCTCCAACATCGGCAGGTAGCAGACCCAGCTCCCCAAGAAGCGCCTGGCAGTCCAATCACGGATGGGAGATGCCACGAGTACGCAGTAGGATGCCGGTGTAGTCAGTAGCAACATGAAGACCCCCGGCCTGGAGGACCAATCCATATTCCAGACGTGCAGTGACCAGGTGAACAGCTGTGATCTCCAGTGCAGTACAGGGCACTGCAACAGCGGCTGGTTGGTCCCACAGAAATTGTTGAAGGAGGGTAAAGCCAAGCTCCCCAGCAACCCACATGTACCGCGACAGGAGATTGAAGCCATCTGCCACCAACAGGGGGTCGTCCATCAGCAACTGGACATTGTGGCTCTGCCATAGCATTCCCCAAAGCATTTGGCACATGGTGACCACTCCTCCCCTGCACCACCGGCGGCCTCAGGGCCTGTACCACACCCTGCCATGGCCGTTCGAAGGCCTGCACAGCTGCTTGCACTGGGTTCCTATGGAGAGTGGCTGTGACTGGACGCTGTGCGAGATGCTGTGCAGCGCTCGTCGGGCTGCGGCTGTACCCAGCTGACAGTGGGATGCCAGCAAGGCCCTGTGAATCCCTGCCCCACGCACCTGGTGGGTGCATTCTAGAGTTAGTGATGACAGATCAGCAAGGCCACGGCTGCCTCTAGCAGGGAACTAATAAGCCACTCCAAGCAGCGTATCATGCCAGAACAGAGCTGCACAGTTCCGTGGTCTTCAAGCGCTGTGACTGAAGCAAGGCCGGTGTGGATGCGCCCTGGCCAGGGATCACACGGGGTCATGGCAGGGACACAGGGGGTGGGGTAGCTGCAGGGCCACAGAGGAGCCTCGAAGTGCCCCTAGCCCCATGGGTGCCAGGCAGTCCGTGAGGGAGGGACGTGCTGGTGGCCTGGCGAGGGGGGATCACCATCAGGTGCGCGGAACATACCCATGGTACCACACCAACCACAGGGCACAGAGCACGGGCTGCCATGGTACATATGTGTGCCAGTTGCTGGAGACGGGTGTGGGGTGTAGAGCGAGAGGTGGTGTGAGCATGGTGAAAGAGAGCCAATAGGGATTTAAGCTAGTGATAGAAAGGTGGTGATGGTGTCCAGAACAGGGTGTCGGTGCCGAGGCGGGGGTAGGCAGGTGTGCATAGCGGGTATCCCATGCAGTCATCCCCGGTACCCTCGGACAGGCTTGGGGTTGCAGGGGAGGTGGGAGGAATGGTGCGAGTGTGCAGGGCACACAGGGCTCGGGGCCTGGAGGAAGGAATCACAGGGGGGTGATAGCTAGGTGCTGCGGCCACTGACAGGCCGGGTGGTTGAAGGGGACACAGTCACAGCTGCATGAGCCTGGGTCAGGTCCACCAGTCATGTAATGGCTAGGTGGGTAGCTTCTAGGGTATCCAGCACTGGTACCGGTGGTGGGTTCCCCCTGAGTGTGCGTGTTGTTGTTGGTACCATGCTGCCTGTTGATAAGCCCCCTGATGAGTGGGCCATCCTGTTAACAGTCCTGTCCTCCTGCATCATGATCCTGGCGCTGGTGTTCGAGCAATGGGCTGAGCTACTACTGCCAGGTCACTGCTTCTACAACCATGGAGTACGGTGCATTGTCTGCATGGCATGGACAAACTTGAGATTGTTATCCTTGATATGTTTATATCTGGACCTCAAGTCCTTTGCCTGATGCATGCACTGGGTGACATCCCTATTGTACCCCTGCTGCTGCATCTCCTGGGCGATGGCTTCATAGACCTGTTTGGTCTTGTAGCTGCGCACCAGGTCATACTGGACCTTTTCGGCCCCCCACATGTGTATGAAGGCCCTGGTCTCCTGTCCTCGGCCCTGTGGTGGGATGGGTGTGCTGTATTTAGCGGTCCTTCCCATGTCCCTCTCCCCGGCCCATGGGGCTGGCCCCCCTCCCCTTGGCGTCCCGGGGTCCCTCTGCTTACCCTGGCCCATCCCGCGCACAGTGTGGTGCTACCTCCCTTCATTTTGTCAGAGGCTTTCCTTCCAGACATGTTGGGAGCCGACGCACCCATGTCCTGTTTCAAATCCCTTTACAGGCTCCCGGGCGGACATCCAGCGTCTCCCCGAGTGGGGGCCCCTGCGTGGCCTCTCTGGCCATCTCTCTGTGGTCTCAGTGGGCCCATTCCTGTGGGTGTGGGTGTTTTGGTTATTACACTGACAGGTGGATGTTGAACACCCATCTCCACCCACGGAGCATGCCGACTCCTTCCTGGCTGCTCCATGGGTGTCGGTGGGTGGGTCGTGAATGCGCACCCAACCACTCGTGGGCATTTACACAGGCACTCTCATACCCATCCAATGGGTGTTTATGGGTGTTCATGGGTGGGTGACGTCCGTGTAAAAAAGGCCTAAGACTTGTACCCAGCCAAGCTTTCCACCGCTGGCTGTGACATGAACTGAAATACCCTTTGACCTTGATTAGGATTAGCCTAAGTCAGGAGAATCCAAGTACAGATAGGAATGCGTTATTGGTTATGTTATTTTGATTTCTGCACTCTCGAGTATAATCTTGTACTGCATGCTTATTCATGATTTATTCCTTAAACTTCCTTTAACTGAACTTAGTATGGTCCAGTGGAATTGCTAATCCTAACATTGGCGGGACACAGTTTGGGGTTAATTCTGTGTTTGCAAACACAGACGAACCTAGAGAGAAAGAGTCTGTGATGGGAAACTCTGTGGCTGAAAAGGTGACAAGAAGGGTCACCCATTGCAGGCTGAATCAGTTCTAGAGAGAGAGCTGATCCAGTGAGAGCTGCAAGCCAGGGAAACTGTCATGACAGCCTAGAGTGGGTTAGTGAGACCCCAGTCCCAGCCTTTTATTAGATATTCTGTCAAAAAGAAGTTTTTCTATTCCCTTTTTAGGTCTAGAATAATGTTCTATTAGTTTCCTCTGTTCAAACACACCTTTTAGTTGAAGGTATTGCATAGTATCTACTTTAGTTTGTAGGAGTGCTTGTATGTCTTGAGAAGACATAAAAGAGTCATCCCTATAAAGTTGAGGGACTCTGGTAATGCCTTTATCCTTAAGTTATTTCCTTAATTTTATTGCTATTATTAATTGGCAACAGAGGGGAAACAGTCTTTATTATTTAGGCTCTGAGAGTGGAAAGTGCAAATGGAGCTGATTTCACTATTTTGTTGTTGTTGTAACTGCCTCTGTCCAATAGTATATTTTCTGTTTGCAAAATTGTCTTTTTGCAAAAGGTCTTTCTCGATTTGTACCCAGTGAGGTACTGTTAAGGGGGTTACACCATAGATTAAATGCCTTAAGGCTTAAGGGCAGACGCCTTGTGGTACAATGTTAGGTTAGGTAGGTTAACTCCCACATTTTCTTTGTGTCTTTGTAGAGTTTAAATATTAATCCTTGAATTTTTGTTGTTCCAGATGAATGCTGTCATGATCTGGTTGCATCGTTTAAAAAAACTTTCTGGGAGTCTAATAAGTAAGGAAATTACTTTGTATAGGACTTTGGGGATTAGGATCATTTTATAAAGGTTTAGTTTACCCAACCAGGAGCTAGTTAGGTTGCCCCATAGAGATGTCTCTTCTTTAATTTGATCTAGTATGGAAGTAATGTGCTCATATCTTTAGTAATTTGTATCCCTAGGTATTTACATTTATTTTTGGCTTCCATAAAAGGTATACGTTGTTTGATCTGCTGGTATTCTTTAGTCCTGGGGGAGAGTATCATTGCTAATGATTTTTGTAAGTTAATTTTATACCCTGAAATTGAAGGGGTTGAAAGGGTGGAACATCTCTTGCTGAGTTGCCCCTATTATACTGATCTTAGAGCAGTTTGGCTCCAATCATTTTCCACCTATGAGTTGTGGATAGAGCCAGGCCAAGGATTTAGGGGTCTCCTTGCCCACCACAAAAGAGAGGAGATTGTGGCCCTTGCAACCTTTGTCTGGTTGGCATCTCAGAAACGGAAGGTTATAATTATTGGATCTAAAGAGGGGAATCTTGATGTTATCTAGGTGGGGGTGTTTCTGTATTCATTGTGTGGCGGTCCCATAGGATTTGCTCTATCCTTATTGGTGCCTGTGCTGATGTATGGTTTAACCATGGAAAATTGTATTACTATTTTGATTTTGTTTTATACGATATTGTATTGTAATGTGTAAATTGTAAGGCTATGGCGAGAGCTGATGCCTAAATAAATGAATGAAACGAAACCCTGAAATTGATCTAAATTGTTGTATCAAATCTAGTAGAGGGGGAACTGATTGCCGTGGTTCTGACAGGTATAGTAGCATGTCATCTGCAAACAGGGCCAGTTTGTATGTATACTGGCCAATCTGGATCCCTTGTATGTCTTCCTGTTGCCTTATGGTGCAGGCCAAAGGCTCAAGTGCTAAATTAAAAAGGAGGGGTGACAGGGGGCACCCCTGTTGGGTTCTTCTTGTGAGGGTTATTTGTCTAGATAGTAGGGGTGGGAATATTGGTATCGGATAAATCTGAAACACCCGATAATCAGGTGTATTGGATTAATCCGATAATCTGATATTTACCGGTATCGGCATACCGGATTTTTAACCTTGGCTGCTTTACCCTTTTTTTTACATTGGGGCCATTGAAATCAATGGCCGCAATGTAAAAAAACCAGTAAAACGGCCAATGTTAAAAATCCGGTATACCGATACCGGTAAATCTGATACCGGGGAGATCCGATACTGGTAAATCCGGTATTCTCCCCTGTATTCTGTCCCATCCGTACTAGATAGCATGTCATTGACCAACAGTTTGGCTGTGGATTTTAAATATATGGCTCTCAGCCATTCCAGGAAGTTTCCTCTTATCCCCATTTCTGTTAACACTTTGAATAAGCAATTCAATTAATCTCAACTCGATTAAACGCTTTCTCCACATCGGCGGAGAGTATGATGGCCGTGGTTCCTTTATTTTTAATATGATGTATAACATTGATGGTTTTAAGACAAGGTTTAAAAGGGATATAGGTCTATAGCTAGCGCATAGTTCAGGGTTTTTATCAGGCTTTGGGATCAATGTGACTTGGGCTTCATAGAATGACTCTGGTAGTTTTTTCTCTTCTCGTATAGCATTATAAACCTGTTAGGTGGGGGCTAGTAAATATTTGAATTTAATATAGAATTCGGCCAGGTAGCCGTCAGGGCCAGGGGATTTATTTTTTGCTATGCTTTTTATTGTGTTGCAAATTTCATCTGTAGTAAAGGGAAGGTTTAGAAAGTTTGCTTGGGTGGGGTTATATTTGGGTAATTGTATTTTATTAATAAATTCTCTTATTATTCCAGGGTCAGGCTTCTCTGATTGGTAAAGGTCCTTTTATAATTGAGGTAAGGCCTCCTGAACTTGTTCTTTAATGGTGCAAGTTTCTTCTCCTGGTTTTACAATTTGTGTAATTGTACTTTTCTTTTTCTTTATTTTAAGAAGTCTCGCTAGTACTTTACCTGCTTTGTTCCCATGGTCAAAATAAAAACATTTAATTTTTTTCAGCTGTCTTGAATTCGATGATGTCTATTTCACCTTTTAATTTGGTAATTTCCTGTTTCAAATTAATGTCTTGACTAGTTTTAGCTAAACTCTCCAGTCTAGTGAGTTCCATATACAATTCCCATTCCTTTGCTTTCCAGCCTTATTTAATTTGGCCTTTATGGCTATGAATTTGCCTCTGATTACTGCCTTTGCAGTCTCCCAAAGTACTAAATTAGAACTTACAGATTCCCTTGTTGGTGTCAAAATACAGTTTAATCTCCTCCTGGATCTGTTCTCTTGTTTTGGGGTTACTTAACATTGATCTATCTAATTGCCATGTGTTTGTTCTAGCAGTATATTGTTTACCCCATTGCCATAAAGCTGTCAATTCATAGTGGTCAGACATCACAAGAGGAAGTATCTGACAGTTTTTGTTATTGATTAATTCAGGGTTTTTTAAGTAGTACATAGTCTATGCATGAGAAGGTACCATGTACCGGTGAGAAAAAGGTGTATTCCCTTGCTATTTTATTGAGCCATCTCCAACCATCTATCAAGCCCAATTTAGCTAGCTCTTGCACCAGTTTCATTTGCCATTGTTTTAAAACTGTCTGATTGATGTTCTTAACAGCAAAATAAAATGTCACATTTATCACATAAATTGCATTTCTTTTACATTGTTTAATTTATGAACTTATTTTTTAACCAGATCACTGATTCAGCACAGTAACGTAACCTTCTATTCAACTGACAACATCCCATGGTGCCATGGAAGGCTTTTCAGGCCATATAATTATCCTCAATGCCATCTAGTCCAACAGAGTTGAGCGGTTTTGCAAAGAAAGAGTAACCAATGTTGGCCATTTTGTAAGATGGCTGCCACAGCTGTCAGGGGCCAATTCTGTGATGGCTCAATATCCAGATCTGTTCATAATATATTTCTCTACCTCTATGCCAAATTTGGTGCTTTTATCACAAAATGCACAATAATGATGATATTTCCAGTTATGCTGCCCCACTATCCTCCTCTGTCCCCTCTCTCATCCTCCCACACCTCCCCTGCTCCCCTAACCGCCTTCGTCCCTTTTCCCTAGCTGCCCTCCATGCCTGGAACTCCCTCCCTGCCCACATCTGCCTCGCCCCCTCCCTTCGTGCCTTCAAATCCGAAGTCCCCCTGCAGAAGAAGCTTCCCCTCAAAGAGGGGAAAGAGGGTTCAGACTGAACATGTTGTGTTCAAGGTACTGTGTTGAGGAATGTCTCCAAGACTTTGGTTTCTTCAAAAAAGCTCCTCCTGCCATTTACCCAGATAGCCAGTTTGGCTGGAAATCTGATTTGGGGTTTAAGTCCCAGTTGGATCATTTGGGGGAAGTATTTGGTCTATTTCTTTCTCTATTTAACTGTTTCAGTTGCATAATCTGAACCCAGTGCTCCATTCTCTGTACTGGTTGCTGTTAGTCTTCAAGGTCCAATTCAAGGTGTTGGTGTTGACCTTTAAAGTCCTAAACGGCCTGGGCCCCACCTACCTGCAGGACCGTCTCACCCTCCAGATCTGGATCGACTTCTGTGGCTGGCTGAGGGCACCCTTCTTGGGGTCCCCTGGGTTTCCCGGGTGTCGACCATGAGGAGGGCATTCTCAGTGACTGCACTTCAGCTGTGGAACTCCCTCCTCTTGAAGGGCTGCCTGACCACTGACCTTCCCTCTTTCTGTAGACAATGTAAGACCTGGCTGTTCTGCCGGGCCTTTGCTGAGGGAGATGGGATGGGTGGGTTGGGTTAGGGTGGAGTTTTATTGTTTGGGGGGGAGTTAATCCTGAGAAATGTTGATTTTAGTGAATTTTATTATAGGTTTTTAAACGTTGTTAGCCGCCCCAGGATGCTTGTAGCAGGAGAGGGCAGCATACAAATGCAACTATAAATATAAATGAAATAAATAAATAATCTGGGTAGACAAATTCTGCACCCTTTGAAATCAAGTTGTTGCTTCTGTCTTGCTAGGGAGAGAACGTCATCTGTATCTTTGTATCTTGTAGATTTAATTATGATAGTGCGGGGTTGCTCAGAATCCCTTCGTCAAAGGGCACTGTGAGCTCTGTCCATTTCTGGCTCATGAATGTGTTGATTGTCAGGGAAACTTTCTTTGAGGATTTATTTGTTTGAGGTTTTCCACCTCATAAAGTGTTAATAACAGGCCAAGAGAGATTTTGAAGGGAGGCTTGCTAAAGAGGCAAAAACAAGCAACAAAAACTTTAAATACATCAAAAGCAAGAAGCCTGCTAGGGAGTCAGCTGGACCATTAGATGCCAGCAGAGTAAAAGGGGCACTCAGGGAGGATAAGGACATTGCGGAGAAGCTGAATGAGTTCTTTGCATCGGTCTTCACTGCGGAGGATTTGGGGGAGGTACCCACGCCAGATGCTTGCTTTGTGGGCGAGGAATTGGAAGAGCTGTTACAAATCAATGTGACGTTGGAGGATGTTCTGGGGCAAATTGACAAACTGAATACTAGGGGTGGGAATACCGGTAAATCCGGAATCCGATAATGCCGGTACTGGGCGTACCGGCATTATCGGATTCAACCCGGTAAATCCGGTCCCATTACCGGATTCCGGGTACCGGATTTTTTTACATTGCAGCCATTTAAATGAATGGCTGCAATGTAAGTCCCACCAAAAAAGTAAAAAAAAAAAAAA
>QEPC01002784.1:766597-780870 GCA_003113815.1 Sphenodon punctatus
CTCCTATCCCATGACTTTTTAATTTTCTCAAGAGTCTTTTATGTGGGACCTTATCAAATGCTCTCTGGAAATCCAGGTACACTATATCTACCAGTTCTCCCTTTTCCACATGCTTATTTATACCCTCAAAGAATTCCAACAGATTAGTGAGGCTTGACTTACCTTTGCTAAATCCATGTTGACTCTTCCCCATTAAGCCATGTTTATCAAACATGCCCAGCGATTCTGTTCTTAATTATAGTTTCACCATTTTGCCTGGCACAGATGTCAAGCTCACTGGTCTGTAGTTTCTAGGATCACCTCTGGATCCCTTTTTAAATATCAGGGTTACATTTGCCACCCTCCAGACTTCAGGTACAGTGGCAGATTCTAGCACTAGGTTACAAATTACTAACAGTAGGTCTGCAATTTCATATTTGAGTTCCCCAGAACTCTGGGATGAATACCATCTGGTCCTGGTGATTTGTTAGTATTTAGTTTGTGAATTTGCTCTAGAATCTCCTCCAGAGTCACATTGATTTGTGACAGCTCTTCCAATTCATCACCTACAAAGTAAGGTTCTGGCGTGGGTATCTCCCCAATATCCTCTGTAGTGAAGACCGAAGCAAATAACTCATTCAGCTTCTCTGCAATGGCCTTTTCCTCCCTAAGCATCCCTTTCAGCCCCTGCTCATCTAACGGCCCAACTGACTCTCTAGCAGGCTTCCTTCCTGCTTCTGATGTACTTGAAAAAGTTTTTATTAGTTTTAGCATCTTTAGCAAGTTGCTCCTCAAATTCCTTTTTGGCCTGCCTTATTAACTTTTTACATCTGCTTTGGCAACGCTTATGTTCTTCCCTATTTACCTCATTGGGACTCTCGTTCCATTTTTTAAAACATGCCTTTTTGGCTTGAATAGCCTCCTTCACCTCACCATTTAGCCACACAGGCAGATGTTTGGTCCTCTTCCTACCTTTTTAATTTTGTTGAATACATTTAATCTGAGCTTTCAAGATGGTGTTTTTAAATAGTCTCCACACTGCCTGTAGACATTTAATTCTTGCAACTGCTCCTTTAAGTTTCCCTCTAACTAGTTTCCTCATTTTTACATAGTTCCCCTTTCTAAAGGTATATGTTACCGCAGTGGTTTTATTTGGCATTTGCCCTCCTGTGAGTATGTCAAATTTGATTATATTATGGGTGTTGTTACAACACTGTTGTCATGGTTGGACCATTACTTCTGAAGGCCCAGATTCCTGCCCTCCTATGCCCTTGTCAGGTTGGGGAGATCAGCTGGGTTGGTCCGCCCTTGGGAGACTAATGGATCTTTGATGGCTACTCTTTCAGTGACCTGGTCACTTTGTGGAATGACATTCTGACCATGGCCATTGACACGGTTGCACACAGGTGTCCACTCCCACCACTGTGATGTCATAGGTCCCCCTGGAATACCCTCTGTGAGTATGTCAAATTTGATTATATTATGGGTGTTGTTACAACACTGTTGCCATGGTCAGACCATATTCAACACAACTTGGGTGCTGCTACTTCACATGCAAAGTCAGAGTTTGGGGTTGTGGAAGCTCAGCCTTGTCCTGTTTGTTTGTATTGGTTTCAATTAGTTTTGTCCACCGGTGCAGAGCCAGGGGATGCTGGGACCGTTGCTTGCTGGGGTAGTCAACACCTTCCTTTGGGAGGACAGGTTGTCAGACACCCTCAACATTGCAGTTGTCCTACCCCTGGCTTAAGAAACCATCTTTGGATACTGACTCCCTGGCCAGTTATCTGCCTGTCTCTAACCTTCCCAGGGAAGGTTACTGAATGGGTGGTTGTCCATCAGCTTCAGGGTCATCTAATTGCTATCAGGATTCCTGGACCCATTTCAGTTAGGTTTTCGTCTGGGGTATAGCATGGATACTGCACTTGTGGCCTTAGTTGATTATCTACACCATGAGATCAACAAGGGGATCTGTGCCCTGTTGATCTTGTTAGACCACTCAGCAGCCTTTGATAAAGTTGATCACGAGGCATTGTTGACACAACTGCGGGACCTGTCAGGGGTGTGTAGGATTGCTCGAGTGGTTCCATTCATTACTGTCAGGAAGGTCCCAGCAAATAGTGATGGGAGACTACAGTGCTTATCGCCCCCCCGCCCCTGGGACCTCCCCTGTAGTGTCCTGCAGGGTTCCATCTTGCTCCCCTTTTGTTCAATGTGTATGTGAGGCTGATGGGTGAAATCATTAAGAGTTTTTGGAGTGAAGTGCCTGTTATTGTGTCTGGCTCCTTCTGGTTAACCAGGTTCGCAGTGTTGGAGTGCTTCTGAATGCCTTGCTGTGACTGGAACATTAGGTTGCAACAGTGGCCAGGAGCGCTTTTCACCAACTTCATCTGGTAAGGAGGCTGCATCCCTTTCTTTCTGACTCCAATCTGGCCACCATCATCCATGCTTTCATCACCTTGAGGTTAGACTACAGCAGTGCACTCTATGTGTGGCTGCCCCTGGTGACTGTCCAGAAGCAGCAGCTGGTGCAGAATACAACAGCCCAACTCCTTTCAGAGGTGGGTTGTGATGAGTACATTATACCTGTGCTCTATAATCTGTCCTGGATCCCTATAGCCAGGGACATGTGTTCACTGTGTTTTCCCCATTGCAGCCTATGGGGGAAATGTAGTGAACATGGGTCCTTGTCTATAGCTTTCCAGGCACAATTTCTAGGTAAAAAAAATCAAATGCACAAGTACAGGATGGGTGATACCTGGCTTGGCAGCAGTACATGTGAAAAAGATTTAGAGGTTGTAGTTGATCGCAAGCTGAACAGGAGTCAGCAGTGTGATTCAGCTGCTAAAAAGGCTAATGCAATTTTAGGCTGCATCAACAGAAGCGTAGTGTCCAGGTCACAAGAAGTAATAGTTCCCCTCTATTGGCGCTGGTCAGACCTCACCTGGAGTTCTGTGTCTGTCCAGTCTGGGTG
Organism: Sphenodon punctatus; assembly: GCA_003113815.1. Taxonomy (NCBI): domain Eukaryota; kingdom Metazoa; phylum Chordata; class Lepidosauria; order Sphenodontia; family Sphenodontidae; genus Sphenodon; species Sphenodon punctatus. Next base: position 769,548 of record QEPC01002784.1, read on the forward strand.
CTGCATTTTAAGAAGGACATTGACAAATTGGAACGGGTTCAGAGGAGAGCGACAAAGATGGTCGGGGGTCTGGAAACCAAGTCCTATGAGGAAAGGTTGAAGGAGCAGGGTATGTTTAGCCTGGAGCAGAGAAGACTAAGGGGAGACATGGTAGTGGTCTTCAAATATCTGAAGGGCTGTCACATAGAAGATGGCAAAGACTTGTTCTCTGTTGCCCCTGAGGGCAGAACTAGCAATAAAGGGCTCAAATTACAAAAAAGCAGATTTTGGTCAAACATTAGGAAGACATTTTTAATGATAAGAGCTGCTCGACAGTGGAACAAATTGCCTAAGGCGGTGGTGGGCTCTCCCTTGCTGGAGGTTTTCAAACATAGACCAGATGGCCATCTGTCAGGGATGCCGTAGCTGTGGATTTCCTGCATTGAGCAGGGGGCTGGACTAGATGACCTCGGAGATACCTTCCAACTCTGTGTTTCTATGATTTTCTGGAGGTAGTGTAAACATGTTTTTATTTTATTTAAAATAAAATAAGGCAGAATTAGGGGTTGAGGTGGGAGGGTACAGGGGTGAGGGTGGGTTTTTAATGAGGTTTTAAAATGGAGTTTTATTGTATTTTTATGGTGTGTGTTTTTATTATGTAAGCTGCCCAGAGTCTTAGGGGAAGGGCAGGGGTAGAAATTTGAAATAAATAAATAAATAAATAAATAAATAAATAAATATACTATTCGTTTTCACAACATCTCACGGCAATGAGTTCCACTGTGTGAAAAAGACCTTCCCTTTCTTTGTTTTAGTCCTGTTCAGTTGAATTAGTGCACACAAGTATAGCCAGGGAATGCTTAAGTTCAGTTCAAATGGGAGCTGCTGCTGCTAGCACCCATACCACTGTGTTGACATACGGCATATCGGTGAGGACTGGGAAGCAGGACTCCCAGTTCTCTCCCAGTTGTCATCTCAGTTCTAACTCCTCATGTACTTTGCCCTAATCTCTTACCTTTACCTGAGTTCACCTATATTAGTAAATGACAGTATTAAGCAATTAATGTGCCTGTCCAGGTGCGCTGAGTCACTTAATCAGTGTGTGGAAGACCTTGTAAAAGAACAAAGTTCCATCCTGGCACCACCCAGTGATAAATCTTTATAACTGGAAAAGAGGCTCATGCCATCAATGTGCTGGTTATACACACAGGCTGCAATGCACAACTGACTTACTCCAGAGCGGGGGTGGGGGCATCCGTGTAAAAACGACCATATAGGCTGTTTTTACACGGATGGGGGTGGGTGGAGGGATGGGTTTGCTGGCACGGTGGGTGGAGGTGGGTGGGTGTCCTTTTACACAGACACACACCCATCGCCACGCATGGAAACCTCCTCTGTTTTTCTGGATGGTGCTGTGCATGGAGACGGGTGTGCATCAGGAGTGCGCATGCACACACACACACACCGCCTGTGGTGTTCACATGGGCGTACACCCAGAACACATCCATTCCCCCCACCCACCACTGACCCGTTTACATGGACGGATGGACACATACACGCACACACACACACACACACACACCTAGCAGTGGGTGGGGTCATCAGTGTAAAAATGGCCATAGTACTAGTGCAGATAAAATAAGATTCCCATGGCCCAATGTTTTAAGTGAGTTTTGATGAGAGAGAAATTTGACCTTTTCTGTGCTAGAGAAAAACCTATTTTATTTTTAAATACTAAAGATTAGGTGGTCAAATCGTGGCCGGAAAAGAATGCGCGTCCCCCTCCCGTGCGCATGACTCGCAGCAGCATCTCGTCTAATCCCATCTTGCGGGATTTTTGAAAACAAGTGCGAGGGCACCGCGTGCTCATCTAAAAGCGGCCTTAGGGCCCGGATCCTCCCAGGAGACAGTGCCAGTGTTAGCACTTTGTGTGGGCTCCTAGAGGTACCCCCAATACTTGAGGTCCATGAACCAAGGTGAACTGACATGAATAGGAGAAACATAAAATACAGGCCCATAAATCCTCAGTCATGAGGAGCCTCTGCCTGTGGAGGAGGGGGTCCCAACACATGGGGCCCATGAGTCAAGTAGAAAGAGCAGTATATGAACGACAAATGAGTCCACAGAGCCTGTAATACAGGAAGCTCTGGGCGGCCCCTGAAGAGGATGTTGTGTTGGAACATCAAATATTGATCACGGTAGCGTTTTCCTTTGTCTAATGGACTGTGTGTGTTTGTCAAACAATCCTATACTAAGAGGAGGCACAGGGTCCCAAATTCTGTGGGTCTGTCATTACAGAGGATCAGGTTGGTTGACTCCTAAGTGCCTAAATAACTTCTGAAAATGGAAATTAGACTCCTAGAACATTAGGCGCTAGATTATTGTAACCACCACTCTCTGAAAGTAGGAAACTCCAGCAGGGAAAATCTAATTAACTTTCTCATTATTTCTCTGTGCTGTTGTCTTGACTGAAAGTCAAAAAGTTTTCAGCTCTAAGCTTCCAAACTTTTATGATCATGTCTACATCTAATTGCAGCCAACCCAGCCCTAAACACTACGCCTTGCCAAATCTCTATCAGCTTGGAATTACTTACATTAAATTTATGAGGAGGTTAAATTAGGACACATATTCCTATGCTCATGGGGAAGATTATAATTAGGAGACTTTATTTGCACGGAACGTTTGACATTAAGGCTGAAAAAGGGGTTATAGTTCAATCTACATAATTTGAGTGTTTTACAGACTTACTTACAAAACACTCAGCTCTGTCCTTAAATTATTACATATGAAACGTGTGTTTGGGCAGAGTTGAGGGGGCTGATGAAACATGGAAATCTTCAGAATCTAATTGCATGGTCCATATGCTCCCCCTCCTGTGCAATGTTTTGTGGAGAGGGAACAAATTCATGCAAGGTCTCTCTGGCTACAATGTGCTGCTGCCCAAATAGTTCCTTTCACACCTTTTTTTTCCTTTTTTCTTTTTAAAATTGTGTGTGTAGTGGTGGCAAAGAGGTTTGGGCACCAGTCTCTATGGATTGGATCTAGAGTTAAGAGGCAACCCCCTTACTGCAGCCTATCCAGAATAGCAACAGTTTAGCAGGATCTGTCGTCATGTGGCCATAATAGCATTTATGACCCAAAGCAGACACAAATATTTACAGAAGGACTACACACACCAGGGAGAGAGAAGTGCTGTTAGGACATCTTTTGGGCTGCCTAAACTGGATAACAGCCTTTCACCTTTCCTCTCAGCAAGCAAGAAAGCAATTATAAATTAGCTGCTACTTTTTTTAGTTCATGGAGTTTAATTGGGAAAAAAATCATTATGTCCAAATAAGCTACCTCCGTGTGGATTGCAATGCTAACACAGCCTCAACTCTCTTGGTTTGACAGGTTTGACAGCTGGCTCTCCTCTCGTTTAAAACTCCCTCCCAACTATCTTCCCAGTTATTCTGGGAACTACACGGATGACTTGAAAACCTGGCGGCTAGTTGAGATCTCCAGATTGGCTTCCAAATACCAATCCGACCAGTCAGACAGGAGGATTTGTACTTTCCTTTCTGGTGCTACGACATGCAGCATTGAGCATGCCTTGAAGAAGACGGAGAGGTTCCAGAAATGGCTGAAAACAAAACGCCTCACCCCAGACCTGGTACAGGTTAGTACACAGGCTCTCAACCCTCACGGTAAAGCCACACGAAACAGGGCTGGCCAGATCCTCCATCTGCCCCAGGGAGGACAAACGCAGCCACTACACTTTAGGTCGGTGGGGAGGACAGTCCAAACGAGCAGCCTCCTCATCTCCCGGGGCCATCACCAGCCCCTCCATACCATAGGTCCAGCCATTTTTGCTCTGGTGACTTTTTATAAATATCCCAAGGAAGCAAGCACTGTCCCTTCCTGGCCTTCTGCTAGTGGGACTACGTGGAGATAAGACTTTGAAATGCTTAGGAATGTCACTGAGGGATGAGGGAGTGGAGTAAGTGCTCAGAGAGCCCTCTGAAGCTAATAGTTTCAGGCTTTCTGCAAGCGAGGGAGACATAGTAGTTCCAATAATATCTTTTACTGGATCAGGGCCAGCCTTAAAATTTGTGGGACTGGGGTGAAGATAAAATGTGGGGCCCCTAGAGGCCCCCTCTTGGCAGCACCCTCTGCAAGGCTCTAAAGGTGGTCATGTCTAGGGCCTAGCTGGGACAGACGGAGCCCACCTCCTCATGGCCCTGGGGAAAGCAGTGGCTACTGTGGGGGGCCCTGAAAGAGTTGGGCCCAGGGTGGTCCCCCCAGGTCACCCTGTGGTAAGGTCGGCCCTGTACTGGATAAACCTTTGTTGGTGAACTGTCCTGCATTTTGCTCAGTACTTTGCCCAAGGAGAAGGGCCTTGCATACTTGCCCAAAAGCTTGCATACTCTCACCATCAGAAGTTGGTCTAATAAAAGATATCACCTAAACTATGTCTCAACTGCTTGCATTTGGGACCAGCACAGCAACCATACTCTCTCTAGGCTTTCTGAATATTCCCAATGAACATTTCACTCAGCAATACAATTAACCTGTGGAACTCATTGTCAGAGGATGATAGGAAGGCAAATAAAATAATGGCTTCCAAAAAAAGACTGGATACATTCTGGATAAATAGGTTAATAAATGGCTATTAGTCAAGTTGATCGGGGATGAGTTCTCTGATTCTCAGGGACTTTAACTGAATAAAGGGAAATTGATCACTCCATTAAGTTCTGTCCTGTGCTTTTCTAAAGCACCTGAAGTTGACTACTGTTGGGAGACAGGATGCTGAGCCAGATGGAACATTGGTCTGCCCCAGCATGGCAATCCTTTTTTTGGTATTGGTTATGTCTGGCTTATTCTTTTGAGGCTGTCTCTACAACACCAACAGCTAGAATCATACTTTAAAAGAAATAGGCTGTAGGGATTGAGGGTAGCTACTTCAGAGTACACTGCACTGCCACATTCAGGGAGTATCTGATCCTTATCTACCTCAATTATTCATCCAGCCTACCCAGCCCTTAGGCAGATTATTCAGCGTCTTTAAACTTCTTTTCCCTGGTGACTTTAGATACTTGTTCCTTTGCTTTTTGCTTCTGGAAGGGTAAAGTCTCCCCCTGTTCTAGGGAGGGGGATTTATATTGAACAACAAAACTCTGTGGTTTTAGTTTCCTCTTTGGACCCTCTTCCTGTCTGTCACCACGCGTGGTTTTTCCATCCTCCTAAAGGGCAAGGGAGCACCTGCCTCCTCAGCTGATGTCAATGTCACTCTGTGGGTGCGTCATATCGAGGCAGAGCATGCCGGAGCATCCAAGATTCCTTCCGAGGCAGAGCCTATTCATCCTACTCACAGGGCATCACAGGACACACACCAGTGGCCAACAGCCCAGAGATACCTAGAGCAGGATTCATATTTCTTAATCCTGAGGCCATCTTCAGCAATGCATGTCATGCCAAAGGAAGTCTACTGGGCTTTTTATTAGAATCCTTAAGTGTCACACAGGTTAACCAAGGAGAGACATGCCTCTTGCTCTCAGTACCTGCTGCAGGATTGCTGCTGGGTGGTTTCTAGCCCCAGGTTTCCCTGGAGGAGAAGACTAAAAAGAGATTAAAAAACCAAACATATGGTGCATGTAGATAACAGGGAAGCATAACAGGCAGTAAGGGGAGGGGAAAGGTTTGAAAACTAGCAAATGGGAAAGCAGCATGGGGCACCAGCTGCGGCAGGCTGTGTGCTGAGAGCGTCTTCCCTCCCTTGCTGATCATGGCTTTCATTCAGGAGGAGGACGCCATCCACCTTCTGTTCTGAGCCAGAGGCGAAGTCTAGCAGGAGCTGCTGCCAATGAGGGGAGGAGATCAGGGGAAAGGCTGCATTAATGACAAAGATCTGAGGGGCAGAGAAGGGAAAGTATAGCTCTGCTGGAAACTGTCTGTGCTTTCCCTTTAAAGTATGGCTCTTGTGAAAAGTGGGCTTAGTAAAAAAAAAAAAGGCTCCTTCTCACTCCCTGATTTGCATATTTCTTCAGATCTGCCCCAGGTAGGGACAATCATGACTTTTAATTCCTTTTTTACCTGTTCTTTCTCAGCCTGTCAGAACCAGCTCAGCACAGCTGTGGATAAGGCAAGCTGCAGGCTGCTATGTGGGAGTAACAGGCTTGGTTTACTATATTCTAATTAGTTACCCCTGTGCAAACCATACAAGGCAGCAGTAGTATTGCTGAGAGCCTGATTTAGCTGGCAAAACCTTTATTGCTGTGGATAATGCACCAGCTAGAAAGACCCTAGTCAGACGCCCTGGGCCCAGGCTGAGTTTATAGGGCTGGGAGTTAAGAAACAAATACCATCCGTTTATATTTGTACACCAAGCTGCCAATCATTTTAACTACAACTATAACCAATCTTGTATGTGAAGCAATTTGGAGAGTTGCTAAATGGTGTGATTTCACGTTGGTGAATCAGAACGTCACAAAGCTCACAAAGGGGATTAAAATATATATGTATATCTCAATATTTTCATATTTGATCGTTGTCACTTTTGCTGTGGTCACATGGTACCAGTTATATGACTTGGTTGGGTGAGCGAATTTCAACAATTTCAATAACTGAAACAGCTAATAATGAAATATCAAAATATTGGATATCAGTCTCAAACTTCAACTGCATTAAGAATCAATTAAATCAAAATCAACAAAATCTAAGGCCTTTATTTAGAAAAAATCAGTTTTTAAAAAAGTTTTGTAAGATTTATAAAGTGGAAGAAAGGAAGAATGCCTGGGATTCAAAAAGATTCTCTTTACCTAGCAGCAGCCATAGTTTTTGTTCAGTCCACATTAAACTAATTTGTTTCAAGACCGTTGCAAGTTGTTTTCCACCTGGCTCTCTCCCTTGCTCCACAAGATGGCAGTGTAGAGTGTTTTACCAGTGCTTCGGTGTCACAACAATAACCACACAGCTGGGTAAAAGTCTGGGAAACCATGCTTTCCAGTTAAGATCTTGCTGTTTCATGAGGTTATAATAAATTCACTGCTAAGAACCAAAAGCAGAAGCACAACAAGGGTAGTCTTAAGGCGCGGGATAGGGGTGGTGCTATAACTCCTCCTCCCTCCTGGTCAGACAACCTCTGGAGCCTCCCCAGTACACACTCCCCGTACCATTCAGCTGGGTGTTTTTAAACGAGACACATCCACACTTGGACCCCCACCATTCATGCGTCCAAAAGCATCCAACGTTTACACATCTTGTGTAACTGTGATGTGTGGGGAGGGGCACTCCGGTGATCCACACAGCAGCAGCCACTCATGGAGCGAGCACTCCTGAAAAGTCCAGAGTGCCCCCTGTGGGCCAAGGTGGCCGCCTCCATGAACAAGGCAGCCATGCTGGCAGCTACTCATCTGAAGCGCTCCCCACGCATGTTGCGTGTGTGTGGGTGCCTCGCAGCTGCGCCACTCATGGGCCACGGACCCCCCCCTCCCACAGTGCTCATTTAAAAACACCCTCTGTCTCCCTCCATCTCATGCCACAAACTCCCTGCTCCCCTCTCCACCCCCAACAGAAAATACTTCCCTCTCGGCCTTGAATGCAAACAGTGCCTGAAGGGGTGCCTGGGGGGGGGGCGGGGGAGGGCAGGCTTAGGAATTATTGCATGGGACAGAGAGTACAGCTAATGGGGAGCTTGGGGCCCCTCCTGGCTTATCCTTCCTTATACCACAGGCAACTGAAAACTGGTGTATGTCAAAGCTGGCAGCTGCTCAGTTCTTCCTGAGAACTGCTTTAGACACATCTTCTATACAAATAATTAATGATATTATATTATTATTATTATTATTATTATTACTATTTCATAGCTCAGGTCCTGCTTTTCTCCCTGTGGATCCATGTCTTATAAAAGGCAGTTGCCACTATGTAATGAACCCCCTTCTCTATTCCCTGAAACTCAATATCTGTTGACTAATCTGCATTGCACACAAATATCAAACACAGAGAGCCAATCTTACATGGCGATCTCCATTGGAGGAATGGTCTCTGCCATGTGGCCCCCTGGCCATTTTCTCCCATGGACTAGAGTGTCCTGTCTACACAGTAAGAGGATGCTGCACGCCTGTAGACTCACTCTTGACCATGAGTAAACTGTGGGGGGACTCAGGGACAAAGTTAGCAAGTTCGCAGTCCTTGCTGGCCTTTCTCACTGAAACAGGGCAGTGTGCTTCACAATATAGGTTCCCAAACTGTGAGAGTGGGCCCAGAGTGGGGTTGCATTGTCTTTCGATGAGGTCATAATCTGACTGGAATTTGATAGACTTTGCATGTCTGGGGGAGGAGGGGGGGCACAGAATTATAATAGGGGTAGGAATTCAAATTTGGATTAAATCCATAACTGCACAGATCAGGCTGGTATAGATTAATCCATACCGAACTGAAACAGCATGACAACAAGCCTGTTTCGGTTTGGTTCTCCGTGTGCAAAATGGCTGCTAGACCATTCTGTGCATGCACACGCTTTCCAAAAAGGTGGTGATAGCGTTGCTGCCATTTTGGAAAGGGGCAGCCAGTTTGCATATGAACAGCGGCCATTTTGTGCATGTGCAGGCCAGCTTCCCTTTTCCAAAATGTCGGTGACGCTGCCGCTGCCACTTTGGAAATGGTCGCATAGACGCAGAATGGTCTGGTGACCATTTTGCAGATGCGCAGTAATTTTTTAATTGATTTATATTCAGATCCATAATATGAATCCACATTTAAATCTGATAACTTTGGTAAACGAAATGAAAATAAACAGATATGAATTTGCATCTGAAAGACCGCCCCTAAAGGGTGTTTTTAAACAATATGCTACCACACATGGCCACCCAGTAACCACTCATCTAATCACCCATCTGAAAGTAGAGTGGGGGGGATGTGCACTCCCATGAGCCACACAACACCCACTCATGGCCACTCATTGGTCACTGCCAAAAAATTTGGAGCGCGCCATGCGGGGCAAGCCAAAAAAGTGCATAGCAGTGGGCGGCCATACATCTCCTGCCCGTATGAACTGGGGTGGCCACCCACACCACAAACAGGTCCCCCACTCAGAGGCACTGTGGGCAGGAGACACGTTTGCAAGTCACAGGAACTGGCCATGAGTGCTGGGGAGCCTGGTTCCCAAGCGCTCATGCCAGGGACATGTCAACTGCAAAGACCAGGCCAGCCTGCTTCCCCCTCCCCCATGGTCTGTGGCAGGGAGACTCCGAGGCAGCTGCCGAGGTAACCACGCTGGGAGCCACCCGTTAGAATCCCGTCCCATGCACTCCACCTGAGAGTGAGTGCTCCACAGCTGTTCCACTCAGCGGCCACATGGACCCCAGCCTTGCTCATTTAAACACACCCAAAGACTCTCAACGGAGTAACGCAGGTAAAAAGCTTAGGAACCGCTTCACTGCAGTCAACAATCAGAACTTTATGTGCTATTGGGCCCAGCATCCCATCCACTGGGCTTTTAAATCAAGCAGACAGCATCAAATGATAAAATACATTTGTTTTATGGGCTATAGACTCAAAACGCATTTAGGGATGCAACTACGTATCCCGTCCCTTTTTAGCCTAAGTACCCCCAAACTGGGGGTATGCATACTGGGGAACCCCAGCCAGGTATGGCTCATAGGCCATTTTTATTTGGTCCCTTTGCTAATAGAGAACAGAGCGGAGAGGAGAACATGCACTTGAGAATAAAAGATGAATCCATGATCCATGCATTCATCTATTCTTAGAACATCCCCTCCACATCTCCCCACAGCCCACAGAGCCTGTACTCGGGGTGTTTTCAGATGTGACAGCTGCTGCCCTGCCCACAGGCTGCTCCGGACCATGACGAGAGCTAGGACTCTGGCCCGGACTCGGCCCAGCCACTGAACAAACGTTACAGTAGCCGGGCCAGGAAGCGAACGCCGGTGCGTGAATATGCATCTAACACATCCCCACCCCAAGGTATGTGGAGCATTCCACCCCCACCCCGGCTGATGGGCGGCCATAGCGCCCACCCCAGACCGTGGCATGTAAAGTGGCCGAACACACATTATGGCACTTTTTACACCAGGTTGGACAGCTGTTGACACTCGGGGTTTCCCCAACTCACAACCCAGGCTTAGTGCCAACACTGCTCAGGGAATGGCCTGGGCTAACATCTGGCAGCGGTTTTCGGCGTTACAATAGCCCACATTTTCACCTGGGTCAAAGTGTGGCAATGTGGGCTATTTTACTGTCTGAAAACATTCAAACACCCTCATTTTCAAAGGGGCCAATGTAGGCTGAGAAGGTGCAGAAGGCTTCTCACCACTGCCCTAAACATTCTTAAAAATCCCCCAATAGACCAAAATGTTGCAAGCATCTATTATGTTTAAAATGGATTAAACCAAAATCCTGGAGCAGTTTGAAAATTGGGATTTTCAACTCTCTGAGCTGTGACTTCAGCACATTGGTATTTTCAGCATGTATAAATAATACTGGTACCTGCAACACTTGACCTGCCAGTTTTACCATGCCACTATGATAAGTAATTGTAAATACTTAACACAAAAACGACTCTCAACCATTCAAGCTGTCCTGATGCCATCAAGGTAGCAGTACTTGTTTGAAAAGCCATGGTCACTGAGCCACTGGCTGCATCTTCTCCCTGTGTACCTCTAGATGGATAGGAGATCTGACAGAAGTTACTGGGCTCAAGTAATTTTCTTTTACAAAACAGAGAATTATGACAAACCTTAACATACTTGAATCAAAATGACAGACCATGAAATAATGTTTTTCACTTTACACTGCCTGCCCTTCCTGACCCAACTATCAGTTGAGCTGCCTGCCACACTGATTATTTCATCTGCCACAATGAAAACCTTTATTGCAAGGTACAAATGCTTCAGTCCTAAAACCTAGCCTGCCCAAGAGACAACCTGGATTTAACTCTGTCTGTGCACAGCACTGGATTGGAAGTATTAAGCTGTACTGTGATAAATGTTGCATATTGTTTTGTCTGCATTTCAAGCTCCAGGGTTCATCGTTTACTGTGTCACTTGTTTTTCCATTCCGGTGCAACAACAAAAATGTAGGCTAGCTGAAGCAGAAATCTCCTGCAGGGCATATTTTTGACATTAACAATGAAGAGTGGTTAAAAAAAAGTAATAATTGGCTAGTGGCAGAAAGAGAAGAATAATACCCAAAGGTATAACAAGAGGGCTCAAGGTTTGAAACCTATTATTTTGTAGCTACAAATTATTGGTCAGGTTTGCAAGTCAGCACCACAGCCAACTTCTCCCACACTAAGGTCACTTTCTAATGCATGTTGTAAAAGATGTGGTAAAGCACTGGCAATTA
>QEPC01002784.1:784723-904966 GCA_003113815.1 Sphenodon punctatus
AAGAAGACTGTCCAAATCCCCTTCACCTGTTCCCCTCCTGGGTGGTGCTGCCAGTGTAAATCCCATGGAGGTGCGCACTCCCATGCACATGCATCCCCATGCACAGGGGCACCAGAAAAAATGGAGGTGCCTCCGTGCGTGGGGATGTGTGAGGGTGCACTCATATCCACCCCACACAGCGCACATGGACCAGGGGGCACACAGACCCCCTCACGGCATGGCCTGTGTCAAAAGAGCCATATATGTAGCATCCTCATGGATATGAATATTTCCTAGAAGAAAATATTCCACACCCTAAATCTGAGAAGATCAGATGATGCTTTACCATTTGGTGTACGTGACATGCAGTGGATTAGGACCATTTATGCTTCATTGAGTCAACCAAAAACTGTTGTTTAGAAATGGGTCCTTTTGAGACATAGTGGTTTTCTCCTCCTCCCAAAGTACCTTCTGATCTGCCTTCTTCAAAGCTGGTTTCTATTTCCCTTGGCCACACTGGCTCAGGAGATGGATATGAGGAAATGGGGGTGAATGTTTCTGTGGCTTCATCACTGCTTAACAGCCCCTGAGATTCGTCCTCTACAAAGCCCACCTTGTATTTGGGCAGGCCCTTCCTCACAGACCTGCTGGGGTTTCTCAGTTTCTTCCTTTGTCTGTTTATCTGTGGTACAATATATTCAGAGAGATTGTGTAGTTGTTGTGTTGGTCCCAAGTGACAGAGATGGAGACAAGGTAGTTTGAATGTTCTTTTATTGGACCAACTGCTGTTGGTGAAAATGAGCAAGCTTTTGGACAATGGGCCCTTACTCAGGCATGCAGCATAGCCCTAGCCAGTCATAAATAAATAAACTGAGTAAACTTAGTATATTGACTCGGCCATTGACACAGTGGTACCTAGGCGTCCAGTCCCTCCAATGTAGCAGTGCATGTCTCTCTGGCATATGGAGGACCCGAGGCTCCTAAATCAGGAAGGTAGGCAGTTAGAGCACAAGTGGTGCTGGATGTATGCCGAAGCCAACCGACTGTGGCCTAGATCATTTTTGAAGGGGGTGAAGAAAGCTTTATTTGCTGCTGCCATAGCATCTGCAAGGTGCTGTCCAGTGGAGCTCTTCCAGGTGGTTAACAGTAGTGCTAAAACTTGGTATTCAAAATTACTTAGTTTCTACTGAGTATCTTGGTATTTGACTGGGTTTTACTGAGCACCAAGTAACGGAGGGATTGGCCCGGTACTCGGGTAAATCCTCGGATGGACAATATGCAGGGCTTTTCCTGGTCCTATATAAGGGAACTAGGTACTTGGAAAATACTCGGCACTTGATTTTATTTTACCAAGTATTTTACTGAGTAGTAGTACCATGTATCAATGTATCGGCTGGGTTACCGAGGACCAGCCAAACACTTGGAGCCCACGGAAACTCAGAAATACTCACAAATTATTTTTTTACTATTTGATGCACCCCTAGTTAATTAAATTCTACTGTCTCTACCTGGAGTTAGTCATTAGTTGTTCACTGTGATGAGTTTGCCACCTACTTTGCAGATAGCCAGTGTGGTGTAATGGCTAGGTGTGTTGTACTTGCACTGCGAGATGTGGGGGGACCCTGGTTCAAATCTCACCTTAGCCAGAAACTCATTGGGTGACCTTGGGCCAGTCACATTCTCTCAGCCTAGCATACCTCACAGGGCTGTTGTGAGGATTAAAAAAGTTGTTAATTAGTTCTTTGTGAAGCGCTCCATGTGCCATAGCAGGGGGATGCTATTTCAAAATAATAATTATTAGTAGTATAGTCACTCGTGTTTGGCACAACTTGGGAACTGCTAATTTGGGTGCAGAGTCAGAATCTGGGTTGGGGAAGCTCAGTCCTGTCCATTTGCTTGCATCACCTTCAATTAGTCTTGTCCACTGATGCAGAGGACGTGCTTGGAGTCATGTGGGCGACCAGTTGTAGTTAGATCCATGACTGTCCTGGCTGGTGAAAGCTAGAAAGGAAACCTTGGGGCCATTGCTGACTGGGGTTTTCAGTGCCTCATGTCAGGAGGGCAGGGTGCCTGACAACCTCAAAATTGTGGTCATCTGACCCCTGCTCAAGAAACCATCCCTTGACATTGGCTCCCATGCCAGCCATTGCTCCATCTCTAATCTTCCCTTTTGAGGGGAGATTATTGAATGGGTGGTCACCTCACAGTTTCAGGTACATGTTGATGTTATTGGATTCCTGGACTCAAGTCAGTCAGGATTTCATCCTGGGGATACCACTGAGACTGCACTTGTGGCCTTGGCTGATGATCTCCACTTGAAACTGACAAGGCCAACTTTACCCTGTTGGTTTTATTAGATCTTTTGATGGCCTCTAATACAGTTGATCATAGGGTGTTGTTGACATGGCTGTGGGACCTGGAAGGGGTCTGCAGGAATGCTCCTGAGTGGCTCTGCTCATTCCTGTTGGGAAAAACCCAGAGGGTGGTGATGCACAGTGGTTCACCATCCCTCAGGAGCTCCCTTGAGCTTCCCTGGGTGAGGTCATATGGTGATTTGGAGTGAAGTGCCATCAGTACGCTGATGACACCCAACTCTGTCTCACTTTTTCATCTGACCCAGATCCTGCAGTTTTGGTACTTACCAAATGCCTGGCTGCTGTTGGGGACTAGATGTAGGCAAGCTGATTGAAACTAAATCCAAACAAGACCAAAGTGATGATGGTTGACCAGCCTCGTGACCTAGGAGATATAGGGAAACCTGTTATTGATGGGGTTTGGCCTCCTTTGGTCACTCAGGTTCATAGCCTTGGGGTGCTCTTGGATCCATTGCTGCACCTGGATTGTCAGGTTGGGTTGCAGATGTGATCAGGAGCGCTTTTCACCAATTATATCTGGTTAGAAGGCTGTGACCTTTTTTCTTTTTAAAAAAAAAATCTGTTTCGGAGGGCCAGTCATTTGGAGATCCTGTTTACTGCCCATGGAGAGGGGCAAAACTCATTCTGCAGACTGTTCCCCAAGGAAGAGGGAGAGAAGGGGTTAGAGGAAAAGGTAAAACATTATTTCTTGCCCCTCTTGTTCTGTATGTTTCCATGCCCTAAATAGCATTTGGCTTCAGTTCAGAGTATATCTCAAGAAACAGAGTTTGAAGGTCACCAATCTCAACTGTGTGTTTTCTGACTGTTTAATTCATGTCAAGCGTACGCTGGACACTCCTGCCTGGTCACAATGATTTCAAATTCAGTTATCAACTCCATGATGAGCAATGTGCATGAGGCAGCTGCGTGTAACTGATCTTTGTCCTGGAAAAGGGAAGAATTGGAGCTGGAGCAAAGCATCGGTCTCAGCTTGAATTAGGAAATCCCCAAAATAGTTCTGTTAGAGGTGGACATTCTTCTTCGTCATGCAAGTCTGTAGTATAGGACAAGACTGGGAGTTAGAAGTTTTTTGGATTGTGTTCTAGGATCATCATTTTTGCTCCTATCATATAGTTAAGAGTCTCTTGGCATTCACCAGCCCCAAGAGGTAGCCAGGCTTTCTAACTTTGGCTACAAATATTTGCATACCTTCTTCAGGGCAGGAACAGAATTCATCCACCAACAATCTTCCATGTAACACAGTTTTATTCTGTTAAATTTACTTCTCACTTTTCTTTTAAAGGAATAACTTAACACAGGCAGCAATAAGATGCCGAGGAGAACTGTACAATTGATTTTCAATTTCTCCACTTTAACTTTTGTGTTAGTCAAAAAATAAATCCTCTTCTATTAATGCTGGCGAGAGAGAGAGAAATGTGTGAAGACGTACTCATTTATAAATAGAGAATTCTCTAACACTCCTTTCTGCTACTTTCTTTCTGCTCCAATATTATTTTTTAAATGTTGGATCTCTCTGAGCATATCAGTGTAGTCTATCAGTTGTGAAAGTCCTGAGGCACTTACAGTGTGAGCTTCAAGATATTTAGTGCTGACACTAGCCCTTGGTAGCATTGCAACACAAGTTACAAGGAAGCCAATGGGACTTGTACCAGTGCTAAGGGTCAACAGGACTGGAGGATTGCGTTCTTAGAAACTGGAACATCGGAAGGAAGTGATGCATCCAGAGACATAAGGGTTACTTGCTTCTGGTATTTACAGTGGATCTAATTAAAGTTCATTGTAAATTCTAATTGCTGTAGCAAGAAGAAAATTCATTCTACCTTTTTGCCTGTGTCCAAAGTTTATATACACGATTTCAAATTTTGTTGCGCATCTGTAATGGAAAACTCAGTCTCAGGCTAACACGATTGGGGAAGCATGTTTAAGCAGTAAATAAACAACTTCAGTCAAGAAATGTTTCAGGACAGGGTGCGGACAGAGTATAACACAGTGGTTCACAAACTTTTTTTGGGGGTGGGGGGACACACCTTTTTGAGTCTTGTATAATCCTATGGCCCAAACATCAATAAGAACATAAGATGTGCCATGTTGGGTCAGGCCAATGGTCCATTGAGCCCAGTATTCCGTCTCTGACAGTGGCCATTCTCAGTCACTTGGGAGAAGTATCCAACAGGTCAGAATGGAGTGATCCATTCCCTGCTGTTCACTCCATGATCCCAACAGCCAGAGGCTGCATCCCCCAACCTACTTGCAGAATAGCCATTTGTGGACCTATCCTCCAAGAATGTATCCAATCCTTGGTCAAACCCAGCTATACTACTGGCCTTCATAACAACGAGATGGAACCAACAAGAGGAGGAGATATTCTGGATCTAGTCCTGAGCTGTACACAGGACCTGGTGCAAGGAGTAACTGTGGCGGAGCCACTAGGCAATAGCGATCATAATATGATCACATTTCACATAATTTCTGGAGGGAGAAAGACAAACAAACATACAGCAGTAGCATTTAACTTTAAAAAGGGAGACTATGACAAAATGAGGAAACTAGTTACAAAGAAACTAAAAAGCACAGTTGCAAGGGCTACAAGTTTGCAAGAGGCGTGGAGGTGGTTTTAAACGCACCCTTCTGGAAGTCCAGATTAAATGCATCCCGCAAGTTAAAAAAGGAAGCAGGAAGACCAAACGTCTTCCACTATAGCTAATGGGGAGATGAAGGAGGCTATTAAGCATCCTTTAAGAAATGGAAGGCTAGTCCCAATGAAATTAATACGAAAGAGTATAAACACTGGCAACGTAAATGTAAAGTGTTAATAAGGCAGGCCAAGAGAGATTTTGAAGGGAGGCTTGCTAAAGAGGCAAAAAGAAGCAACAAAAACTTTTTCAAATACATCAGAAGCAAGAAACCTGCTAGGGAGTCAGTTGGGCCATTAGATGCCAACGGAGTAAAAGGAGCATTCAGGGAGGATAAGGACATTGCAGAGAAGCTGAATGAGTTCTTTTCATCGGTCTTCACTGCAGAGGATTTTGGGGAGGTACCCACGCCGAATCCTTGCTTTGTGGGCGAGGAATTGGAAGAGCTGTTAAAAATAAATGTGACATTGGAGGATGTTCTAGAGCAAACTGACAAACTGAATACTAACATGTCACCAGGGCCAGATGGCATTCACCCCAGAGTTCTGAGAGAACTCAAATATGAAATTGCAGACCTACTGTTAATAATTTGTAACCTGTCACTAAAATCTGCCACCGTACCCGAGGACTGGAGGGTGGTAAATGTAACCCCGATATTTTAAAAGGGGTCCAGAGGCGATCCTGGAAACTACAGACCAGTAAGCTTGACGTCTGTGCTGGGCAAAATGGTGGAAACCATCAATAAGGACAGAATTAATATTATAGGGCATGTTGACAAACATGGCTTAATGGGGAAGAGTCAACACGGATTTAATAAAGGTAAGTCATGCCTCACTAACCTGCTGGAATTCTTTGAGGGTGTAAATAAGCATGTGGACAAGGGAGACCCAGTAGATATTGGGTGATTTCAGACGAGATGGGGTGGCATTCGCCCTGTCCCAGAATCACCCTTCTGATTCCCTGCCGGAATCAGCCCGTCACGTCCAACAGACGTGCCGGCTGATCCCGGCGGGGAATAGGGGAGGGGGCGGGGCCGTGCGCCGCAACGTGTGGCTGCACAGCCCCACCCCCCACTCACGCTCCCCCGCTGCCTGCTCGAATTGACCATGACCCGGAATCTCTCCAGGGATTCCGGGCCGTGGTTGCCGTTCAGACGAGACGCGATCGGCGCTGGCCCCGCCGGTTCAGCCCGCTCGCGTGGTGAATGTGATTCCCCACCGTGATTGACCGTGGTAAACATCTGGGGGGAACTTCTGGTTCCCCAACAGATGTTACGGGACCATTCCCCACCACAGGGTACTGACTGTGGTTGAGCGTGATCTCGTAACGTCTGAAAATACCCATAGTGTACCTGGATTTCCAGAAAGCATTTCATAAGGTCGCTCATGAGAGACTCTTGAGAAAATTAAAAAGTCATGGGATAGGTGGTAGCGTCTTACTATGGATCAGAAAATAGTTCAAAGATAGAAGGCAAAGGGTTGGACTAAATGGTCAGTTTTCACAATGGAGAGATGTAAAAAGTGGTGTGCCTCAGGGATCTGTATTGGGACTGGTTCTGTTTAATGTATTCATAAATGATTTGGAAAAGGGTGTTAAGAGTGAGGTGATCAAATTTGCAGACAACACCAAGTTATTCAAGGTAGTTAAAACACGAGCAGACTGTGAGGAACTGCAACAGGATCTTACGACACTGGGTGCCTGGGCATCTAAATGGCAAATGAGATTTAATGTGGACAAGTGCAAAGTGATGCACGTAGGGAAAAATAATCCAAACTATGCGTACACAATGCTGGGTACTAAGCTAGGAGTTACCACTCAGGAAAAGGATCTGGGGGTGGTTGTGGACAATACAATGAAATCCACAGCGCAGTGCGCAGCAGCAGTCAAAAAAGCAAACAGAATGTTAGGAATTATTCGGAAGGGGATAGAGAATAAAACTGAGGATGTCATAATGCCTCTATACAAATCAATGGTGCGACCGCACCTCGAATATTGTGTGCAGTTCTGGTCGCCCCATCTCAAAAAAGACATAGCTGAACTAGAAAAGGTACAGAGAAGGGCAACAAAAATGATCAAGGGCATGGAAGGGCTCCCGTATGAGGAGAGGCTTGGTAGGTTGGGGCTCTTCAGTTTGGAGAAGAGACGACTGAGAGGAGATATGATAGAGGTCTATAAAATCATGAGTGGTGTGGAACTAATAAACAAGGAGCAGTTATTTACCCTCTCAGCTAGTACTAGAACTAGGGGACACTCCATGAAACTCATGGGTGGCAAGTTTAAAACAAATAAAAGAAAATATTTTTTCACTCAGCGTATAATTGGGTTGTGGAATCTACTGCCAGAGGCTGTGGTAAGGACCAGTACTATAGCTGAGTTTAAAAGAGGTTTGGAAGATAGGTCTATTAGCAGCTTTTAGCCAGACAGGATCAAGGAACATGACGGGAGTTGGGGGAAAACAACAGGGAATGGATCCCCCATTATGACCTGTTGGGTGCTTCTCCCAAGCCACCGTGATTGGCCACTGTCAGAGACAGGATGCTGGACCATTGGTCTGACTCAGTATGGCACTTCCTATGTTAACATCCTCTGGCAGCAAGTTCCACAGGTTAATTGTGTGTTGATTGAAAAATTACTCCCTTTTGTTTGTTTTAAATCTCCAGGCATGCAAAGTATATCAGATATCAATAATGTAGAGGTGTGCACCAGGGACCCATGTTGTCTTTTGTTTTTCATTTTTGTTATTTAAATCTGTTGTATTCGTTTTCATAAATATCAAATTTTAGTTTTCATTTTTGCTTTCGTTTTCGATTTCCATTGGTTTTAATGGAAAACACATTTTCAGCTGTAACTGTTTTGCTTTTCATTATATGTGTATGAAACTTGGGTGAATTGTATCTTCAATGGAAGGCATTAAGTATAGTGAATTCTAGAAAGCCTGGATAAAGGAATCTGATTTTATTAACAGTTGAATTATGCTATTTTGCAAAACATCTGCATATACATTCCTAGCTGTTACTTCTTTGTCTCCTACCTTATGTGGATGAAACTTGGCAAGTATATACCCCTCCCAATGTTTACTATCGATGTCAACTTTCAGAAGGATTGGATAAAAGGTCCTGGTGATATAAGCAATTAACTTATAAATGTATATATGAATGTAACATCTTTATAGTCCAACCAGTGTACATGATATTTGGCAGGACTGTATCTCACACTTTCAGGATTCTATCCGCCATGTATCAGAAAGATGTGATAAAGGGTTCCAATTGTATATGCCTGCACAACATAAGTAGAGAATGAAACTATGCCAGGGATTCTCTTATGTGTCACTGTGGTATAAGATCCATTTGTGATGCCAATTGGCCGGAAGAAATGTCAACCAAACATCCTTATTCTGTACTGTGACCATCCCAACTTTTCTCCTCCACTTGTTACTGGGTCATCGGAAGCATCTGCTTAGGAAAGAGCCAATAAAGATTCTCTTATGTCCTCTGTTGCAGTGTGGCAGGATGTGATTGTGATTATAATTGACCATCCTGGATGTGTAAACATTGGGCATATTTACACACACCTTAAAGTTCTGGATTTTTCAATCTTCTGGTTTCAAGTCCACAAGTAAGTTCCGGATGCATTTTTCACACACACACTGCCCTGAGGCAGTTCCTGGATGCATTCTTCATACAAACACTGCCCTGAGGCAGCCTAAGTAGCTGCAGCTGTAGAGGTGACAGGCTGCCATGGAAACCAAGTGACCACAGTTGCCTGGAGCAAAGCAGTTTGCCAGGAGAACATTTTACACACAAAAGTTCTGGGAGAAGTTCTACACAGAAGTTCAAAGAGCTGGATGTTTAAGATCTGGGTGAGTGGTTTAGACACACATAACGTTCAGGATGTAACAGCAAACATGTAGGAGAAATGTGTGTGTAAAAACACCTGAACATCTCCTGATTGCTAGGATGTTATCCTCAAAGTCTCAGTTATGTCCCTTCTATGCCTGTGTGAGGGCTGCCTCCTATGCTCGCTTCAAAGCCACCACCAATTGGTCCTGTAAAGTTAGAAGCATGCAGTAATTGGCCAGTGGATGTGTCTGTCAGTCTGTTGGGTTGCTCCTCATCCTCCTTCCTACAGCTTCCCTCCCCCTGCCATGCCAGGTACCTGCTTCTAACTGGCACTGCATGTGCTGCTATTTATCTGAATAATGGTCTTCAAGGGGACAACTTCAATTGCTTTTAAAATTGGGTTCCTTTATCAAATTGTCCTATAATTTGGCAGAGAGGACAGGAAAAATGTGTGATAACTTCCTGCCAAATTACTTGTAAACAGGATGGAATATAAAAAAGTTACAGTCAGAAATATATTTCCAAGTTAATAGCTAATAACAACTTCATCCAATCTTTCTGAAATTTGGCAAGGTTAGTACACTAGTGGCGGGACATAATCTGCCCAGGTTGCATGCAAATTGGATGGAAGATAAAAAAGATGTAGCCAGGAACGTGTATGGAGCTTTTCTTAAAATCACAACACTCAATTACTTCTAAAATTGATCCCTTTAATCCAATCTTTTCGAAATATGGTACATATAGTGCCCTCCAGTGGCGGTACAGTCTCTCCAAGATTCATCAGAACTGAATAAGAAAAAAAAAAGTTATAGCCAGAAATACATTTGTCAGTTTTTTCCCATTATTTCTTCCCATTATTTCAAGAACAAAAATTCATTTTTGTTTTCATTATTATTGTCATTTTTATTACAATAACAAAAATGAAAATCAAATCATAATAATGAAAACAAAATGCACACCCCTACAATAATGTTCACTCGGAACCCATCCATACTCTGGCCCTACTCAGGTCATTTTTAGATGTTGCGCAGAGGCTCGCAGATTTAAATATTCCACCTTAGAAAAGTCACATGGGCAATGTTTAGCTGTGCCACCGCTATTGAAAACCGCCAATCATGCATTCTTTCTAAGCCGCATTTTAAATACTCGATATTGAGGTATCGAGGTATTTAAAATGTGGTTTATAAAGAATGTGTGACCATCAGTTTTCAGTGGCTGTGGCACGTCTAAACGCCGCCCGCACAACTTTTCTAAAGTGCATTACTTAAATCCACACGCTCCAGTGCAACATCTGAAAACGGCCTCAGTTTGGGAACCACTGGTTTAACATAATGCCACAGAGATAAAAAGGAGCAGACCTTAGTTTCAAATGGAACAGCTGTGTCAGAAACAGAGGCGGATGCTTTAAGCCTGTTCTCCCCCCGCCCCCATGTAAGTCATTTACGGTAAAGATGGGACTGATATCGTAATATCGCAGTATTTTAAATGGAAGCCTAAAGTAGAATATCTGTTGACCTAACAGTCATTCAAAAGACTCCTTTTTAAAGGCGTCTTGCTGAGCACTCTGGCACAGTCCAGCAAACCACTTAAGCATGTGCTTAACTTAAACCATGTAGAGCCTGATCCCCAAAGTGTTCCACCAGTGCATGCCCTATTCAATTAAATGAAACTTGGACCAGCAGAGCACTTGGAGAATCAGAGCAACATGTAGTGAAGCAAGATCTAAGGGACTGGAATGGGAGCACTAAGACATAACACCCTGCCCTTGGCAAGCACCGGAGTAGGAGGACACTGCAGAAGTCCCTCTGTAGCAAGGCAAGAGAGCAGGCCCTCCAACAATTAATGGGCTCTGGTATCTTGTTCCTTGCTAGCAAGCTAAACCTCCCAGCTGCAATATATGAAAGGAAACTGACTTTGGGCAGATGTGGCTAGGAGTCAGCTGACTGACTAGTAGGGATAAAAGCCTACAGCTCATAGGGTGAGGAGAGATCACAATGGAAGCCTGGGAGGAAAGAGCTGCCTCTAGGCAGGGGAAAGAGGCCTGTGAGGCACTCTCTGGTGCTTTTAGATGACTGGGCCGCCGTCACGTGACCTGCTCATGCAATTTTTCAAAATCCCGTGAGGTGGGATTTAGACAAACCAATGGTTGTAATCAGGTGCATGAAAGGTGATTACGTATTGGAATGGAGAGTTGAAGTCTTTACATTTACAGACAGAGTCCACTGCCAGGAAGAACCCTGTGGTAAATGGGAGCACCAAGCGTTTAAGAACTGTAAATAAAGGTGACTTCATACGGACATCTGGGAAACTGGTGCTTGATTCTGGAGGAAATTGAGGCATAGGCCTCTGTCAGGGAGTGTTGTGGGGTAAACCTGTTACATCCTCACTGAATGAACTCCCTTGCACAACACATTTCCTGACCTCGCTGTAAGCTGAAATCAATCACCTCAGAGTCAATGAGACTACTTGTGTAGGGTTGCTGCCTTTTGCAATTTGACCCGAAGACCCCCATAGGCCAAAATGGGAGTCTCTGGGTCAGATTGCAAAAGGTGGCAACACTATCCCTGTGTACTCAGAGTTATGCATGCTCTTGCATGCTTGGCTGAACAAGGGCAGGAGCACTTGGCATTTTACTAGACCAAGTACCTAGAAGGTGAAAGAGATGTGATGAATGTAAAGGACAGCGCCCTGCAAATGGAATTACAGTATTTCCACCTTGTAGAAGATTGTCCTCACCAGCACTTTCCCCCCTCACCTTTATTCCCAGGGGCTGCCTAGTCCAATGCTGCGCTGCCCGTCCCAGCGGCTCCTGGACAGAATAGTGCGACGCTATGCTGAAGTGCCAGATGCCGGCAGCGTCTACATGAATCACTTCATGGATCGGGACAAAATGCGCCTCCTCTACACGCTTTCAGTTAATGCACATCCCATCTTCTTACAGGTTAGTATTAGAAAACCCCTTCTCAAGTTTACAGTGGTCTCCAGATGAAAGGAGACCTGGGTAAGTTTCTTAAGTACTGAGCTTTCTAGAAGACTGCTATGCCTGGAACTGTTGGATCTTAGAGCCTTTAAAGCAAGGGTGGGAAACCTTAGGCTCAGGGACCAAATGCAGCCTGTGGCAAGTTTTTATGTGGTCCCTTCCCAGTTCCTACTCCCAAGCACTGAAAAACTGAGCTCATGGTAAGGGAGCAGAGATGAGGGCATTACATGCACACAAGGATAGGGGAGAGATTCATGACTGTACCCCACCTCTTTTTCTTGAGTAAACTCCTCCCCCCAACTTTTATGCAACTCTCAGAGCTTGGACTATTTTTCAAAGTGGCTCCCAGGAGGGAAAAGGTTCCCCATCCCTGCTTTTAAGGGCGAGTGACCAGATGGCTAGGGATGGGCGAACAGATCACGGTTCGGGTTCGGCCGT
Organism: Sphenodon punctatus; assembly: GCA_003113815.1. NCBI lineage: Eukaryota > Metazoa > Chordata > Lepidosauria > Sphenodontia > Sphenodontidae > Sphenodon > Sphenodon punctatus. Next base: position 796,968 of record QEPC01002784.1, read on the forward strand.
TCAGTTCGGCTGCGTTCGGTTCGTCCGTTCGGTTCGGCTGCGTTCGGTTCGGCGGTTCGGCTAGTTCGCCGAGTTCGGGTTCGGCTGTTCGGTTCGGTCGTCCGAACAGGCCATTCGGTTACGCCATTTGGCTGTTCGGTTCGGCCGTTCGGGAAGTGTTGTTATGGTTTTTGGGGTTTTTTTATATGGTTTTTTGTTTTTTTATTGGGTTTTATAAGGTTTTCTTTTGGGCTTTTTTGTGTTTTTATATGGGATTTTTTTATTTATTTATTTTATCTAATATTATATCTATCTATCTACACTAAATCTAACTGCTATTAACTATTCTAAATGCTATGAACTAAATGGATTATCTAATAAGTACACAGACCTACTCCTACAAACACTAAAACTAAATCACTAACGCTATCTCTATCACTAAGCTAACTCCTACAACTCTCTTCTATCTATCTATCTATCTATCTATCTATCTATCCCCCATATCCATATCCATATCCAAATATATATATATGTATATGGATATATATATGGATATATATACATCCATATATCCATATATATGGATATATATATATGGATATATATACATCCCATATATATGGGATGGGGGGGAATCACAAATAGAAGAGGAGTCTGTAGTGAAATACATACATTGCATACTCAATGAGTCTGTACAGTGCATAACACAAGGTTTCAGTTTATGGGTTAAATTTCATTTCATTACAAAACTGAAATGAAACTTAAAGCAATCTAAAAATCCTACTCAACGCCTGCTGTTCAGGAACAGTGACTAGCTCAGAAGGTGTTGGGAAGGGGGGAGGCAGATAATTAGTTTCGTTTCTTGCAAGCCTCTCCACCCCTGGTGCCTGGAAGTCTGCTCCTCAGTGACTGACACCTCCCTGTCATGTTTGACCTTCCAGTGAACCTTTTTTTGCCACCCGAACTCATCCTAATGTGATCCGAACTGACCGAACTGTTCGGCCATTTCGGTGTTCGGTTTTTCGGTATGTTCACGTTCGGATTCAGGTTCGAGTTCGGTCATCCGAACAGGCCGAGTTCGGGCCGAACTCCGAACTGCCGAACCACATTCGCCCATCCCTACAGATGGCTTGACTTGAGTTGTTTGGTCACACAACCCCCTGGAGATCCCATACTTGTGGGTAGGGACTGGACCCACAGGCCAGACCTAGGAATCAGAAAGAAAGGGGCCAAATGAAAAACCACCACAGGCCAAATTTGTCCGATGGGCCGTAGATTCTCCACCCTCCCCATAGGATGCAGAAGTCTTTTGGAGATCTGGCCCCTCATCTCTGTGTAGGAAAGATGCTTGTTTCTTCCACCTCTCTGGAACGTAGAGATAATTACTTTGTCACCCTCAACAAGTGTTGCTTTATGCTGTCCTGGAGTCTGCTGCATTAATATGAAGGTGTAAGCAAAAGAGTACTTTGAATAAGCATTAATCTTGATTAAGCTCATTAGTTCCTTTCATCCTTTAGGAGCAAATTCTTTTCTTTTTTTTACCACTTTACGAAAGTAAAACCAGATTTTTTTCCCCCTAAGTATATGTAATTGCTTAAATGTCTTTATAAAAGATGGGGAAACAGCTTTTCAAAATGATTAGGAATATGGAATTGAAGTTCTGAGGCAGTTTCTTCCACAGGGCATTTTTAGAATGTGTTAGGAAGACAAAAGCAAATAATTAGTAAAATATAATGGGAAAGGTAACGTGACTCTGGCTGGTTTGTGAGGTTATGACAGAGAGATAGTATATTGATGAGGTGCTTGAAATAACAAGGGAAAGGTTGCTGTGCTGTTTGAGAGATAAAATTGCATGCATCTGCCCCCCCGCCCCCGGGGCAGGGAGCAGTAACACATTCATAGTACACAGCATAGTATTCTATCAATATTAAAATGTAGTCAAATTCATTCTGTCCCATCATGTAATGCCAAGTCCACAAGTTACTATGGTGGCAAGCCACAAACCACTTACTCCAGAGTAGTCTCATTGAAGCCCTTAGTTGTGATCCACAAACTACTTACTCTGGACTAAGTTGCTTGTGGGCCTCAGCCCATCAGTTCAATTTTACAGGGCTCTTAAAATGTCACCCGAACCACTCTAGATTATTTCAAAATAGATTTTCACAGCTCTAAAGTCTTTCTGTCACTGACTGAGCAGATAACTTCTATCTCCTGAGATATCAGACTTTAATGGAACTTCTCCATAAAAAGAAGCTGCATCTGATCTATCCCTAACTATTACCCACCATGAACTTCAGGCCACGGTAATTCAAAGGAAACAATTCAGGCGGTACCACACTTAACAACTTTTCCATTTCCACCTGCTGACTTTCGGACCAAGCCTATCGGTAGCTCTGCTGCTGGAGGAAAGCAAGCTGCTATTACAAGAGCTCCTCATTGGGTGAAAACAAACAATAGCCCACATTAGCTAACATTATTCCACAGTAGAACACACTATTTATCAGGTGTTCGTGTTCACCAGATGTTTGACTCCCACTGGACCACCACCCATCCCTCACTCACAGCAGAGTTTGAGAGAATGTGGAATCTGCTGTGTGGGTGAATGCTGACTAATCGAGGCTAATAATGTGCCCATGGGGCCACTTCCTGTCAGCTGGCCACATTGCCCTCATACAGGTCTGCCAGTACCACAGAATCATGGTCGAAAAGCCAAGAGCACTCCAAGAAATGACCACCTCCCACACCTCTCTCTGCTGTCACTCACACTGGCACCTGGAAAGGCAACACACGCCAAATTTAAACCTGCGTTGGGCAAGGACATTCTGGTTTTCAGCACGTGCCCAATGCTCACCCCTCCACTGGTATCAGAGGAGCAACTGCCACAGACCATCATGGATCAGGACAACAGTCAGTTGAGTATGGTAAGTTAATGCACCGGTGCATGGGGAGTCAAAACAGCCATTCAATGGTATCTAGGGATGTGCGAACGTGCTTCGGAAGTTTGGAGTTTGGACCAAACTTGGTCCGTTCGGACGACCAAACCGAACGACTGAACCCAAACAGACCAAACCGAACTGGATCCGAACTCTGAACGACGGAACAGTTCGGCCATGTTCAGATGAGTTCGGGTGGGAAAAACGTGACTGGAAGACCCAGGGAGGGGGACACAGCTGAGGAGCAAACTTCCTGGCACCAGGGGTGGAGAGGCTTGGAGTAGCAGACAGCCTGCCCAATAACCATCCCTTTTCTCCTCAGACCACTGGCTTCGCAGTCTGCGATTGGACATGGGGGACGTGGGGCCTAGGCTGCACAGAGCCAATGGGGCTTGTGATAAGGCAGGTGCAGCAAGTAACAAAAGTCATTGCCCTCCCCCCTTCCAACACCTTCTGAGATAGTAGTAGCCACTGTTCCTAACAGCAGGTGTTTTCAGAAGTCTCCCTCTCCTAGCAGTTTGTGTTCCTAATCCATTGCCATCCTCCTCCTATTTCACCCATCCCACACATTTACCTCCCTAGTATCATTTATTTAGATTAGATTAGATAGATTTAGGTGTTATTTTTATTTTTTACCCATTCCTGTGTTCTTTCTGCCTAGCGTCCATTGAATCCTCCCCATCTCCTATAATATATTCCATCCCTGATTCCCTTCCCCTGTTTTTGGATTTATTTAGAATAGGATTAGATGATTTAGGTTTCATTTCAGTTTTGTACCCCTCCCTGTGTTGTTTGGTGTGAGTTGTCTGTGTCCCCCCCCCGCCCCCATCCCTGTATAATATAGATAGATAGAGTTACTATAGATATAGATAGTTGTAGGAGTTAGCTTAGTTATAGAGATAGATAGAGATAGTGTGTAGTGATTCAGTTTTAATATTTTATAGTGTGTTTGTAGGATTAGGCCTTTGTAGATATTAGATAATATTCCATTTAGTTCCATAGGTTTTAGAATAGTTAATAGCAGTTAGAGTTAGTGTGTGTGTGTGTGTGTGTGTGTGTGTATAAGATTACAAATTTGAATAAATAAATAAAAATATAAAAACGATACCGATACCTAACTCCGCTGAATGTTCAGCCAAACTGAACACTGCCGAACCGAACACCCGAATCTGAACTCAGTTCCCGGACTGAATGACCGAACCTGAACTCGGTTCCAGGACTGAACAACCGAACATCCGAAACGTGTTCTATTCGCACATCCCTAATGGTATCTAAGTATGTGGTGCGTGTCCTTTATTGTGTTCACAGGCACCTACCAGCACCACCTCCACGACAGCATCACAGGCCCCCACTGCACCAGTAGCAGCCCATCCAGATACCCACCAGAAAGGCATTCCCTGGAGCAAGGAGGAGATGAAGGCCTTCATTGCCCCAGGAGGTGGGGAGCATTTAGTACCAAGTTGTAATGTGCTGCCAGAATGAGATGTTTGAGGAGATCACTGTTCAGATATACCATGGAGTGGAACATGAGCCAGTGCTAGCAGCGGGCCAAAGATCTCTGGAGGGAGTACAAAGAGAGCAAGGATGCTGCTTTCACCCATTACAAAATGGGCTATTAGAATAACTTGAGATAATACCGGGTATTATAATGCCGCAATTTTTGTAAATTGTGAATGCACTATTCTCCTTTTATGCTGCGAGATCTCAGGTCATTGTAAAAGCCACATTTGGTGACACAAGATCTCGCAGCATAAAAAGGGAATAGTGCATTCACACATTACAAAAATTGCGGCATTATAATACCTGGTATTATTTCAAGTTATTGTAATAGCCCATTTTGTAATATGTAAAAGCAGCCTAAGGGCACTTTTAAATGAGCGGGTCACAATCGAGGTATTTAATTTGCGGTCTGCAAACAATGCGCGACCGCCTTCTATGCGCATGATCCCGGACTTCTGTCTCGTCTAATCTGGGATTTTGAAATGTCGCATGATGGCAACCCGCTCATTTAAAAGCAGCCTAAGTCCAGCGGTGGGAGGCAAACAACCCCATATTCTGACCTGTTGGACTGGTTCCTGTGCCTAGATGGAACCATCATGGCATCCTGCCTTTACAACAGCACCTTTGCCAGGGGCCAGAGGTGTGTGGATACTCCTCCACCACTGCCCATTCCTTCTGCAACCACTCCCACTCCAACCACTTCTGCTCCCTCCCCGCTGGAAGATGGGTCCACCAGTGAAGATTCCTCCATGCCTGTCCCCACTCTAGAGCCAGTGCCCGACAGCGAGGACATGGACACTGTGATTCTCCACCTCAGGGGCTGCAGTGGTGAGGAAGCCCTGCAGCCAGCCTAGTCTCGGGCTCCACGACTGCTTGATAGGTGGCTGTGGAGTTTGCAGACAACGTGCCAAAGGTTTTGAGCAGCTTACACAGCTGGATGGGTGCCAGGGTAGGATTGGCTGTACGCCACACATGATCATCTACTGGCTGCTGCCATCACATGACAGGCTGTGTGCCTAGCTATTGGTTAGAAAAGTTCTTGCAAAGCTGAGTGTTTCTGTCCGGTAGCGAGACTGTAACCCATGTCACAAGCATGTACTACATCTTACAGCTATAACACCAGGAAAGCATAGACTCATTTAATTGGGGACGTGGGGGAACTCATTCTAAAGAAATGGTGGTTTGTGGGGAGCTGCCCGGCAGTTAAGGTCGCTGCCTGGGGAATGACGTGGGGGAGCGGAGCTGTTCATTGGTTAAAACCAAGTCTGATATTTTTTAATCTTTTGAAAGTAACAATTTTATGCTTGCAATCAGCATGAGCTGATCTTTCTCCCATTGAGAGCTATTTCTGATGGTTGTTCACCAGGGGAAAGACCAATGGTCTTGGCTTCACAGTGCACATACTCCATGCTGTGGCTGCCCAGGGTACAAAGTGTGGAGACAGTGGGCGGTAATGGAGACCCTGGCTTTGGCTGAGGCCTGATGTACAGAGTGAGATATCCAGCTGATGCTGCAAGGCTGGCTATGCAGCCATGCAGCAGTAGATGGACATTGTGGACTTCAGCATCTGCCTGACAGAGTGCAGACACCGTGCAATCCTGCTCCACTTCCAGGTTCATTAGAAAGCAAGAGCTGAACCCCTAGAGGAGATGAGAGAGTGGGACGCAAACGAGACCACAATTCTTCTGGATGTGTGCCCTGCCGGAGTTTGGCCTGTTCCTAATGAAGACTGGACCTTCCCTACTGCTTTTACTCATCATTGCCCTGATGACAGCAAGAGGTTACAGGGCTGCTGGAAGCACATGGAGCAGATGCTAGAGCAGCATACATTTGGGGGAATGAGTGGCTCAGGGTACAGGGAATGTGAACCCAATGAAGGAGAGCCTGCTGCCGTATATGAGGTTTGGACACTGTGACATGCAGCGTGCCCTGGTGAGCAAGGATGTTCTCAGCCCCCCCCCCTCCCCCGATGTTGGAGAGAGGGTACAGGAGATGCATATTTGAATGGGCAACATATGAGAGGAGGGAGGATTTCCCATCCCACAGCAGGCAGGACCCCAATAGAGCTGGGTGCTGCTAGCTGCCTGTGAGTTGTGAACTGTGCTGTGAGCAGAGGCTACAGGAAACCATGCTCACAATGAACTAGGACTGGTTGCTTGGAGTGATTGCTGTTGCTTCTGTTAACTTTCACTTTTCGTTCTAGGTGCTCAAAGTATGCAATTGCCTCACTAAAGTCAGCATTCTTGAGGCTAGCCAAGTGCTGGCAGGTGTACAGCCCAGTATGTACCTCATCCTCCATGGGTGGGCAGAGATGGCAGGGGCTGGGCCACCTCCTGGAGTCATGTGTTGGAAGGAGGAAACAGCTGAGGCCACTTCTTGTTCCCATGGTTCACTGCAACTTGGTGTCATGGCAGGGGATGGCATACTCAGAGAGGAGGTGGGGGGTGAGTGGAGTGGGACAGGGAGGGATGTTGGTGTGGGGGGTTTCTCAAGCTCAACCTATGAGTGGGGGATGCGTAGTGGCTGTCTGCACCCCTGGGAAGCAACAGTTGGTAGGGTGGACATGCCAAACATATGCGTGGCGGCTGTTTGGGGACTTCACAGACTGAACACGGGCTCCTACAGGCTATCTTCTTGTATGTTAACTCTCATTGTTACCAACTCTCTCAATTCAATGACTTATGCAGTATTGAGGTATTAGAGCAAGGGTGTCCATCCCAAATGTGCTACAATCATGAATGCAGCCTCCCATCCAAAAAATCCTGAGATTTAAAAAAGTTACTAAAATCAGGATTCTTCCTGTCTTTTGGTTTCTAAGTATGTAGGGCTTATGCTATAGTCTCCTTCTCAAACTTTTCTTTGTAAAAGGACAAGAAGCTTATTTAGGAAGGAAATTTGAAATTCACTTAATTGATTGCAAATGTGTCAATTTTGGCCCTTTAAAAACCTCCCCCATCCACCCCAGATTATAGGCAAAACTGATAATGAAACAGCAACCGTTGGTATCTGTGCGGGAGAAAATCTCAACTTCCCTTTCAATCCTAAAGCCACAATCTCAACTTCCCTTTGAATATTAAGGCTGCAATCCACAACTCCAGAGTAGTGTAGAGGAGCCTGTGGGCTTGACCGTTGTGCCTAAGCGTCTAACCCTCTAAAAACTGGGAAACAGGAACTGCAAAAATCTCAAACACCATAAGCCAATTTAAAAAAAAAACAACCAAGCACCACAATTCTTATTCCATGATTTTTAAGCCAGTCTTGGGAAGCTCAGGTGGGCAATCACACTCAGCTGCTCTGTATGCCCATCTCTTTAATTATGCATCTTAGAATGCTTATTAGTGAGACAACACTTTGTATTCCCTCTCTTCTGACAGATTTTCCCTGGAGCGGAGGGCTGGCCATTTCCAAAGTATCTGGGATCCTGCGGCCGGCTGATTGTTGCTGCCAGCACCAGGCCTTTGAAAGAGTTTTACAGCTCTCCCTCCGATGTGGCGACGGATCTAGCTCTCCAGCTTCTCTCTATCATCGATTCCATGAGGAATAATGACTTGAACTATTTATTTTACTTCACCCGGGTTGATGCTGGCACATTTGGCATTTTTAACAATGGGCATCTGTTCATCCGAGATGCCAGCACACTGGGAATCATTGACAAGCAAGAAGGTACTCAGCATGCTTTCAAAATAAGCATCTGTTATAGGAGGATGTGACAAGATGGGGGGGGAATGTATCATTCACCTGCCAGGCTAGTTCATTTTTAAATATCAAAAATTGCCTGCCAAATTAGGGCATTAAGAGTTCAAGAGGAGACATTTAGTGTCAATCAAAATCTAACCATCTCCTGCAGTGCTTAGGGCTTGATTCAGAATGTCACCTGATCTTCTAGATCCTTACTCGAAGAACATTTGGCCACACTGGTACGGTTTAGCAAAATATTGTTGTAGCTATTTACACTTATGGCTAAACTGTAAATTGCTACAACAATATTTTGCATGTTTGTCTTTAACACTGCACTTCCTTTCCTTTTTGGTGCTATTAAAGCCATCCATTAGGTAGAACATTTGCTGGTTTATCTTATTTTTAAAATGCTTGGCCAAACACTTGGGACTCTCACTAGGTTGTTTTGGTGCATTTACTTCTTTAAAAAAAAAAAGAAAAAAAAAAAAGAAAAATCATCTCGAGCTTATCAAGCAACAGTCATTGGATCATTTAGCAAGTTTCATTTAAAAAAATTAAAATATTGAACAAGCTTTCTGTATTACCCGCTCACCTTATGCAATAGTTAAGAAGTTCCCAACTGTTCACAAATATTGTTAACGTTTTCTAAGGAAATCTTTCCCATTATTATTAATCATTTCTAGCTTTCTTTTAACAGAGGCTTTAAAAATGAGAGGCATGCAAAAGGTATGCTTCCCTTCTCCCTGAATTTGGAGTGCAGGGGAAGCACTTTAGTTTCTACACTTCCAAGCCCCATGGGGGTGTGTGGTGGGAATTGTCCCTCATTACCCCCATTTCTATGTAGAGAGTTAGGGCTATCCCTCCACTGCCTCTAAATGATGTTGGGTAGATGGAAGCCTTGTCCACTTATAGCAACTCTCATAGGATAATTAAAACTGTCATTTCAGATCACTTCCTGTTTTTAAAATACAGTCAAAATTCCCTTGTCAGACACCTCAGGGGATATGGATTTTGTTCAGAATAGAAAGGTGTCCAGATAAGGTGGAGCTCCATTTTAACAGTAGTACAGTGTTAGGGTAGTCCAGTTGCAGGGGTAAGACATAAAAGGCATGTCTGGAATAAGGAAAGATCCCAATAAGCATTGTCCAGATAAGGGGGGTGGGTGGGTGGGTTTCTACTTCAATGTGAGATGATACTGACTGGTATCACCTCAGCCTTATCTTAGTTCTTATAAGTCCCCCTCCCCCCACCGCCCCTGTTATCATAGCATCCAAAAATCTTGCAGCCCGTAATATACATACCTTCACAACACCTCTGTGAGGTAGGAAATGACTCTAATCCCTGTTTTATGGTGGTGGAAGAGGAATTGAAGTCTGGAGTAAGTGCATTACCCAGTAGGGAATGGCTCAGAAAGGCAGCAGCAGACTGGGGGACAGGACCTGGGTCTCCTCAAGTCTCGGGTCAGTAAACTAATCACTCCAACACACATTCCAGAAATGTGAGGAAAGCCTCATCTAGACTTCTTGGGCTCTTGTGTTGTGAGTTTCCTAAGTTCAAGGATGTGGAACTTTCAACATCGAAGCCAAATCGAGACCAAAGTTGTTTTTTAATTGGTCCCTTTCCAACTCCTGGCTGTGGCCCCCAAATCCAGCCCCTATGTTTGAGCCGCAAAGGAGCATGCTCAGGAGGAAAGGAGGAGAGTTGAGAATATACACAAGGATAGATCCAAGATCTGGGCCTTCCCTTTTCTTTCCCCTGCCCGCTGAGCCCACACAACCATCCATTATTCCAGTGAGCCTTCCTGACATCCCTTTACCACACCCCGTATCTTGCTGTAGTCCAGAGCCTGTTGCCCTTTGCCCAGGTCTTGCAAATTTCTCCCCATTGCTGTCTCAGATAACGCTTCTGCTTGGTACCAAACTCTATGGATTAAGCATGCACATGAAATATGAGATTTGGGGGGTGACGCAGCTCAACATCGCTGTGTATTTTTAGCATAGCCCACTGACCATTTTTAAGCTGTCAATGCAGTCCACAGACCAAAAAAACAAATTAAAAAAAAGGTTTCCCCAACTCCACCTTAGACTGAAAGGTATTACTTTTACCTAACTTAGGGGTGAGCAACCACCTACTAGGAACTTAGTTCTAGCTCTGTAAGCTGGAGGCAGAGGTGCTTGAATGAAGGAGCGAGTCCAGCATCCTGGATCTATGCCATGGCTCCATCCCCTATCCTTCAGAGCATGCCCACATCTCTGCCCCTTCCCCTCAGCTCACTCTTAAGGTTGAAGGCAGGGACTGCATCCATGGGCCAGATCCAGTAACTGGATCCAGATTTAGCCTAGACTCTTGACCTAGGTTAATATAAACACTTACTAATATTGAAAATAAATGACTTATCAACATTGCAAATACATATAACCCCAAACGATTTGAACATGTGTGTTTCTAACAAATGTTTGTATTGCTTTTATCAGGGAGCCACCCAACCAGTGAACAAAAGGAGCAAAAAGACATATTCAGCTGTTTGGTTGCAGACTGCCAGTCTACATTTCCTTCCTGCAATTCCATCAGAGAGGAGCAGAGCCTCATCATGGTGTGCAAAGAGCTTCTACCTAAGCTACTAAAAGGAAAATTTGCCCAGCCTGTTCAGGAGAAGATAGACAGCTATCTAGGTCTCTGTGCTGACAGCTTCCGAGCTGACCTGGAAGTCACCAATGCAGCTAGGAAACTAGCAGAGCTTCTGAAACCAGTGCGATCTTGTGATTCCCGTTTTGCCTACCGCTACCCTGACTGCAAATACAGTGACAAATATTAGCAGCTGAGAGCCAGCTCCTCCTGAAAGATGGGACTAGAGGCACAGAGCCTTGGGAGTTAGAAGGAGGACCTAGAAGAAGGGCTTAATGGAAAACCAGGCTTCCTAATGGGATAAAGATGGTAAAAACGCAAGACAAGCAGTTTCCTGTCTGACACTTAGCCACAGTTATCACTTTGGTGCATTCATACATGTTCTTACATAGAAGGAGCAATGTTAGCTGGTACATGGACAAAAAATTGTTTGCCTATTTTGGTCTGATGAAATTTTCATGGTAGTAAAAAATAAATAAGGTGTTTAAGTCACAACTTGATAGAAAAACATTATTGCAGATAAGTTTCTTCTTCTGATCAAGATATACAAATTATGGCTGTACAAAATAGTACTTCCGGGTAATCTGACTGAATTCCGAAGTTCTTGACTGAACTTCGGAACTTGGTCCGAGTACCCAGAATTCGGAACTTGGAACTCCGGATCTTGGAAATCCTCGGAACTCGGAACTTCAGAACTCTTTTTAAAGTGCATCCAATTTAAAATCATTATGCCAAGAAGTGCCCAGAAAAGCAGGCTAGCAAGACTGAGACAAGACTGATTCAAGGAGACAAACCCAAACAGTGCAACTGCATGCAAAAATAATAAAAAGCCAGCAGTACCCACAGCATGGCCCATCATCAGCATTGCACCCACTTTAAATTCATAATGCCAACCAAACAGTGACCAGAAAAGCAGGCTAGCAAAAGTGGGACAATCGCTCAAGAAGACAAACCCACAAGGGCAGAAAGAAAAAGAAAAAAGCCAGCCCAGCAGACATAACCCCCCACCCCCGAAAGAAATCAGATATTCACCCACCCACCCAAAAGCTTCTATTGTGCCTGCCCAGTGCCCACCTATGCAAGCAAGGCAAGCCCCCTCCCCACACATCATATTATTTTAACCAGAAAGTATATTATCTCCCCTGTGACCAGTCACATCTTGGCAAAATTGAACCCACAAAGTACAGTCACAGTGCACTCAAAAACCACAGTAAAAGTGATCCCTCTCTGGCCTCTAGGGTGCTGCCAACTTGCCAATAGGCAGTGCAAACCTTTAGTATACTTGACACTGGTGGCAACCCTCAGCATTGCCCCTAGTATATAGACAGCCCAGGCCAGGGGAAGTGGTTAGGCAGATCCCTCTGGCCACCATGGTGCCAAGCAGCGCAAGCAGGAGGCAGCAGTGGCACCCTTGTTTTTTAAAAAAGCATGGCATTGGTAACTCGGGACAGTCCAGGCCAGGGGAAGTGGACCTAGGCAGAGATCCCTCTGGCCTCTATGGTGCCAGGCAGCAAGTGTGGCAGCCAGTTATTTTTTAAAAATCCATTAAAAAAATCATGGCATGGTGGAAACTAGTAACCCCCATTGACCCACCATTCCATGCTATACCATGAATCCCTCCCCGCCAATTACTCACAGATTAGCAGTGTAGCACCCAGCCAATTTAACCAGAGATTGGAAAATAGCTGTGCGTGCAGCCATTTTTATTCACCCCCACCCCCCCAAGGTTGCAACTTGCTAGCCAATCAAAACTTGTCATCTGGCTTCCCATCACTCAACTGTCCCCCCTCCAATACCCCCCTCCTATCAAATATGGCACTAAGTTTCATTTCCAGAAAGCTAGCTCCGCGCCAGCCCAGCCCTTCTGAAGTTTTCCAGGGAATGACCTTGTTTCCCTGGAACTTCAGGAACCACTGATTCGAAACCAAAGTCCAGAATCCCCGGTGATTTCCAAAGTTTTCTGAAGATTTCGTTTCAGCACTAATGCAAATGATATGAATGAAGTGAAGTGTTTACAGCGGCCCTTATGGGGTTCTGTTAATACTAGGGCTGAAACAAAATCTTGTTGAAATTCCGGTTCACAATACCATCATGGTGAAATTGAGAACTCCTCAGTACTCGGTAATGTCTCGACAACATTTTGTTTCTTGATTTATTGACTTTTTGCCTACAAGGATCCTGTTTACTGCTTTGCTGTCCGTTTCAAATCCTGAGAGGAAATACTGTCATAATTTTGCATTTCTTGTACTCCATTTTCCCTTGTACTTCCTTGTTGCTCATTGGCTGGTACAGAGATTCCTTTACTAATCTGCAATTCAGTTGCAGATTGGTCAAAGCAATGAGAACAACCATTCTGATTGGAAACACTGGAGTGGAGGTTAAGGGGTGAGTTGCACAGTGATTGACTCAGAAATGCGGAAACAACAAACCTGGAAGTAAAATGGTACCTTTGGCAATGCAGTAAGTGATAAATGAATGGTATGTGGTACAGGAAAGCAGAAAGATGGTAACTTGGGATGGCATCTTGTGATATTGTGAGAATCAAGAAATCACATCGGTATTGGGAAAGAGCTGGGAAATTGAACCCACTTCCTGATATGGCAAAATTTCTCATGAGCAGCAAAATTCAGTTACTCCTAGTCAATACCATACATTTAATCTTTCCTCAACAGAATTATCTGATCGGTCCAGTGCCATAAGCAATCATAGATCTTTCTTGTAAAGTGCGTTTCTTACCAATGAAAACAATTTCTTATTCTAGATGCACGGGGAACACACAAAAGAGACAGCATTTTAAAAACTGCAAGCCCATTTCACTTGGAACTTAATCTCTCTAGTCCCTGATTGTATTTTACCCCTTTTAATCTTCTGTGGGTTTGGAAACAGTCATCCAAGTCAAACAAATACTCTTTAAACAGAAAAGCCGTCAAAATCCAGTCTCCCCAATCAGTTTTCACATTCTCCCAGAGATCTTGGGCATTAACAAATGAGATGTTGCCCCACATTTGCCCTCTTTAACCCTTGCTTCACCTGCACTTGGTGCCTACCATATTTACTCACTCCTAGGCTGCCCCATGGCCACTCCTCATGGTGTCAAGCCATGAAACATGGAGCATGCCGTGCGGGCACTCCCAGGTAAACCTGAGGCAACAGGCTCCCATGGGGCTAGGTCTTGTTTGTTAGGTTCCCCCGCAGCCACAGGTCCACCAGCACCATACAGGCACGGTTGGTTCACTTCTCTCAGCTGGCCAGGAAAGGGAGCGTAGAAGTCCCCAGAAGCTATCAAGGGCACAATCTACGCTCCCCTCTCCCAGCTGGTGGTGGTGATGGTGGGATAAAGAGGGGGAGGGATAGGAGAATGGGTTATTGCGCTGTCCCTGTGGGTTGCTTGACAGCCGGGGTGGGTGGGACGGAGAGATTGCTGGTGCAGCTGCCAGGCAGCCCCCTGGGAACAGGGGGAACATGCTAGCGCCATTTGTGGTGACTGGTGCAAGACCATGAACTGCAAGCAGGGGACTGCCCATTTGAAGGGCTCCCAACTCTGCCCACAGGGGTGGCAGCAGCATGGGAACTGCACAGATTGAATGCAGTTTCTGGCTGCCTCTCTTCCCGTGGGTTAACACCCATTGATTCCAAGTACAGTTATGTCACAAGAGCAGTGGTGGAGCCCATAGGTCAAATCAGGGCTGAGACCATCTTTTATTTGGCCCCTTTCCAATTTTTCTAGTTCCTACTCAATAGGCACTGAATGAATGAGCTCAGGATAAGGGAGCAGAGATAAGGGCATGCACTCAAAGGAAGGGGCCATGGCATAGATCAGGGCTGGGCAAACTGGCTTGAGAGCAATATTAGGCATGTTTAAGTGGGCAGCTCTCAGCCAGGGCTGGCCCCAAGACATGTGCTGCCAGAATGGGCCCGTACCTTACTTCATTGAACCCAAGTCTCAGCTGCAGCTGCGCCTCAGCATCTCAGCAGCCAGGACTGCATCCCACTGCCCGAATTTATAAGTATACTTTGATGCATGTTGGAGAGCATCCTAAACACATGGGCATTTGCACACCTAGTGTAAATGCATTTACCATTATTGTGCATTCTAATGGAAAATTTTTGCTTGTCCATTTTACATATCTAAGTTTGTCTGTGCTTGCAAACTACCATAACTGCAGATGAAAACAGGATACAATGGACTGGAAAGGCATGCAGATACACTCATTTGGACAGTGCTGCGAAGAGATTGACTATGTGAAAAATCAGACATACCACCTTTAAATCCATTTCGTTATAACTTCTAAAAATAAATACCCAAAGCATCTCTCACCTCTCAAGAAGTAGAAACATTTTCCAATAACACAAATGCAAATTTAACCATAAGTCCAGATGGTATCACAGCAGAAATATTTTTATGCATCAGAAGTTATTGTTGCAGCCTTTTTCTGCGATTCCAGCTTATTTCCACATTGTGTCTGTTTTCCAGTTTAAAATGGTGCTGAATGTTGTCATTTTCTTTCCTAACAGTTCTTTAAAACTACAGGCAGCAAGATTTGTGTGTGTGTGTGTGTGTGTGTGTGTGTGGGGGGGGGGGGAGATGGGCCGGAGTGGTAGAGTCGGTATTTATTACCTGTATTATCATATACATTTATTGCAGTGGTGCTTAGTCATCATCTAGTTACGGGGGCACTGTAAACACACCAAGATGTGTGCCTCAAATGGCTACAACCAAAGATGAGACAGCGGGAGAACACAGAACAGGCAGGGGAGGAGCAAATACAGGTCAGCATGAAGGGGAGAGAATTTGACATACAGCTGCCTAAGAATCTGAGATAAGAGTCAAGTCAAAGGGGTGTTATGTTGGGATTAGTTATCTCTAGGCCTGCTTCTATTTTCTGCCCTAGAGGCAGCTTTCCCTGGCAGTCTTCGTGTGAATGCTCCAGGAGATGATCAGTCCCCAGCCATGTCCACACAGCATCTCAGGGTGCCCACATTAGCTGACGATTCACCTGACCATCTGGTAGATGGCTGCCAGATGTTTGCCAACTTCGGGTATGGGGTGGGCAGCCAGTCACTACACGTGTGAAGATGGCTGGTGCAGCATGGGCTAAGGCTGGATCAGGCAGGATGAACTGGGGTACTGTGTGTCTGTCAAGTCCTGCACAGCCCTTGTGTGTAGTGCGGTCCAGTGCCACGATATTGGCAAGGATTGGGCTTAGGAGCAGCGGCTGTTGGATGCCTGTCAGCTGATGGTGTGAACAGGAGAAACTGCTGCTTGGCAGGCAGCAGCCTTGGTAGGGAAGCGCCAAAGGTGGTCACCTGTGTCCAGGGGTGGTAGGTCCCCTCCTCCCTCCTTGTTTCTCACCCTGTGCAGCAGCAGGACTTCAGGGGAAGGGGGAAAGTATTCTTTGGCTTACAGAAGACACAAATACTTTCCCAGACAAAAGTAGTGAGGTCGCTAACATTTTAGGGAACTTCCATAGGCAAAAGGCAAAGCTACGTAATGAAAACATGAATTCTTTGAGATAAGCATGTTGCTGATGGCCTAGGTGGCTAGGACATGCAAGTATGCTCCCTTTCGGGTTTGTGAAAAGAGGTAGCCCCCTCCTCCTGGATTTCTGAAATCGGGAGGTGGTTTTCCAGTCAGAGCTGGGAATGCTAGTCTTCTTGTTTTAAAGGGCAATCCAGCCACATTTGGTGGCCCCCTCTTTTGCTCTTTTCGATTACTATGAGCATACTGTAAAGCCCTTAGTTATACTGCTATTGAAGGAAGCTGATGAGTCCACAACAGCAAGGTGGATCCTGTTGGGCTGCAGTCCCAACTTTTGTCCCTAGGCAGAATCCAGGATAATTAACTGTATTAAGTTCTGCCTTCTTGTTTTGCTAATACGCCCCCTCCAGCTAAACAGAGGGGCAATTCTTGGTCAATCAAGACAAAACAGACAAGGGAGGGCTACTCTCCTGTTGGGCAGGGCCATGTCTGTTCCCAACAGAATTCAGGAGTGACTGTATTGCCCAAGGCCCAGTGATCAGGTTGATTTGTACGTGACTGTAGGAAGGAGAGAGAAGCAGAGGAAGGCAGGGAAGGATGACTGTCACCATCTCCCAAAGATCTGCAAACTAACTTCCTCTGAAATTGTGCGACCACCACACATAGGCAGATGGGGCCTATGATCCAGTCCCTGAACTTAACTAGAGGGCACAAAAACAAGCTTAGAGCTGTTGCAAACCCAGGAAATTCAGAGATAAAGTTACATCCAAAAGGAATCCAGGTATAAGATACAGAATTTTTTAAGATACCCAATTCTGCACTCTAGGGACACCTTTAAAAATCAGCCACACAAAAGGCATTACAGCACCTGTGCTCTTAAGATTAAGGTCTATAGAGAGGCTGTTGCCAGGTTTGTCCCAAATGTAAGAGATGGAAACCTTGTCATTCAGATGGTATCTTCTACTAGACCAACTATCGTTGCTGAGGCTATGTACGTTTTGGGGCCACACAGGGCCCATTGTGACCTGTTGGCTACTTCTCCTGGACTATGTAGCTTGGTTAATCCCCCTTGTAAATGCACATAAAAGCTTCAAGCATTCGCCTTAGGGCATTCCCACATGATCAAAGACACACCTGACTAGTATGCGTGTCCCCTCTTCCGATCTTCTAAGGATGCGTTCCTGCATGGGTGAATGCAGTCTACGTGTTTGCCCTATATAAATTTATTACATGGGAAAAAAACTATGGTAAGAAGAACAGTGAGGTTGCAAAGCCAAGCATTCTGAAATGCCAGAATGAATTTTCCCCTTCAAACATATGTATTAAGAGTGTTACCAATTTAAAATAATTTCTCTCTTCATAGGTTGTTAGCAGATACCAAGCCAGATTTCCATATCCACAACTCATAACTTTTGCTTGATACAAACATCGGAACAGCCTTGAGAGGGATGTGGTGGATTGGCAGCTTGGCCTAGGAAATCCCCCAATTCTTTTTATCCCTTCCAGCCTTAGTCCCTATGGCCTCACACCACCTCCACGCCCCTTCCTTCCACTGCTGTTGTGACCACCACCTCCTAAGGACACTAGACGCTATACACCACAGTGGCACCTAGTGGTCTGATGCCTCAGCCAAATTATGAAATTTGCACTGAGCTGTTGCAGGCAGACATTACCAGTCTAAATACCATATGATAGTTGAGGCTGGTGACAGTATTGTATCTGCACCCATCGCTCTTCCACACACTCCCCTCAGCCTAGCTTTCCCCTTTCTTCTGCACTTTGGTGAGTGAATGTAGTGCAACAGGAAGCTTTTGAAAAGTAGTATTTAGGAATAATTTCCACCTTTACCATTATTTTTCATAAACAATGCATAAAATCTGCAGGGAAAAAAACACATGAAAAAGGTGGTGCTCTTTCAAAATAGCTACCATCTCCAATCAAACCAGGCTGTCTCAAGGAAGATGGTAGAGTGAAACTATTAGCACCAATAGCAACAGGAGATGACAGCCAATTTGAAAGAATCTCCTGTAGTAGAAAACTGTTCTTTAGCTCCTGCTAAGAGAGAAATGTTGTTATGAAGAATGAAAGAGTAACCATTCATCCTAAAACAAATTCTCAAATGAAGCCTGGGGATA
Source organism: Sphenodon punctatus (assembly GCA_003113815.1). Classification (NCBI taxonomy): domain Eukaryota; kingdom Metazoa; phylum Chordata; class Lepidosauria; order Sphenodontia; family Sphenodontidae; genus Sphenodon; species Sphenodon punctatus. Next base: position 815,297 of record QEPC01002784.1, read on the forward strand.
AGATTTCAGTGACTTTCAGATATATAGGAAGTTACTAATCTCAATAGTAGAATAAGATTGTAAAGACAAGAATCTGGCACCCAGTGGTAATTTTTTTTAGAGACCTTATTTAATTAAGATTAAGCAACGGATTAACTTAAATCCTCAAAATTCATCCTGCACTTAGTGCTGTAATTTTGGGAAGGATATGGAATATTTTTATATGTAGAGAAAACAGAGAGTCATCTTTGTTAAGTGTGAAAATCTACATTCAAGGTCAACTGGTGCCTATGCAATTTTACTGGCAAGGAATTGAGTTTTATCAGTTTCTATTCTCTTTTGTCTAGTAGTTGCAAGAACTGGACCGAAAGTTATCAATGGTGGTATTGGTATTTAATCTAGTTACGCTGATAGATTAAAGCAGGCTATATTCTTCAGACACCACAAAGAAGAAGAAATTGCTCTTAGTCTTTACTGTTCAATATTTAGGGAATTAACTAGCATCTCCATGCTTTGTTTCTGCAACAGTTCACATCGATTGCAGGAAAACATAACAATGCAATCGGCACTCCACTTAAGCAGAGTGTGAGAAACTCTGTTCATTTGATGCATAACTTTATGTATCAGTAAATGTTAATCCACTGGGGAAACTATAGCTGTTGCAGTTCAGATTTAATGTGCTTTCAAGAAACAGCTGAGAGAACGGGAGCAACCCAGGAAAAGAAAATGCTGTCAAACTGCAAACTGTTACAGTGATATTAAATAAGTTACCCTAAAGAAATCTAATACTTCAAAAATTTATCAGTGAATCTGTATTACAAAATATGTGAAAATACAACGGAATAGCACAAAACCATGCCCTTTTTGGGTCAACATTGACATTATGTAAGTCTTATGCTTAGTTATTGTTAATAGAAATGATCGGAATATACAAATCTTGTTTTGGTTGCATTCTAAATACATCCCATCCAAATCTATGCTTTCCTCTCTCACTCCTTTTCTAATTTTCACTATTGCCTAATATCCTATCAAGCCTAAGTCAGACTTCTCAGAGCTATTGTTTGTTTTGTACTACTACATTTTGGCAGCAACTATTTATTGGTCTCTTATTGCAAAAAGTGCAATGTAACAATAAACCAGTCTGGAGGACATCATTTCATGTCTTGAGGATACATACCATATATTTCTTTAAAAATAATCATACTTTTGTAAGCAATACTTTACAGTAGACACCTCAAATCTACCATAGATGTAAAACTTAAAACGAGAAAAATTTAGGCTCTAAATCTTTATACATATATTTATATTCAGATTTCTATATATATTATATATATACACACACATAAGAGTATATATAAAATATATATAATCAGATTCAAAAAATGAACAAAAACTGGGCACTGTACATAAAATCTTTTAAAACTCAAACAATAGAAAAACTTTAAACATTAAACAATTTTAATAAAAGTTTCTGTACAATGCTAAGCAGTTTTATTTACATATAGAAAATGTAATAGGAGTAGTGTTTGAAATTACAGAACTCCTTAAAATTTCAATGGCAGGTAATCTGGAAAAAATAACAGCATTCCATTCACAAATATTTTCAAGCAATAAATATGTATTTATAAATAGTGTAAATTTACATCAAGATTAGAAACAAAAATCACAAATCTGAAGTTTATTCCTTAGTCTATGTGCAACCCATTTATCTTTGTGACTTGGCTGTTAATTTTTTTAAATTTTATTTAGGAACCAAAAAGTAACCGTCATGGTTTCAAAACAAGACAGAAAAACATAAAAGCCGTAAAAAAAATTTAATCACCTAACTTTTCACATTAAAAAAAAAAAAAAAAATGTTGCCCAAAGAAAGACTTAAAATTTCTAACTACCTTACAAAGAAATGACCAGCTAAGCTAGTACTTTTTCCAAGGGAAATTCTGAAGGGAAAAAAAAATGGATGAAACCAATTCATCAGCCCAGAAACAGAGAAATACAAAAGAGGTGGTCTTCAAGTCAGTAGTTTGTATAATGTTGCCAGTTTTGTCAGATATATACAAAACATGGAATTATTTTTTTGAAGTACAGCTTGATGAGCTTTATATATTTTGAGTTCTGGAGTAGGAGCAGTGCTCTCTCCTGTCCAGTTGGTTGACACGCCGCACTTGGAAGGTTGCATAGACACAGCTTTCAGCCAGCAGCCTTACGGGATAGCTACAAAAATCAGTGGTGCAGAACTGGGTCACTTCCTGAATATCAGAAAAGTTTTCATTTAATGTCCATGAAAAATGTCAAGATGAAGAGGATGGCAATGGAGGCGCCTGAAAAAAGAGAAGAAAAACATTAATTTTTAGCAGTGGCACCTGATGCTATTAATTCAGTAAAGATCTTTTTAAACAATGAAAATAAATTAAAAGAATATTACCTCCTTGAATTTTATATTTCAGATTCGTTTTTTTAGGAGCACAATGGCTCACTAGTGACAACTTAACGTACAGAGGAGGCTCAAAGGTAATATGAATTTTCTTAGGGTTTTACCTTTATACTCTCTATACACAAGCAACATTATTAATCATCCACCACGATTACTTAAATGAACATAGTGTCCAAAAAGTAGACACTGCAACTCCTCCTAAAGAAGCCTACCTGCTAAAGCCTCCTTCCAAAGACGTTAGACAACAGATATTTATTTATAGGCTTTTCAGTGACAGTCACTGTGGCATTTGAGGACCTACATTAACTAAGCTGTCCTTCAAACTTGCAACGCCTAACCACCTCATGCCATGTTGGAGCAATGGAGAGAGAATTCCCAAGCAGGCCTCATTCACAGAAAACAATTCTCCCATGCTGATACCCCGCCCCTGCACTTTGCTAGCCTACTCACTCCGTCTTCGGGCATGAAAGAATGTCTTTACGCCACATCTCTGAATGCAACCAACAGGAAGTACAATGGAATGGAGATGGGGGAATTTACTACCCAGGCATATGAACGCCTTCCCCCCCTTTGGATGCTGCCAATTTGACAGGTTTATCCATTTTACTGGGTACCTGTTTCAGCTCTAGGAGGTGGCCTCCTGTCTTGGCCATACTTCTATGGTCACTCAGAGGTAGGAAGTGACAAAAAGTAAATAATGAATCGGGACTGAAACTTGTTCCAGATAAAATCAAACTGCACCAGATCAAAGCAAATCACATGGCTACTTTTCACCAATTACAGCGGGTGAGAAGGGCTGTACCCTTTGTTTTCAGATTTGGCCACTGTTGTTCATGTTTTTGTAACCTTGAGGCTAGTCTACTGCAATGCGCTCTACCGGACGCTGCCCCTTGATGACCGTTCAGAAGTTGCAGTTGGTGCAGAATGCAGTAGCCTGCCTTTTATTGGGGACAGGTCACTGGGAGCACATTACATGAGTGCTCCAGCATCTGCACTGGCTATAGTTCTTTCTAGGCACAATTAAAAGTGCTGGTTTTGACATATAAAGCCCTAAATGGCTTGGGCCCCAGGTATCTGAAAGACCGCCTCCTCCCTCGTGTCCATGCGGCTTCCGAGGAGCACTTTCTTGCAGGTACAATCTGTCCATTACGTTTTTACAGCTAAGGCACACAGAGACGCGTTCTCGGTATGTAACTCCCTCCCCGTCTGTTCATTTCAGCCCTATAATCCTTTTGGCAGAATGCACAGGAAGTGATGAGGATTTCACACAGCACTCGGAACATGGGTCTCTGCCAGTCCTACAGCTAAAACAGGAAGCTCATTGGCTACTCAAGGGGAACACCTGCAATTTTGAGTATCATGTTCAGTGCCCAATGGGCTACCCCCCCAAGTACCAGGCGGGCACATGATTACCCAAAATTGGCACTGGAAGTTGGAAAGATCGGGACAAAAAAAGGGTAAACTGGTACGTCAGGCAGCCTGTTGAGCATTAATCAGTTACCGATTAGTACCCAATATTACTGGATCAGGTCAAGTACAGAGCAATTTTGATAGGTCATATACCCATTTTTTGGGTACTTGTTTTAGCTCTAGCCACTACCTACTCTAAAAGTGTTGCAAGACCTTGCCCTGAAAATGCTCTGTCAGCAGCCCTCCAAGATGCACGTTCTGGGATGTTAGTTCAAAGCTCACAATTTATCCCACTTCTCTCAGCATAGCACAACGTTTTATCTAAGATAGCCAAGAACTAAAGACTTCACCAGTGGCTAATAAACACTTCTAATTGTACCTAGAAATTAGTCAAGTTAGGTAAGCATTTTGAGTTAGCTTATTCAACAGTGTTCTCAGAATACTTCCCCAAGTATTGTGCACTCTTGCTAACAGTAAAATCAACAAAGGCCAAACGATTAGGTTACGCAGAACTGCACAAGTCTAGCGGGGGCAACAGTAATACAGGACAGAATAACTTCTTTTCTCAAAGGAAAATAAGCCTTATACTAAAGAAAATCAATAGAGAATATTTACCTGCTCTGTAAAGACAAAACCAACTTGGGAATCAAAAGGTACAGATTATATGACAACTCTGGTTCAAATACGAAGTCTACAGTATATTGTAGCTGTGCATTTGAGTCTGATGCTTATTACTTAATATAGGGAGTTAGCACTGCCCAAAATAATAGTAACTGGTTACTGGCAGAAGTCTGCACTGATGGAGATGCTTATTTGCTTTCCTGCTAATCCAACTACATACTCTGTAGTAAATGACTGCCTGCTTTGCAACAGATTTCACAATTTATTTTTCCAGTAACAATGAAACATAAAATCTTATATATCCAGCTTAAGCCAAGAAACCCAAAGTATTACTGGGATGTACACCTTGGGTTCTGCCATTGCAGAAGTATATCACGACTTGATCAACAAGGTGAATATATGCATCCTCTTATTGGTTTGACTTACTAATGTAAATTGGTCATAGACTTGCATCAGGTCCTCCATTTTGTACTGCTCTAGCACCACAAAGCTTTCCAGGTTCCCACTTATCTTTCGTGCACAGTCTTGGCAATGTACAACGTAGGTCTTTCGAGAATTACTCTCGCTTGTAACAAAAAGCAGATCAAAGACTTCAACCTATTGGGCAAAGGGAAAAAGAAACCAATGTTTATGTCTGGTTTTGTCAAGTTAAAAACAAAACTGAGCTAGGTGGAAATTATGTCCCAACCCTTACTGTGAGAGAGAATGTAGAGAGAAATCATGGTAGTGCAGAAAGCATTCACACCTCCTGGGTGTTCACAGCCAGAGAAAGTTGGGTCTTTAAAGACGATGAAAGGCACTAAGAGGGGGAAAGCTTTTTTTCTAATACAAAATCAAACATGTTTCACAATCAATGAGAGAAGATTACTCCTATAAAGGTAGGTTCTGTATTATACAAATGGGCAAACAGAGGGGGAATAAAACCAACATTTTCCAATCTGTAACACTTATGAATGCTCAATTTAGGATTTTTCAGAGACTAACATGCTGCTTTTCATTTTGTCTAGCAAAAGGTACTACCTCGTTCTTAAATATTAGCATCACAGCAGTTAAGAGTGGCATTTTCTATGGAGAGTAGTACACAAAAATGCTCTCTCTTCAGAGAGGTTTCTGACTACAGATTTAAAGACTTATACAAGCTCATTCAATCAGAACTGGTGTAAATGGGATGAACCCTTTTTTTTTTTTTTTTAAAGAGAGTCCCAGAAAATGGAAAAAGATTGTATGAGTGGTTGGCTATAGTTTCTCCACCAACAGAAACAAGTTACTGAATATTGCTCTATTTACAAGACTAGGGACTATAGCCCTGTTTACACGAGATGGACCCATGTATGCACATGCACGTCTGCCGCATATGCATGCGTGGGTGACGCGCGTGTAAACACCATGGCGGGTGGCGGGTGTGTATGTTCCCGTAACCCACCCGTTGAGCAATGGGCCAAAACGATGATTACTCCATGCGTGGAGGTGGGTGTGCATCCATGTATGCACGCACCCACCCCATCCCGCCACAGCCCGTATAAAAAAGGGCCTACGTTTCTCTTACTGTATGTACTACCAGCACCTAACAGATTGTGGGTTCTGCTGTAATGCAGAAAAGGACTATTGGCAGCAATAATAAAGAAGACAACCCAAAACCAGAAAAATAAGCCAACTGAAAACAGAAAGGGTTAAAATTAATTTGTCCTAACCTCACAAATGCTACAGTAATGAGCTGGCTCTTCTCTTGTTCGCCCATGCCATACCACCTCTTTTCCTGCAGCAATGAGAGCTTCCCTCAATGTCTGACACTGCTTGAGAGTTCTCAACAGGCAATACCTGCAACAGAAATCAGAATCAGATGAATGCTGCAAGTTTACAACTATTATCCACACATCATAGCAGCAAATGAAGTATTCAGGTTCATGAAGTCTTTTAACACACACACAGTTTCCTTTTAATTGGTGCAAGTGAAAAATCTTGAAACATAATATGCTCTGTGTACACCTTTAGCAACAAGTAGCTTAAAAACGTTAGTTTTATCCACAAAAATTGGGCAAAAAACTTTCATTCTATGCATCTGTCTCCAAGGATTACAGTTTACGTAACTCCAGTAGAAAATTATTTCCACAACATGACTAGATAGGAGTTAACCAAAGTTTCAAAGTGAAAGTTCTGGTTTAGATCATCATCAATCTGGAAATCCAAGCAATCCTGAGCTTTTAAATCAAACAGCAGCAAAAAACAACATTTCTATAGTGTCCCACCGCAAGGTGGTGCTCACAGCACCTTGCAACCCACAACTTCCACCCATACCCCCCTCTCAACATGCAGGGTCCTAAGGGAGGCAAGAGCATTCTCATATCAGCTGCCCCTCCCAATCCTAAGCACACTACTATACTGTAGATGGACAGCAAGCAACAAAATTATGCTCAGACAAATTTTAGAATCCTACAGAATCATCATTTTGAAGGGAAAAAAAATAGTCTGAAAATACAAATATGGACTTTAGATACACACAACTGATTTAAAAAATGTTAAGTCTTCCCAATTATTTACAATTGTTTGCAATATCTTGTGGCAATTTTTTCTTTACATTCACATGTAAGAAAATGTGGATTTTAGCTCCCTATCAACAGCAAGTTATTTTGCTGCAAAATACTCTATGGACTGCAAAAGTACTAAAAATAAGCGTGGGCCAGAATGGGTCAATAACCAATAGGGTCAAACAAAGTACGCACTTAAGCATGGGGAAATGGGAAATCTGAGCTCTGGAACAGGTGCATTGCTAGATGCAAATGAAAAAAATCTAAATAATGATACAGAAAATCAGAAAATGTTCAATAGACATTTTCTTCTTTGTATACATCAAAAAGCAGCATGATGCACCCAATCTCATGTGATCATTTAGATGTAACCGAAAGCTTACCATCTATAAGTAAAGAGAATATGAAGTGCCATCTCTACATTTAAAATTTATGAAAGGGCAGGACCAGATAAATTATAAGTAGACAGTGTGTCTATATCAGAGGAGCTTTCTGAACATTAATGATTTGTAACAAATCATGGAAATTCTACTGGAAGAAAGCCAACATAGTACTATAATTAGCAGTGCAAGAGGAACTGTAAACTGGTTAGACGGACACTAAACTTGGCTAAATTATAAAACGTTCTCATTCAGAATTAAGCGGTGTGGTTCTCTGATAAGAGGTCCTACATATGTAAATTTTAAAATTCATAATATTTACACAAATGGTACATTATTTTAAAGAAACAACTCTGACTGATTTAAATTATACTTAAATTTTGTTATCCTTCTCCAAAAAAGGTCTCAACATGGTTTAGAATGAATAAAAATACAATATTCAACAAAACACAAACACCCCTAAATCCTCCTTCCCATGCCTCATTTCACAAAAAATATAAAATATAATTAAGTAATCCCAATAAAAAATAAAGTCAGGCAGCCCAATACAGTAAAAATAGTTAGGCAGCTCTGCATGGGTGATAAACAGATATACCCCCAACCACTCCTACGCTTTAGCCTCCCCCCCCCCACATTCCTCCCTACCCTATAAAATTCCCTCCCTCCATATCAACACCCCTCCCAATACCAAACCCCAGTCTTCCTCCCCATTTTTATTTATTTCCTTAGATTTATAGGCCACCCCCCTCCTGCTACTGCAGCTTGGGGTGGCTCACAACATATTAAAAACACAAATATAAACAACATTAAGAAGAAAAATACAAAAATGCAAGTAGTAAAAATACAATAAAATACCCCCACGAGCAACTTAGCAGAAAGTTACGTTCAGCCGAATAGTTCCGAAGGGGAGCCACTACCCTTGAGGACTACTGAATTTCTTGTCTCGTCCTCAGGACATCTGGATCTTGTGTCCGGGGCCGCCTTGTGCCCCGATGCTGTAGCGCCGACACCTGACCCTGGGATGGTGTCATCACCTGCCTTTGTGGCCCCCTTGGAGCAGCTGAGGTACTGAAAGCAGGCGTTCGAGAGTCCTTTAGGGCTTCTGCCTGATGTTCGGTCCTCCACTTATCCGGTGGAGCCAAGTCAGGCTGGGGCGGCATTGCCAGGGGCTGGTTGTTGACGCTTCCCTGGCTCTGGTGCCCTTGGGTGTAAGGTTGGATCATGGAATACCGCAGGGTGGGGGGGCCAGGGTTAGGGAGACTGAATTCATCGAGTTTATCGGAGAGTTTAATCTTCTCTGTTTCCAGGAAATCTGGGCAGTGATGCCTTTTGTCTTATCCCGTTACCTCCAGCCTTATCCCGTTATAAAGCAGTTTCTCTTCTGTCCCTTGAGGTGGCCCCGCGGGGGGCACGCATGTGGGGATTTGGCCTGCTTGATCAATAAGCCATACCATGATATGCTGATTTCTCTTCTAAAACATCCTCCTTTCCTTTGGGGTTTGATTTTGTTAGTGGGAGGTAGGAGGGTTATAATATTTAATGTGTATGTTCCACCTTACAATACTCCCAGGTATGATTCCTCAAATTGGAGTAAGCTTGACGCCATCATAGATGATATATTTGTCGCCCATCCCAATAGTTATTTCTTTTTAGTGGGTGATTTCGACACAAGGCTGGGGGTGTGACAATGAGGCCTTGGACGTCCATTGCGCCTTTTCTCCCCCCCCAGTTCTTCCACCACTTACCTCTCGACAATCTAAGGATCAGATAATTAGTGCTAGGGGGCTTCTTTTGGCTCAATCTTTGTCTCCTTAATGGGGCTCATTCGGGACTCAGATTCCCAAGGTGAATTCACCGTTTTGGGCGCCAGGGGTTCTAGCATAATTGATTTATGTTTTAGTTTCCCCAAATGTGTTGCTTTTTCTTAGGGGTTTTGAGGTGGGGAGTGAGCAGTTGAGTGACCATTTGCCATTGACCCTCCTTGTAGATCTGCATGAGGGACAACAGGGGGGGATGTCTGTTACAAGAGGGATATTGCAATGCGACAAGGTCCCCAATTTTGAGAGATTGCAGGCAATTAGTTGGGGTAAAATTTCACTCCCTGATTTGGAAGGGTGGACGGAGGATCCCAGTTTGGAGGAAAAGACGTAAGATTTGTACTGGCCAGGAGTGTCAGGGTGTCATGGAGGCCTTTGATCTCCTGTCTCGAAGGGCCCAGTTTTTTTTTTTCAACTCTAGGGAGAGTCATAGGCATCATCAAGCCTGAGCCATAAGTCAGATGTGGTTTGACCAGGAGTGCCGGAGAGCTAGGTACCAGCTTAAAAGGACCTATTTTGAGTATCGTCGGGCACGGGATTCGTATTTGCCCCCTTTTTATTTTCAATCCAAAAGGGAATATAGGGCTTTGATTAAAAGCAAGAAGAGGGCTTATTTGGAGGCCTCTTGGAAGAGGGTAACAGAGGTGGCCCTGAAGGGCAACTCTCGCCAGTTTTGGAAACTCAAATATGAGTCCTGAGGCCACCATTCTTAGGAATGTGCCCCCTATTGCAGCTCGTGTATGGACTAAGTATTTTTCAGATTTGTATTCCAATATCAGCCGCTCAGGTTGATTTGGATGGGTTTTCATGTAGCTTGGAGGGTACCCCCCTCATGGCCCCACGTGTGCCCCGCGGAAGTCAGCAAATTGATTGATACTTACACAAGTAACAGGGTCCCAGGGTGGGATCTTATTCCCATCTATTTTCTTTAAAGTATAAGGACTGGTGGGTACCCATGCTTACAGCGCTTTTTACTTCCATTGACCGATCGGGGTGTGTTCCTTCCATTTGGTCTCGAGCTATTGTGGAACCTATTTTTAAAAGGGGAGCCAGTAGTGACCCATCAAATTATAGACCCATCAGTTTGCTTTGCGTAATAAGTAAACTTTACGCAAAGCATTTGTTGGGCAAACTTATCACCTGGTGCGAGGAAATGAGCGCCATCCACCCCGAGCAAGCAGGGTTTCAGAGGGCCAGATCAACGATCGATCATTGTCTTACTCTCATGCATCTGAAAGAAAAGTATAAAAATTGTAACCAGAGATTTTATGTTGCCTTTCTGGACCTCAGGATGGCCTTCGATTCTGTGAATAGGCCAATCTTGTGGTCCAAATTGGCAAAGTTGTCTCTGGACCGCAGACTTTTGGCCCTAATTAGACTATTGTATGCAGATTCCAAATTGGTAGTTAGGTTGGGCCCACAGGGGTCTATTTCTGAGGAGGTTTCAGTAAATCGAGGGGTTAGGCAGGGTTGCGTGCTTGCCCCCACCCTTTTCAACCTCTTTTTCAACGATATGGTTCCACGTATGGCCTTGTCTCAATTTTTCCCCCCTCGTTTGGACTCGCGCCATATAGGCTGCTTATTATTTGCAGACGATAATGTTCTTCTAGCTGAGCCTTGGATGGGCTTGAGTCGGCAATTAGAAGCATTTGTGCGCTATTGTCGAGACAACGACCTGGTCCTGAACTTGTCTAAATCCAAAGTGGTGGTTTCTGCCAACTCCCCTAGGTCCAATTGACATTCTTGGAAGGTCGAGGGTGCCCGGATTCTTCAAGTGAAGGATTTTAGGTACCTGGGTATTACGTTTCAATCTACAGCGGGTTGGAGAAAGCATATTGAGGGGGCGCTGGTAGTGGCTAAACAATCAGTCTTCGCCATTCGAATTATTTTTTTTGTCCTCGGGGAGGACCAAGTTAAAAATGGCACTCCAGGCCTTTAATGCCAAGTCCACTTCTCAGTTTCTATTTGGCGCGGATCTATGGGCACCTTTCTCCATAGCACACATTGATAGTGTGCAGTCTATTTTTCTCAGGGGCCTTCTTAGGGCCCCGGGAGGAACTCCGGGGGCTGCAATTCGATTAGAGCTGAGCCAGCGGAGGTGGCTTTTCCGGGCATGGGCTAGGGCGCACAAGCTCTGGCTCAGGTCTATTGATCTGTGCCAGAGGGGCCTGTTCCCTTATTTACAAGCAGATGCCTTCAGGAGTCAGTGGGCCCTGAGGGTTGAGGCCCATTTAGTTAAGTTGGGTTTGTCCCGGATTTACCTCTTATCCAAGGATTTAGGGGTGGCGGCGGTGGAAATAAAGTATAGGTGGGAGGATGTGGACCTTCAGGAGGGGTCAGGTGGCACCTGCCTCGCATATGTCCTACTATTTGAGTTTGGCCCCCCAGATCGACTCATTAGCACAGTATCTTGTTGCGAGCTATTCGGCCAGAGAAAAATGGCTGGTGGGCGCTGCAAAATTTAATGCCCTCCCAACCCAGCTTTGGGTTGGTAGGCTTGCCAAGGTGCCATTTGCACAGAGACTTTATCCTTCTGACCACCTTGAGGCTAAAACTACCGATTGCATACTTCTTAGGTGCCATCTGTATGATCATCTGTGGGCTAAGTTTTTGAGGTCTCTCCCGGCAAGGTACCTTGGATGGTCTGATGTAAGGAGTGGAATTTTTGCTCGCAAATGCTAATCAGGAAATTACTGGTCCTGTGGCAAAATTCTTGACTGCTGCGTTTATTAGGAGACAAGTGTGTAGATTTTAAACTCCCCACTTCTCCTGAATAGGGGTTTGTTTTTTCAGGGATGGAAGTCTCTACTTTATAGAGTAATTGGTTGGAGGGGGTTTGTGGGCTCACGGGTTTTTCTATGGTTTTCAGTTGTGAGGCCAGTACTTCGAGACTGGAGACTGGTTACCTTCCAGGGCAACACTAGTTTCCTAGAACCCGGTGTCGCCTTGGTTTGTGTGATCAGGTATTTGTGTAACACCTTGGTCTATTTGTGGAGCCCCTGAGCTAGTTTTGTCCAATATATATTTGTATTTCCATATGGATTGTTATTACTTAACTCGATTTTGTGTAAATGTATTGTTTATGTTTGTGCGTGTGTTTGGTCTAGCAATGGCTTAGTGCCACGCTTAATAAAAGTATTGATTGATACCCCCATGGTGGAGATAAAAACCCTTCCTCCCCCCCTTCCCGTCTCCCTCACCAAAGGTCTAGCAGAACAGCCAGGTCCTGCATCGTCTACAGAAAGAGGGAAGGTCAGGGGCAGGCGGACCACTGTTGGGAGGGAGTTCCACAGCCTTGGTGGGGCCACTGAGAACGTCCTCCTCATCATCCCCACCTGAGATACTTGGGGGACCCTGAGAAGGGTGCTCTCAGCGGACCGCAGGGGCCGATCCAGGACCCGGAGGTGAGGCGATCCTGCAGATAGGTAGGGCCCAGGCTGTATAGAGCTTTATAGGTCAAGACCCTGAATTGGGCCCGGAAGACTATAGGCAGCCAGTGCAGTGACCAGAGCACGTAATGTGCTCACGGTGACCCGACCCCATAAAGAGGTGCATTCTGCACCAGCTGCAGTCCTTGGACCGTCACCAAGGTATTCCCAGGTAACGCGCGTTGCAGTAGTCCAGTCTTGAGGTGATGAAAGCATGGATGGTGGTGGCTAGGTCGGAGTCTGAGACGTACAGCTGAAGCTGTCGTACCAGATGTAATTGGTGAAATGCTACCCCCACCACAGCTACCACGTGGGCATCCAGGCAGACCCAGACTCCAAACCTGAGGGACCAACGGAGGGCAGATCCCGTCAATGACGAGTGCCACCACACCCTCAGCCCCTCCCACCATGTCTGTATCCTCCCACTAGAGGGTTAAGACATAAATCCCACCCTCCCCTCACTTAAAACTCCCCCCCCCCCAAAAAAAATCTGTTTATTGATCACAAGGCTTAAATGTTGAAATGGGTACCTGCAAAAACAGATATACCCATTGAATTTGTGGTTCCCGATTTGACTTGAAAATTGCAGGTGCTTTTCAATACACAAAACTGTGTCCGATCGTATACCTGAAACATGCTATTTCCATCCCAATTTTTGGACTTCTGGACCCAAATTTCAGATTTTGTTGGGGGGTGGGGAGGTAATTTCAGGTATTCATTTTGGTTTTTTGGGTACCAGAAGAGTATTTAGGTACCGATCTAGATATCTGAAATGGTACCCCAAAATACAGGTATTACCTGCAGGTTCCAAATCAGATACCCATTTCAGCTCTAATACTGGCTTCTGTTGCAGACAAATTGGAGCTGTGATTACTGCAAGCTAATGGTATTAGTGCATTGGAGAACACTTCTAAATGGTTACCATCTGAAACGTGGTCAGAACTATCCCAATCATCATTCAGAATTAGGGAAATATTAAAAATTGGGCATGAGTTCCATCTGCAAGTTGAGGTACATTCTGTACCACAGTGGTATTTTCCCCTCTTACGCTGCACTGACATAGATACTATGGGTGAAAACACAAGTGACAGCCTCAACCTTGGCAGACATGGTCAGGACTGGGTCCAGCTGCGGAATGAGCCTTAACATGGCCGGGCTGCTGGGGAGCCGCACAAATGTGTGGCTGGTCGGTCCCGCCCCTGTGCTGCACCCAGTACCCCGCCATGACACTTGAATTTCAGATGACATTTGAATGTCAGATTACAGTTTAGTGGGAGAATGCTTACACTAATCAAAAGAATAGTGTACAAGTGAACATTAATTGATTTCAGTATTTAAATATATTATTTAATGAGGTGACATCAGACAGTTCTCTCTCAGCATAGAGTGGGCAGCCTGGGCTGATGGGTTTGTCCCTCCTCACTTGCAGTAGGCAGGATCGAAGATGGACAGCCTCTGCCAGCAGGAGGGAATAGCCTCCCGTAACTTGGCCCCAAGCCTTTTGACATTTCGGCGGAACTGTAAGACCTGGCTGTTTGCCCAGGCCTTCGGGAGGGAGGGTGGGGGTGATTTTAATCCCCCGCCCAGTTATCTATTTATTGATTTATTTTCTAGCCCTGTTTTATTGTTGTGTTTTATATTTATATTTTAAGTGAATTTTAATTGTTTTTATTGTTATTATTGCTGTTGTTAGCCGCCCCGAGCTGCATTGCAGGAGGGGGCGGGATAAAAATCTGAAAAATAAATAAATAAATAAAACTTCCCAGTTTGATCCTGCCTTCTACAAAGTAGGGGGCAGAATCCTGGGCTCTTAGAGTCCACTTAGGCCATAGGCCTTTTATTTGTTTTTTCTCTTCTTTTCTCAGGGTCTGCTCCTCCACCCCTCCCCTCACTTTTGAGTTAGGGGCCATTGGCTTGTGGCACAGGGGCTGAGGGGAGAGAACCCTTCGCTCTGCTCCCTCCTCGGGCTTAGCCATTCTGGAAAAGACCCCCTTAGAAGGAGAGGGGAGGGTAAACCCCCTTAGAAGGAGAGGGGAGGGGAGTCTGCTCTCAGGGAGGCATTTCTGCTCCCCACGGTTGCGTAGGAGGGATCTGAGCAAGTGGCAAACTCTTTAGCTGCAAGGAAGCCGTGCTCAGCACCAAGTGTTTCTGTCTTTTTCTATGAGCGTGCCTAGAGCAGCCTCTGCTGTGACTGCCCATCCTCCATTGCCGGTGACCCAACTGGGGCATCCTTGGGCAAAAAACCATGCAGATGGGATGCCAAGGTGCTCCCAAGCCGGGGAGGGTGCGACATGAAGGACAGTGATCAGCCCTGTTGGGGAGAGATGCAGTATGCAGGCACTGAGAAGCCCACGGAGGTGGTGAGTCTAGTGGGCTCGGAGACCTTGGATTTCTAAGTAAGGGGGAGAGGTGTTCCTCAGGAGAAAGTGCTCGAGGCTGTGCCTCTGTGGGTGGGGAAGCAGGTGGCTAATCACTCTGGTCTTCTAGCACTAGTGGAGGGGGGAGACAATGTCTTCCTGGGTACTGGTACCTCATCCAGCCTACAGTGGGACTTCCCCCAGTCAGGGAGTGGGGCTTGGAGAATCCCGAGCTCAGCCCAAAGAGGAATAGAGGGCCACGGTTCCACTAGCAGAAGCAGCAAGGATAAGAAAGCGAGGCCCCCGAGGGGATCCTCATCCTCCTCTTCCTCCTCCTCTAGCAGGTTCCACCCTTACCACAAGGGTAGGGTAAGAGACATAAGCCCTGCTCGAGGTTCTATAAGAGAACCTGGGGTAGGAAGAGATTTAAGTTCCGTCACAAAGCTAAAAAAGGAGTAGGCATTCCTCCTCCTCCTCCGATTCTATCATCACTAAGTCCCTGGCCAGATCTGAGCAAGAGGAGGGGGAAAATCCTGAACAATCTGATAGGCTTGTGGAGAAGGTTGCATCTCAGCTCGTTAGAACCCCCTATCCTCACCCAAGTGCAGAACCGTCCCACCAAAATAGGAGAGCATTTCCCAGACCTGCAACATTCCCCACAGAGCTCCCTCTGGCTGAGTTTTACCTGATGCCATCAAGGAGGAATGGGTCCCTCTTGCCATATTAAAAGGACCACACAAGTATGTGAAAGTGCTTTTACTCACTACCAAAGGATCAGGAGAATCTAGTGAGGCTGCCAAAAGTTGACACCGCTGGAATGGATTTCGCCAAATCAGTGGCGCTTCCAGCGGCTGAGGAGGGGTTCCCCAAAGACCCACTGGACAGAAAGGTTAACACTGGAAAAATTGAGGCATCCTCACTACCCCTAAAAGCCACAGCATCAGTCTCAAGTTTCTGTAGGAAGAGTTTATCTCTCAGCATCAGATCTGGGGAGAAAGTGGAGAACAAAGAGCTGAAGGAGAACCACAAGAAGCTGGACTCTGCCTTGGCTTCAGATGTCACCTCAATACAAGGGCCCTGGTAACCAATGTGGTTGGCCAGCGCTCGGTGTGGTTAAGGCCATGGAAGGTCAATGTCTCGTCCAAATCGGTCTTGGTGGGAGCCTGCTTCCAGGGAGGCAAACTCTTCAGAGAGGCTATGGATAAGGCTCTTACTACAAAACCTACAAAGAAAAAGGGAGCTACATCTAAGCCCCTCAACTTTGACTTCAAAGCAGTCCTTTCATCCCAGACCATATTGCAGAGAATAAAGGGGATGCCAGCCCCGAAGAGACCAGCAAACTGACCGATTCAGAGGACAGTGGAGATGAAACCAGTTCAACCAGTCTTCCTTTAAGAGGCAACAGTCCGGGGGCAATAAGCTCAACCAGCTGTCAGCATGACTGGCAGTTATATGATCCCCCCCCCCCCGGCAAATCATCCAAAATATGGGGGTGGAGGGGAAAGACTTCAGCTATTCTCTGAGCAGTGGGTCGCATCCTCCTTAGATGCCTGGGCCATGGAAGTGATCACCTGAGGCTACTTAACAGTTTACCTCCCCCCCGGGGTCAGTTTCTTTCTCTCACCTGAATTGAAGGATCCCAGAAAGCACTATACCACGCTAAAAGCCATCCAACATCTCGTGGACATCAGTGTCATAGAGGAAATTCCTCCAGTTCAAAAACGTTTTGAATTTACTCCATATTCTTAATAGTTCCAAAAAAGAATGGTGATGTGTGAGCCCTCTTAGATCTCAAGACCTTAAACAAGAGAGTCAACGGAAATTCAAGATGGTCCCTCCTCGGAGCCATTCAGCAGGGGGACTTTCTTGCATTGATAGACTTAAGAGAAGCATACCTTCATATCCCGATTTGTCCATCTCATTGGCAGTTTCTCCAGTTGCGTACGAGGACAGGCATTATCAATTCAGAGCCATACTGTTAGACCTCTTGTCATCACCAAAGGTGTTCATGAAAGTCCTGGTGGCACATCTTCAAGAGGAGAGGATCCATATTTACTCTTTTCTCGTGACATCTTATTGAGAGCCTCCTCATGGTCCCAGGCAGTAAGCCATTCGAGGACAACAGTGCACTGACTGAAGTCATACGGATTCTTTGTGTGAACCAAGGAAAAAAAATAAGCTGATGCTTAATCAACTCCTGAACCATATAGGAGTCTTGCTGGATACATGTAGACAGAGTATTCTTATCCCAGGAGAAGCAGGAGAAACCAAGCCCTATTGGAACAGAGGACAAGTCAGATCTAATGTTCCTGACCCAAGTATTAGGAACTCTTGTTTCCTGTATGGACACAGTCCAGCGGGCTCGCATGCACTTCAGACCATTACAGAGGACGCTCTGACCTTTTCAGGAGGCGATCTCAACTAGATCCCGTGGTTGCAGACAAGACATTTCTCTGTGGAGATGCCATTAAGAGACCCCACCACCACCAAGGCCACAGACATGAGTCTCATAGGATGGGATGCTCAGTTAGAATCCAGATCAACTTTAACCTGGTCCCAGGTGGAGAAGAGGTACCACATAAAGGTGAAATAAAGGTGAAATAAACCTGTTGGAGCAGATAGAAATTCTTCTGGTACTTAGGGAGTTTTCTCCTCTCCTGAGGGTTGAAGCATGTTTAATTCAGATGAACAGTACAACAGCAATGGCCTGTATCGCTGTTTACCTGGGCGGAATCTCACCTGTTATCCCTGAAGGCAGTTCATATCATGGGAACCCTGAACATTCAAGCGGACTTAGGCTAAGCAGAAAGAGTAGATGAGGAACGGGTCACTGTCATCTCCTGCCTTAAAAATGATCTGCCAGTCATTTGGTCCCCCAACCATGGACGTGTTTGTGCCCAACGAGAACCACAAGGTCCAATGATACCTAGTGACAGTGAGACCCTGAGGGCAGAAGGAATAGATGCCCTCTTGTTTTCATGGCCAGAGAGCCTTTTATAAGTCTTCCCTTGCATTCCAATGATTCCAAGAGTGCTCCAATGAACAAGGGAGGAGAAAGCGGATCTTGGTGACACTTTGTTGGCCAAGGAGACCTTGGTTCTTGGATGTGATCAACTTAAGCATTCAGGATCCTCTTCTTCTCCCAGAAGAGCGAGACCTCCTATCTCAGGGCTTGATCCTTCGGCCAAATCCGCAGGCACTTCATCTAACCATCTGGAGATTGAAAGGGCACAGTTAAGTGCCATGGGGTACTCAGGAAACCTTAACAGCCTGCTGTCTTCACGAAGGTTCAAGATGATGTATGGGATCACATGGTCAAAATTTGCGGAGAGGTGTATAGACAATGAGTGTGACGCAGCTGTTACAGGTGTTGGAGAAGTGCTCAAGTTCTTCCAAGCTGATCTGGAACTAGGGTTATGAGCCAATACCTTGAAAAGACAGGCAGTGGCTCCATTGAACATCACCACCTATGGGGATAGTTTTTCCATCTCAACACACCCACACAAAGAGGTTCCTAAGGGCAGCTAAGCTTTTTTGCCCCTCCAGTGCAGCAGCAGTTTCCAACTTGGAGGCTGAATGTGGTTCTTAGATATCTCATGGGTTCGTCTTTTAAACCTCTATCCCAGGTGCCCCTGATGTTCCTTTCCATAAAAACCTTATTCCTGGTAGCAATAACCTCTGCTAAGAGAGTATCGGAATTGGGAGCCCTTTCTTCAGATCTGGAATTGTGTATTTTCCACAGGGACAGGGTCGTTCTCAGGCATGACCCAGCTTTTATCTCTAAAATTAATTCTGTCTTTCATTGGGAGATGGAACTACCATCCTTCTGCTCCAATCTTGTAAATCCTAGGAAAAACGAGTGGCATACCCTGGATGACCAGAGGGCTCTAAAAGTGTAGCTTTCTAGAACTAGCCCTTTTAAAAGGGAGCCTTATTTATAACATTTGGGGCCAGAAGGAAAGGGAGAAATGTTTCCAAGTCCATACCAGCAAGGTGGCTTAGGACAGGCGAGTTGCTTCCTCCACAGGGGGTACGTAGAGGGCGGAAGCCAGATGGGAGTGGATCAAGAATGGCATGAGTCACAATGAGGCCAAGGCAAATGACAAGAACAGCACGCTCGAGCAGCATGGATGCAAAGGGAGGAAGGAGATGGGACAGTAGTTAGCAGGGCAAGTAGAGTCCAGTGAAGTTTTTTGAGGAGTGATTGTGACCACAGCATATTTGAAGGCAGCAGAAATGGTGGTAGTGGAAAGTGATATGTTGATGACGTGACGGATTTGGGGGGGGGGGGCTAACTAGAGGGGAGATAGAATGGAGATGGGTGGTGATTGGGTCAGAGGAACAAGTGGTGAGTTTGGAGGATGAGAGAAGGTGGGCAATTTCCTCCACTAACTTCAGAAAAAGAAGGAAGGGTGACAGGTGCTAGTGGAAAGGAGAATGAAGGGGGAAGGTTGAGGGGGCTTGACAGAATTCTAGGTAATCTTGTCATAGAAATAAAATCAGTCAGAACCTGGGAAGAGAGCAGAGGTGGGGGGAGGAGGAGGTAGGTAGTGGACGGAGGTATGACAAAGAGACGGCTGGGGTTGGAGGCAAAGGAGTCAGTCACATGGACATTAATTATTATTATTATTATAAGCATTTGTATAGTGCCAGCTGTGTACCTGGCGCTTTACAGAACAATAAGTTTGACGCGGTCTATCTGACCATCATCTGAAAACTTCTACACTTAACACTCTCCCTCACAGCCATGTCCAATCACCACCAAAGCCTTTAGAAATCTGAGTCCAGGCTATTGACCCTGCATCCTCTCCACTACAACCTCATCTCTCCTCCACAACCTCATTGGAGTCTGCTGATGAGGCACTTTCCTGCTACAACACTGCACTCTATTCTAATTTGCCTCGACTCTCCCCCATGCTGTCAGGCATGCCAAACCCCAGCCTTGGCTTTCTTCATGCTTTGCAGAGCGTCTCTAGCTAAACTCCTGCTCCAGTGCTAACTACCAGCACTTCAAATTCATGACCACCTCGTTCAGTTCAGCTATTGCCTTTGCTAAGCATGCTTACTAATTCCATCTGACTAAATCCTTTGCCTCAAAACCCCGCCATCTCTTTGCTACACTGACCTCCCTCCTCAAATTACCTCCCCCCCCCCCTTTTTCACTTTCTGCCCAGGCTCTGGCTGATTTTCTCTATGACAAAATACACCTAGAGTTCTGTCAAGCCCCCTCAACCTCTCCCTTAATTCTTCTCCTCTTCCACTAGCACCCATCACCCTTTCTTCTTTTTCTGAAGTTAAAAGAAATTGCTCACCTTCGCTCCTCCTCCAAACTCACCACTTGTTTCTCTGACCCTATCCCACCCATCTTCTCTGTTCTATCTCCCATGCAGTTATCCCCTCCATCTGTCATATCCTCAATTTATCACTTTCCACTGTGACCGCTGCCTTCAAAGGTGCTATAGTCACACCACTCCTCAAAAAAACTACACTGGACCATACTTGTCCTGCTGGCTACCATCTCATCTTTCTCCTCTCCTTTGCATTCAAACTGCTTGAGCGTGCTTGTTCATGTAATTTGCCTTGATTTCCTTGCAACTCAGGCCATTCTTGATCCACTCCAATCTGGCTTCCACCCTCTACATTCCACGGAGACAGCCCTTGTAAAAGTCTCCATGACCGCTTCATGGTCAAGACCAGTACCATTACTCTATCCTCATCCTCCTTATCCTATCTGCTGTTTTTGACACAGTTGGCCATCATCTGCTCCTTGACACACTGTCCTCCTTTGGAATTTCAGGACTCCCTCCCAGAGGAAGCCCGTCTGCCCCAAGTTTGTTGGCCTTCCGCCGGGCCTGTAAGACTTGGCTGTTCTCCCAGGCCTTCGGAGGAGGGGAGGGTGGGTTGGGATAATTAAAATGTAGGGGAGTAGTGGGTTTTTTTTACATGGGTTTTAAAATGTTTTTATTTATTGTGTTTTATTGTTGTTTTTATCATTTTGATATTGTATGCCACCCCGAGATGCCATGGGCATGAGGCAGAACTAGGGGCGGCTTAGAACATTTAAAAATACATAATGAAATAAAACACATTAAAACAACACTAATACTCCCAAAGTTAAAATAACCCAATACCAAAACCCCCTCCCTAGCCCAACCCACCCATCCCATCTCCCTTGGTAAAGGCCCGGCAGAACAGCCAGGTCTTACACTGTCTACAGAAAGAGGGGAGGTCAGCGGCCAGGCAGACCTTCAATGGAAGAGAGTTCCACAGCCGCGGTGCAGACACAGAGAATGCCCTCCTCATGGTTGACACCCAGGAACCCTCAAGGAGGGCACCCCCAGCTGACCGCAGAGGTCGATCCAGGATCCGGATGGTGAGGCGGTCCTGCAGGTAGGTGGGGTCCACTACTAAAACCCTAATCCATTCTCTCATCACATCCCACTTAAACTACTGCAACCTGCTTCTCACAGGACTCCACTATAGCCTATTCAAAATTCAGTTGCAAGACTAGCCTTCCTTTCACGCAGTTACGACCATATCTTCTAAAGTCACTAAACTGGCTCTCCATTAGGTACCACATACACAGTTCAAGTTTCTCCTACTCACCTAAAAGTGTCTTCACTCTGCAGCTCCTCAGTACCTCTCTCCTCTCTTATCTCCCCCCTACAACCCCTATTCATGATCTCCGTTCATTGAGCAAGATGCTCTTACCTGTGCCCTTCTCCTGCATCGCCAACTCCTGACTCCACATTTTCCACCTTAGTGAACCATATGCTTGGAACAAACTTCCTGAGGTGGTGCGTTAGGCTGCCTCCCTATCCATATTGAAGTCTCACCTAAAGGCCCACTTCTTTGAGATCACTTTTAAACCATGAACCCAGGCCCTATCCATACTATACCCTTGATTTCAACCATGTTAACTGAAATAAACTCAGTAAATACCTGCAACCTGTAGTCCATTATTCATAGGAAGACTCTTATTTGTAGTTGTCTATGTCTTTGTGTCTTAATTAGACTGTATGCTCCATGGAGCAGGGACTGTCTTTATGTTGTATGTATCTGTACTGTGTATGACTAGTAGTGGTATAGAAATGATTAGTAGTAGTAGTAGTAGTAGTAGGGTAACTACTCATTCTCTTAAGAGGGGCAGTGACCAATTCAGTCCACTTGAATAGAGCTGCTCTGGAGGAAATTTGTAGGGCCAGAACATGGTCTTGGTACACTCCTTCACGATTTGTTACAGAGCTGACTCACTAGTATCCGCTGAGGCAGCTTTTGGCCACAGGGTACTACAGAGGATTCTGCAGAACTGAACCAAATTGGGGCTCGGTTAAGGGAGGACCATTTTTTTCTCTCTACCGAGTGGGAATCCTCCCTCCCTTGGGAGGGTACTGCTTTGGGACTCCCCATCAGTCCAGGCTGCCCACTCTGTACTGACACACACAAAAGAACGTTTTCCTTATCTCTGAATCTCAAACTTCTCTCTAGCAGAGCGTGCAGCATGGCCCCACCTATCATGGATTCCTTTGTTTGACTAACATAGCTCCCGGGTGGGTCAAGGATTATCTCAATTTTATGGAAAAGTTTTCTTCTTTTACATCAAGCTGTTCTTTACAGTTGTAGCAGTTGTATTCTTGTATTAGTTGTTTATAGCTAGCTTTGACAGTCTCATCCTGGGGACCTACGGGAAGATAGCCCCTCCAGAAATTTCTCTTTGTCTTTGTCCATATGGCCATTCCAGGAAGTCCCCAAGCAGTGCCTTCTCTAGGGAGGGCAGATTCCCTCCAGTCCAAGAAAACAAGCCAAGCCACCCTACTCCATTCCAAGGTAAATAAATAATTTTACTGAATTGCCCTCTAGAGCACCTAGTGCTCAAAGACTGCCTCAAACAATGCCAAAATGTGAAGCCTATAGTGCTGAGCAAAGGAATGTAAGGAAGCCCATGTTACTGCCCTACAAATTTATTTTTTTGGAGTCCTGCTCAACAAATCAGCATTGGTAGCGGCTGCCCTGACTAAATGCGCTGATATCGCTCCTGGAAGAAGAACCTCAGCAGACTTATAGCCTACTCCAAGCCACAAACCCATCAGTCCAGGCTGCCCACTCTATTATTAGAGAAGAATGGGAATTCAATGCTCCTTTTTGTCTCGTGCATCACAATGGACTAAAATAAAATTATACATTTGGGAACCACAAATAATTTTGGAAGTTTAATATCAGTGACAGGGCAAATCCCAATGAACGAACATAATATAGACAATTCACAACTTGTGCACAGTTCACAGGAAATCAAAAGTTCTTGCATCAAGGTAAGAAATTGCAATTTTAGTCTTGTGTATCACATGTACATTTTTTTTCTTTTAATGAAATCAGATGATCAGAGGAATACATTTTACACAGAAAATCACCCAAAAATATAATTATTGCCAGATGGTTTCATGGAAAACGGGTCTTGTCAAACTTAAAAAACAAACAAACCAGGATTACAGCTGTAGTTGATAAAGACAGCTATTATAATATAATTTCTCTAAGGCATTTGACCCAGTACATGTAATTTTGATTACCCCCTCCCTAACATTTATGAATTAACGGGGCTCACATCTACTGATTTAAAAACTGGCTGACAGATGTGTAGTTGTCAATGTAAAATGATCAATAAATGGGTCTCTTTCTAGTGGTGTCCCTTAGGAATCGGTTCTCAACTCAACAGTATTAAACGTTTTTATGAATTAAAATCCTTGCTGAAGAAAAATTTTCAAATGGCACAAGGATAGGTTGGATGGTATAAAAATGAGGAGGGCCAGCAGCTGTTATGGAGGAATCTAAATTGCTTTACAAAATGGTTAGAATCACAGAACTAGAGAGCTTGAAAGGACCTGAAGTGGTTAATCCAATCCTCTTTTCTGAAGCAGGATACCCTCTATCTACAGCATCGCAGATGCCTATCTAGTCTTTTCTTGAACCCCTCCAGGGAAGTTCCAACAGCTCATTCCACTTCTGAAATGTTCTGTTAGGAAGTTTTTTTCAAATGTTTAACACAAACCTATCATGCCATGATTTAAACCCATAGTTTCTTGTTCTGTCCTTGGTGGCAATGAAGAAAAATGTCTCCATCTTTATGGCATCCTTTTAGAAATTTGAAAACTTCAACATCTCTCCCCCCCTCTTAATCTTCTCTAGTCTAAGCTAAACATGCCCAGCTCAGTCATGGGTTATAGCCCTTTGACAGTGTAAGGTTGTTCTCTTTATGACATTCACAGTGCTTTATTTACTAGAGCTTGCATAAATCACATAATATGCAAATTTTCCTATGTTTTGAAAATTGAAGTATTATGCTTTTATAATCAGGAACAGTTCTTCATTACTTTTTAGTCATCTATCCGCCTATTTGTTTATTTTTAAAAAGGCGTTTCACCTAGAGCAATTAAGTATTTTGATTGTTTTATAATTCAACCACTGTTGTGTTCCTGGACATTTAAAATCTGACCCATATCTTTCAAGTACTTTCTCCTCTCTTTTGGACTGATAACATTTGTAAAAGCTCTTTTTTTGACACCTCTATCTTTAACGGATTTTTTTTTAAGCTTGTCTTCTCTCTGCCACCTTCAACATATTTTGTATATTTTTATTTGGTTCCCTCCACACTACTAGTGCCACCTTCATATCTTTGAACAATACCTATAGGCTTTGTCCTTTTCATTTCTTTTAGAATAGTGCTGAGTTGCCCATTAATTATGGTGTCTTATTATACTCAAGCTTTCTTCCAAATATATACATTTAAATTCTTCCCACTGCACCAATATCATTAGGCTTACGTCTCCAAAATCGGCATGTATGTTCATTACTATTCACTCTCAGAAATCCATGCAGAAGATGAGTTAACTTCTACATACCTCACAACTCTATGCCATAACCTAACAAGAATGAAACAAGGAAATTCGGTTTCTTACTGTGAATTTCCTTTCTTGTCTTTCTCCAGATGGACATTCTGGACTGAAAGGTTTGCCACTCCCTCGGAGCAGAAGGCAAGATCCAGAAATATGAATGGCAGCCCCTGCTTGTGGAGGGCGAACCCTCCACAATCCCCAGTTCAGGACTGCAACAGCTATAACATCTATTAAAAATACCTAACAATTCAAGACATACATGAATAAGAAGAAAAACAACAAACCAACCAGAAACAGGGAGGGAGAAAATAAAAGCAGTCCCTTCCCAAGCCAAAAACACTGTAATAAATGTAAATACTAGAAATTCTAATTCACTAGAATCTGAACAGGGCAGGGTAGAATGGCCACCCACAGGAAGACGAGAAAGGAAATTAATGGTAAGAAGCCAACTTTCTCCTTCTGGCTTTCTCTGTGTGGCCATTCTAGGAAGTCCCCAAGCAGTGCCTTCTCTAGGGAGGGCAGATTCCCTCCAGTCCAAGAAAACAAACCAAGCCACCCTGCTCCATTCCAAGGTAAACAAACAATTTTATTGAATCACCTTCGAAAGCACCCGGTGCCCAAAGGTTTCCTCAGTTAATGTCAAAATGTAAAGTCTGTAGTGGCAAGCAAAAGAATGTAAGGAAGTCCACATTGCTGCCCTACAAATTTCTTCTATTAGAGCCCTCTCCAGCAGATCAGCATTGGTCTAAATGAATGCGCTGATATTTCTCCTGGAAGAGGAACCTCAGCAGACCTATAGGCTTTGACTATGGAAGACTTAAGCCATCTGATTGAAGTAACCTTGGACATCTTCTTTCCCTTTTTCTATGACCAAATGCTACAAAAACGGAAGAATCCAATCTAAAGGATCCTGTCCTATACACGGTTCTATAAACTGAGGGCCCTTCTCGCGTCCAACATGTGGCAGAGTTTTTCTTTTGGGTGGACTGGGTTTAGACAAAAAAGGGAATGAAAGCTTTTGTTCCCTATTAAAAGATTAATTCGATTTTGGAATGAGACATGGGTCTGGTTCTCAAGACTACCTTGTCCTTACAAAAAGTGTAGTGTTCTGGGTCCGAAGAGAGAGCCCCTAATTCCGATACCTGTCTCGCTGAGGTAACTGCCACCAAGACCAGTCTTTAATGACATAAAAGAGAATGAGACCTGATCTAAACGTTCAAATGTCAGCTAATTTAAAACTCAAGGACAAGTTTTAGTCTCTTAAGAGGGAAAGCGGTGGCGCAGCGGAGATGAAGTCAGAGATACCACCCTCAAGAATCTCTCAACATGAGGATGCGTGGCCAGAGATGACTGGGCTGTGTAGCATATGACACTAGTCTCTTGTCTCTTTAGGGTACTGGTCTTGAGATCTTGATTCAAGCCATACTGCAGAAATTGGGGAACATCCTTAACTTCTGTCTGTCAGTTTCCTTGCTCAAGGCCACAAAACGGTCCTGAACATAACCGTAAACTTTGTTAGTCAAAGCTATTCTAGATGACAAAAGTATGGATATAATCTTGCCCGAGTAGCCTAAAGAGTTGAGCTGAGATCTTTCAGCAGCCAGGCTGCGAGATGTAAACTGCTGGGATTGGGATGACAAATCAGACCCTGCAATAACAGGTCCAGATCTGGAGGAGGAAGACGAGGATCTGTGACATTGAGGCCACATTCACATGTACATGAAAATGTCCTTACAATGCCTGGCTTAAACATCCGACTGCAACTCTTGAAGATTTTAGTGTGTGTGTGAATGCACTATTCTGTGCAATTTCTGCTTTTATGTGCATTAAAAGGCCAATTGACAGGGCTGTGAAATCCAACTCTTACAAGGCCAAGAGAAAATGTGCATAAAAGCAGAAATGACATGGAATAGTGCATTCACATGTACACAAAAATCCATGAGATTTGTAATTGGATGTTTTCTCCTGGCCTTGTAAGGACACTTTCATGTAAATGTGACTGTGGCCTCAATGTCACAGATCCTCGCCTTCCTCCTCCAGATCTGGACCTGTTATTGCAGGGTCTGATTTGTCATCCCAATCCCAGCAGTTTACATCTGCCCAAAGTTGCTTCAGGAACCACGGTCTCCAGACCCACTGGGGAGTTGCTAGAACTATGGATGCCCTTCTCTCCCATATTGGGATCAACGGGAATGGAGGGGAATGCTTTTGCAACCCCACTGGTTACCGCTGTGACCGAGCATCAAACCTTCTGTCTCCAGTCCCTATGCTGTGTCCAGAACCTGGTTAACTTGCAGTTCTTGCTGGATGTAAACAGGTTCATAAGGACATGCTTATCTGATTGAAGTCCCCTTGGAAAGTTCACACTCCTCTGAATCTAGACATTGCTAGCTCAGCCAGTCTACCTGGACATGATAATCTGCACACCGGCCGCATATAGTGGCTGAACTGAGGCTATATGCTTCTTTGCCCATGTAAAGAGCAGCAGGGATTCTTCCTGAAGATGAATTTCTCTTGAACCCCCCCTGATAATTGACATATGGAAGCGTGGTTGAACTGCTAGTATGAATCAGAACGTTCATTCCTCTTATCCGAGGCAGAAATTTAATCAGGGCTAGGTGAACTGTTCCGAGTTCCTATCTGCTGATGTGTTGTCTTGCTTCTGACACTGACCACTGAACCGGAGATACTCTGTGGAGAGGCAATGGGCACCTCTAGTCACAACTGATGACATCTGTGGTGATCGCCCACTTGATTGGGTTCTCTCATGGGTATCCCTTGAGACAATCTGTCCTGGTTTAGTCATCAATCCGCTGATACAGCCACCTCTTGAGGAACTGTTACGCTATGGAGAGATTTTGTCATGTCGTCCTGAAATGTTCTGAAAAAGTGCTGAAGTTGCAGAGGACAATGTGCCCACTGGACTGTATGTGTGCATGATACCATACCTCCCAGCGGAACATCACTTCCAGATCTGCCTCCTCCCTCAGGCGTTGCAGCATGTTTATCATCGTGGTAGACCTTCCTGGAGAGAGAAAAATTCTATTGGACCACATGTCCCGTACTGCTCCAAGGTGCTGGAGAACCTGAGCTGGAGCTAAGGAGCTCTCTTCCCCATTTATCAGACTGTCATGCTCCTTTAGGAATTGTACTGTGCTCTCTACATTCTCCAAACCCTGCACTTTTGATGATGACCAATTAAAATTTTGTTAAGAAATAGGAAAATATGGATTCCATGCACCCTAAAGAAGGCCACAAGAACCTCCAGGCTCTTCGTGAATACTTGAGGGGAACACAAGAGACCAGAAGTAAGAGCCTCGAACTGGTAATGCTGTTGGTCATAGGTGAACCGCAGAAACCTCCAGTGACTCTCTCTGATGGGTACATACCAATAAGCTTCTCTCAGATCTACCGAGACATGTATATTTCCCCCCTCCACCCCAGAATGCTCTCACTATGGAGCAAAGAGTTTCCATCTTGAACCTTTGTGTTTTCACCCTTTTGTTTAAGATTTGAGGATCAAATTATCTCTCATGTCATCATTCTTTTTTGGAACTGTGGATTAGATGGAGTATACCCCAGAATAATGCAAAGGTCTTGGAACAAGTTCTATGGCCCCCATATGAATGGCTCCCAGGTTGTTCTGACGTTTTTCAGGGAAACTGGTGATGGAAGAAACCTGTTCAGAGGGATGGAGGTGAACTCTATGGAGTAACTGTTTTCTATGGTATCCTTCACCCAGGCATCTGACAAGGTCTCTTTCCACAGATAGGAAAACTCCTGAAAGTGTCCTCTCACTGGAACACGAGTGAGGGTGTGTTGGTTGGTGATTCTGATGCCAACTGCCACCCTTAGGCTGTCTGAGGGTGCCCTGCTGCTGTAGGCCATGTTGTCTCTGCCAAGGAGGTCTAGAAAAACTCTGGTCCCTATGAAATTTGCGAGCTCGTTGGTACTTGAGATTGGTTCTGATATGAAAGGAACTTCTCTGTGGGTTCTGAATAGCCTGGGTAGGGATTGAGAGGAAGTGCCCTCTTCTTCTCTGGTTCTGTAGTCCTGGCATTGTTCATGCCTTCACTAAATAGTTTTCCACCAGCAAAGGTGGAGCAGACGTAGCCTGAAAATTTCAAGATCTAAGCCAGACCGTGCAACGGGCTATCACATTGGTAGCTACTGCACAAGTGTTTATCTGAACCACATAAAAGGTTGCATCTGCCAAAAAAGCTGAAGCTTGCACATTTTTGACATGTGCGTGGCAGCACCAAATCAGTAGTCCTACATGTGCTTCATTAATCGATCAGCTTCTTCGCATGCACAGTTAAGAATTGGAATTCCCAGTCATGCTATCCCTTCCCACTCTAAAACAGATGTTGGTGTTGTCCTTGACACCTCCACCAAGGTAAGCTCATTTTTGAACTTGAACATCATGTTTTTGGTAGAAGTTGATGAAAAATTCCTGGAACTCCTCCTTGTTTTCAACAGAACTCCAGAAAGTGTCAAGTTGCATGGGCAGAGGTGTCTGAGACCCTTGAATGGTAACTAATAGGTTCAGATTTTGTTTGACGAAGAAGTTCATAGTGTTTGATGCGCTTGGTGATGTACAAATAAAAAATTATGTCGATTCTGAAGCAACCATGAGACATCATCAGAAACTTCTTAATGAAATATTCAGCAAACGCACAAAACGCTGCCAATCCCAAAGCCTTTATCGGCACTTTCCTGGCCTATGACATGAAGTCAATTGAAATACCAAGATCAAGTAGGCAAATCGGGCAGTATATTCAGTGTTCTTTCTGGCAAGTATGATTTTTCTGGCTCTCTTCCTAAGAGAGATTTCTTTGGCTTATACCCCTTGGAGGTTAGAAAGAATGAAGTGCTTGTTATTTCATACTTCAACAACTTGTCCATGCTGTATTCTCATGAACATGCAATTTCAATGTATCTAATAGCAACACTGACTTCTTTTTCCACTGACCGAGGGCCACCAAAGTCTTTTTTTAACCGTGGAAAATGTTTTGACATAGGATCAAGAATTCCTTTTCATTTCTCAACAAATCTTTCCTGAATGAATGTCACATAAATATCATTTCCTTTATCGGTACAGGACAGTAAGAACTCGCTTAGTTCAACATTAAATTGTGTTCCGGTAATGATATTTTCCAGAACATTTCTGTTTTCAATAGCAAAAGGGTTTCTGCTTTCCAAAATGAAATTTACCATTTCATCCACGCACATTTTGTCCTGCTGATTGTGAGCGTTCACGGTGTAAAGTAATTTCACTGTTGTGAACAGCACATAAATCTCGCAGGAATCGAGAAATACTGTCTGTTACAAGCTTAATGAGGTCATACTTCGTGAATGCTTCTTTCCTTCCATTCCAATCACTCCTTCAGCACTTTTAGGAGGCTTGTTGCAGTACTGCTCCAGAGCTTGGTCAATGGGAACATTACTGAATTTTCCATTTGTATGATGGACCGCAAAATGACCACTGCAGAAGTCACTGTAAATGGTAGGGAATTTCTCATTCAGCTGAAGGCAGTCTTGGTAGTACACACTGTTCCTCATCAGGCATAATTTATTCTGTCAAATGCAAAAAATAGTGGAAGTGCTTGCCTCACAGTACATACATGCAAGTTCCAATTACTTTCCCTGTCTGCACGAATCAACTCTCTTAATACGGGTGAAAGCTTTGTTACAAGTGTAACAAACCGAGGGAATTTTCCACTTCTTTCACACTGAAACTTGTTGATGGCCTCCATTAAGTCAGGCAGTTCCTGTATGTTATGCGGTTATAAGTTTATTGTGTATAGACGCAGCTATTACAATATAGACATAACTTTTCCATTAGTACAAAAAAGTATAAAACACAAGCATAAAACACAAGTATTTACAATAAATAAAAAACAGGGAGGTCCATCGTACATAAGGATAAACAATACATGTCCAAACAGCCAATATTAGATTATCCCAAATATCTAAACTTTAATGCTAGAAAAAAATTAAACGTTTCCATAATACTTCTAATCCAAAAGAAGCAACTGCTCTGGTTACTCTGGAATCTATAGGGTTAAGGAGTTCACGAAGAAGAATATTTATATGATTTCCAAGGGGAGCTGAAAATAAAGGACCCCAAAATTTGCTTCTTAACTCAGAAAGATCAGTACAACAGAACAGAATATGAGCTACAGTATCTATCTCCTGAAGGTTACAAAAAACACAGAAGCGATTTTCCCTTGGAATCCCAAGGTACTGTCCCTCGAGGAGTGTTATGGAGAAGGCCTCACATCTAAATTTAGTAAACACCACTCTTGCTCTGGGGTTCAGCCAGGAGAATGGATAGTGAGATCTAGCATTTGAGGAGGCTGGGGAGAAATATATAGGAGCAACCCTTTGATCTGCAAGCTGGCCATTTTCTCTCTGAAGTTCTTGATTGTCTAGTCTCCTAACTATAAATGACATAGCTCCCTCAGGGCCCCCTCTCCTTAGAAGTTCTTTAGTGAAACCCAGCCTATGAATCTCGAGTTCAACTGCCTCCTCCCAGAAGGCCAAGAGGCCATACTTGGAAACTAGGCGGAGAAGGGAGCCATCTCGGGTAGGAAAAAGGGAAACCTTAAACCAATACTTAATTAACACCCGCAGGGCTGCTAATTTGATTGTAGAACAAAAAGTTTCAGCTCTTAAAATAACTTGGGGGGGTACCCTTTGAGACCCCCAGTATAGTATGAAGAAAGCCATTTTGAATGGTTTCAAGTTTATTCAGATACAGAATACCCCAGATTGCAAAGGCATATAAGGCCTAAGGGATAACCAGCTTACCCCCATTGCCAAAGAAAAAATTAAGTATCGCCGCTGCAGTACGCCTAGCCTGGGACTTTGAGGCTTGGAAATGAAGGTTCCAGGTTTTGGAAGAGGATAGAATGACTCCCAGACACTTATACGAAGACACTTGCTCGATTACATTTGAGCCAATAACCCAACGATGGAATTTACAGACTCTACCATTCCCTATTGACATTACCTTGGTCTTGTCGAAATTAATTACAAGCGTCTCCCTGGCACAGTAAGCCCCAAACTGTTGCAAGGAACACCTAAGACCCACAATTGTTTGAAAGACCAGAACAGCGTCATCAGCGTACAGGAGAGCTGGAATTCTCCTGATGCCAACGACAGGGGCATGGGTGTCTATTGTCTTTAGGAAGGGAATCACATCGTTTAGGTAAAGATTAAATAGGGTTGGGGCCAATATACAGCCTTGCCTAACTCCTGCCAAAACCTGGACCTTTCTGGAGGGCCACCTTGAGGAATTATACCAGACCTGCAAAGAATTGCCACTATGTAGTTTAACCAGGAGAAACAGGAGCCTTGGGTCAAGGGAAGTAACACTTAATTTAGCCCAGAGCCAATCTCTGTTAACGGATTCAAAGGCCATACGTAGATCCACGAAACACAAACACAGTCTCTTTTGATGAAGAGTATATTTATTAATTATAGCTGACAGGACTAGGACGTGATCAAGGGTTGACCTGCCCTTTTGAAACCCAGCCTGCTCAGGTACAATGATGTTATTAGAATCGAGCCAGTTTTGCAATTTGCATACAATTTCCCGATCACACTGAGCAAGCTGATAGGGCGATTGTTTCCGGGGAGACAAGGATCCCCCTTTTTATGAATTGGGATGACAATACTATTCAGTCAAGAGCTAGGGAATTCTCCTAACTCGTTTATAGCTGTAAAAAGGGGGGCAAGAATACTAGCCCACCATTCTGGAGCGAACTTAAGGAGTTCTGGCAAAATGAAATCATCCCCTGGCGCCTTGCCAGATTTAAGTTGAGATATGAGGGAGAGAATATCCTCCATGGATACGGGATGCCATAACTGGAATTGATCTTTAGGGAGAGTCTCAACACTAAACCCTATTGGGGGGGGGGGGGGGGTTAGCAAATATAACCCCATAGAAAGCTTCCCACGTTTCTGGGGGGATAAAGGATGACTTGGGAGCACTACCCCCCATTCTAACCAACTGGATAAGCTCCCAACATTTCAAAGAATCTCCAGATTTAGCTGCAACAAGTAGGCGATCCCAGTTCCCCCTTTGAAACTCTCGCTTCTTCTCCACCAACAATTTATGATAACAAGTCCGAATACACAGAAACTGAACGCTCTCAGCCCTAGAGGGGTTAGACCTCAGCATTCTAGCAGCTCTACGAAGGTTAGCTCTTAGAACCCGACATTCAGCATCAAACCAGGGAAAGGTCTTTTTCCCTGGAGCTTTAGGAGTTCTCTGTACTGTCATAAGGGGGAATAATGAAGTCAGTAAGTTATCATAACGCATCAAGATATCCTTCCCTTGCACCCTGATTCCCTGGCAACTCGATTTAACCTCCTCTTGGGCCATAAAATTTAGGAAGGAGAGCTTTGCCTTATCCGACCAATTAATTCTCATATGAAATGTTTCCTCTTTTGCAAGCTGGGCTCCTAACGAGTTCTCGTTCTGTGGCACTTTCCTTAAATTGGAATCTTAAGAAAAGTAACACCAGTGGAAAATGATCTGACTCGGTCTTAGGATAAATTTGCATGTTAGCAATATTATACAAAAAATGGCTGTATATGTTATGCATTGAAAGTAATTCATCAAAACACTAAACTAGGGGTGGGACATGAGGGCAAATACCGGGTACCAGTTTTACCGGTTCCCGGATTTAAAAAAACCGGCTTACCGGATTAATACTGGTTTACTGGTACCGGAGCTTTTCTACTGATTTCAATGAGGAACTGTTTTAGCAGGAGGGGCGGGGTATCAATCTATTAAATAAATAAATAAATAAATAAATAAACGAAAAATTAAAAAAGAAAAACCTCCCCCCTTCTAGACTGTGCGGGTGGAAGGGGGGACACCCCCCCTCCCACCCTGCCCAGCCTGGATTTAAAAAAAAAAAAATTCCCCTAAGTCCCCTAGTGCGGGCTCTGGGCTGCCGCTGGCGACCCAGAGCCTGCACTAGCAGGTAAGTGTACCGGTACTGTACTGATCCCTGGGGTGGGGGGTGGTTTAACACCCACCCCAGGGATCACCCTACCTCCCCAATGCCATTGCCTACCTTGAGCTCCGGGCGGTGGCAGTGGCGGCGGCGCTCCGGTGGCTTCAGCGCTGGCTGTGGCTGCCGCCGGCTTCAGCACGCTGAAGCCGGCAGTCACAGTCAGCGCTGAAGCCGCCGGAGCGCCTGGACTTGCAGGCTACTGAATTCGTATGAAAGATTTATGGGACTTTATTCAATGTTATTTTTGGTTCAGAAGAAGACAGGTGGTCACAGGGGTATACTGGACCTAAAAAGGCTGAACAAGTTCCTAAGGTACCAACGCTTCAAGATGGACACAGTTGCCTCCATCTGCATGGCCATTCGCCCCAAACACTGGCTAGCCTCCTTGGACCTGAAGGACGCTTGCCTACACATGCCCATCCTCCTGGCCCACAGGAAGTGGCTCCATTTCTCTTACCATGACCTTCACTGGCAGTACTGTGTCCTACCCTTCGGCCTCTCCACTGCTCCCCCGACTTTCACCAAGGTGTTGATCCCCCTGGTCGCCAACTTGAGACTCCGGAGGATAGCAGTCTTCCCATACCTGGACGATCTGCTGATACACGCTCGCTCAGAGGCAAAAGCTACGTCCCACGTTCAGGTCATTCTTGCTTACCTGCAGTATCACGGCTTTATGATCAGCCGGACAAGAGCCACTTGACCCCAACACAGCGAATGCACCATCTGGGTGTAATTATAGACACAGTAAAGCACAAGGTGTTTATCCCAGCAGATCGACAACACGGGATACGCTGTTTCTGCTGGAAATCCAGGCAGTCCCAGTCAGTTCCGTTTACGCTTCTGGCCTCTCTTCTGGGTCTGATGGCCTCGTGCTTTCCCCCACCTTCAGTGGGCAAGATTCCACGCCAGGCCACTGCAGAGGTTTCTGCGCCACTGGATTCACCTCATCATGTCCAGATCCACAAAACACTTACAGTTAGATGATTGCACAGCAGAATCCGGTGGGAGGATCTGGATCGGTTTTCAGAGGGAAGCCCCTTTCAGGACCCACCCAGGCAAATCCTGACGACGGATGCCAGCCTATCAGGCTGGGGAGCCCATGCCTCCGGTTGGGCAACCCAGGGTCGATGGCGACAGCAGGACTTTTGCAACAGCATCAACTGGCTCGAGCTGAAGGCAGTCCGGCTAGCCCTGCAGTGCTCTCCTGGGACATTCGGACACCAGCATATCCTTGTGCTCTCTGACAACTCAATGGCGGTCACTTATAACAACAACCAGGGGGAATCCAGATCGCCAGAGCTTCATCTAGAGGCCTCTCACCTATTCTGACGGGCAGAGGTCAACCTGGCGTCCCTAGTTGCCCGACATATCAGGGGGAAAGACGACACAGCGGATTGGCTGAGTTGAGACACTGCGGATCCAGGAGAGTGGAGCCTCGACCAGGTGGTCTTCAACCAGGTGACTCAGAGTTTCGGCAATCCCCGTCTGGATCTCTTTGCTTCCCAGGCCAATGCCAAGCTCCCTCTCTTCCTGTCCAGGCACTTTTGCAGGACAACACTAGGGACAGATGCCCTGTCATTCGAGTGGCCCTCGGAGATTCTGTATGCCTTCCCTCCACTTCTGCTCCTGAGCCAAACAGTAGTCAAATGCAGGCAAGGCAACCACAGGTTAATCCTCATTGCTCCATTTTGGCCCCGCAGGCCATAGCTCGCGTATCTCTTGGAGCTGTCAGGAGGCCGATTCTGGAGGCTTCCGCAGGTCCCGGATCTGCTCAGACAGGGCCCCTTGGTCCATGACAACCCGACTTTCCTCAAACTAACCGCCTGGCCCTTGAATTTCGGGCCTTAAGGACTTTAGGGTATACAAATTCCATTATTCGCACTCTCACAGCGGACAAGAGAGATTCGACCAGAAGGATTTATCAATCTTCATGGAAATCCTTCGTCAAGTGGTGTAGAGATCAGGACAGTTCTCCTGAGTCACCAAGTATATTATAGGTTCTGCAGTTTCTTCAAAGGGGCTTGGATATCGGGCTGAAGTCACCCACTCTGATGCGTCAGCTGGCTGCCATTGACTCTACACTGTCTTCTTTAGGGAACGACAGACTGTCATCCCATCCACACATCCATAGATTTTTAAGAGGGGCTCGACAGTTGCCGCCACCAGTGATTCATAGATTTCCAACCTGGAATCTGAATATCGTCCTCAATGCGATGTCACACTCTCCCTTTGAGCCCCTCATGGAGGTCTCCCTTTATTTTCTCTCCATAAAAGTGACCTTCCTCATAGTCATTAACACAGCAAGGTGAGTTTCCGAGCTGGGGATGTTATCCATGGACCCCGCCCTCTGTATATTCAAGAGAGAGTCGGTTACTCTTTGCCTTGATCCCTCTTTCATACCCAAAGTTAGTTCTCGTTTCCACCTTGGCACAGGAGCTGGTGCTCCCCTCCTTTTGCCCCAAGCCTCGTCATTCTCTCGAAAGGACATGGCACACTCTTGATGTTCGCAGGGCTCTTAAGATCTACCTCCACAGGACCGAGCCCTTCAGGTGATCCTAAGTCCTTTTCATTCACTACTCCCCTAGATATAGGAGGAAGAAGTCGTTTAAGACTAATATCTCCAACTGGGTGGTGGGGTGTATCAGAGAGGCGTACACGGCTTCCAACCTCCCACCTCCCTTGGGGGTAGTGGCTCACTCTACTTGTGGGATGGCCTCTTCCTGGGCCTTTAGGTCTAGGGCTCCCTATTCAGATATGCAAAGCAGCGGTGTGGAGGTCAGTCCATACCTTCATGTGCCACTATAAATTGGACCTTTCTGATTCGGCTGAGGCGACCTTCGGCTGCAGGGAGTCCTGTCGTCCGATCCTGCATAACCCTCTGTGGTTCTGCTAATAGGGGAGCAGCCTTAGGCTCTTTCCCCCCCTAAAAGTTTTTTCCATTCTGTCTAGTTTACACTGCTATACACCTCCCAGTGTTCCGACCATCCGAACAATAAACCAAAGGAGGAACAATTGGGTCTCTTACCTGGGAATTGTTCTTCTGTGGTTTATATGGGAGGATGGTCGGCCATCCTAGACTGAGCCTAAGGCAACCAGTTCGGGGACCCTGTCACTGCAAAGGGTGACTTGTTGGGAGGCCTGCCTTTTTTCGTTTGGCAGATCCTCCCCCTCTTTTCAGTCATACGCCTCTCTTCCGGGCCGCTCCCCATAATACCAGTGGGGCCGCATGGAGAAGGGACAGCGGCCAGCGGCCAGCTCGGGGCTCCAGAAGCAGCATGGAGGTGGCTACTCCCGGCAGGAAGATCTCCCCCCCCCTCCTGATGACTGTGGGGACTGGTTAGTACAGGGGGCGGGGTGTCGCCATTTGACCCATGAGGGGCCAGGGAACAGCTCATTCTTCCCCCTCTTGCGGGGGCGCGGCCAGGGGAGCCTCTCTTCCGGGCCGCTCCTCATAATACCAGGGGCGGCTGGAGGCCGTGCCAGAGGCACGGCTCGAAGGGGCATGATCAAAGGGGTCGTGCCCCTTCAGTTGAGCTGGGAGGTTTGGGAGGAGGGGCTGTCGATGGGATTGTGTAATGTGAACCTTGGCTGATGTGAATTGTAGGAAGGCCTCCCTCTCTCTCCAGTGAGAGTGGGGTTGAGAGGGAGGATGTTCCCTGGTGGCAGCAGGGGACAACTTGAGTATGAAGTAGGTGTAGAGAGTTTTTTGGATATGTGTTGGGCTAGGAATGTTAGACTTGATAACAGCTGAGGGGGATAGGAGGGGATTAGGATAAACTTGTGTTACTGGTATGGGGGGGAGGGATGTGTTGTTTTTTGCAGTAATGGATCCCCTGCGTGGGATATGGACCACAGTGCTGCTGTTGTTTTGTACTGCTTTGATTGTTTGGGGTGCCCATGTGGGATAAACCCATTTATTGTATGTATTTAATGATTGTGAGCCGCCTCGAGCCGCCTTCGGGCCCGGAGAGTGCGGGATATAAATTAAACATGAAATGAAAATAGGCCCTTTAGGGGTGGACCTTACATGTTATAGGCCCATTAGGGGCGGAGCCTAGTTCCCTTGGTTAGGGAGGCCGTACACAAGCTAATTCCTGTTACTGTTCTGTAAGTGTCTGTTCATATAGTTCCTGGAGTATTAGGCTTCTTACAACTGAGGAGTTTCGGCGGGAAAGGCTCAAGCAAACACTTTGGAAGCTTTCTCACGTCTCCTAGTGGTGATGCGGCAGAAATACCCAGTGTTCCGACCATCCTCCCATATAAATCACAGAAGAACAATTCCCAGGTAAGAGACCCAATTGTTCCTTCTACACATCTGAGTCTTAATACTCACAACAAGAATGCTAGAAGTATGTGCAAAGGTTATACAATGTTTTTGATGCTTTCATTGAACTCAGCGCCCACATCAACCTGTGAAACAATACCCCACATGCTTATATTTGCTGCTCATAGCGCAGATGACGCAAAACTCACTGTTAATTCAAGATCCATTGCCAAAAATGACCGGGCGAGACACCACATGACCATTTTCTGGACCTCCAGGCATGTCCAATCAATGCCCAGAAGAGAAACGTAGAGCACAAAGTGCATACAGAACCTACTCCAGCTCCTCCACTACATTGTGGGGGGAATCCTTCAGGCTAAGAGCAGGTTGGAGTGAGCTGCTACCCTCTGCCCCAGCCACCAAATCATTTGCCTTAGGATCTCCTTCTGAGGGGAGGGAGACACTGCAGTGGAGACAGAAGGAAGAGGGAGGCACAAGTTGGACCACACAATTTTGGTGGGCTGGAGAGCTTCTGCTGCCGCTACCTTTGCCGTTTCCAGTTCCCGGACTAGAGGTGCCTTGTTGGCTGGGTGTTCAGCCGGTTCGGAGTCATGGGGAGCACCTGAGGTAGAGTTGTCATCCCAGTATCAGTGCTTGCCTGTGTCCTGCTGTCCTGCTCCATGCGGTAAGGAACAGACTTGGAGGCTCCCTTGCGCTGGCTAACACCCATAGGAGGCGGGAGCAGCTCCCTGCTGCCCAAATCACTCCCCTGGGTCCAAGGGCAATTGAAGAAATGGAGGGGAAGAGGGTTTGAGGGAAGGGCTCCCACAGGCTCCCTGGCAGCCTGACTCAAACCCCAATCCCCCCACAGGGGAGAGCCTGAAGAATGGACCCCCAATCCCCCAACCCCTCAAAAGGGGAGGGAAGCAGAAAGGTAGGAAAGAAAACAAACTAAAACAAAAACCTAAGTCTTCAAATGACTCCCTAATGGGAGCTCTGGATCCCACATTCTGAAACCCTGAGAGGAAGGAATGGACCCACCCTCTCACGAGCAGGGTAAAAGTTATGTTAAATTGTTGTATGTAAAGCACTCCGAGTGCTATGGCAGGGGGGCGCTATATAAAAATAAAGATTATACAAGAGTAGAGCAACTCTACTCTTTGCTCAAGGGTACTCCCTGACTGTATGAAGACATTTGCTGTTGGGAGCCAGAAATGGGGTGTTTCTGGCTCCCAACAGCAACTGTCTTCATACAGTCACTGATGGAATGGATATTAAGAGCAACGGTGGAGGGGAGCAGAGATGAAACAGTAAAAAAACTTAGCATCTGCTACTCTGTGTGTGGGGGGGGGGGGGGGGGAGGAGAGCTAGTGTCAGCAATGTGCTAAGTGCTGAGCGGTCGTGATAAGAGACAGGTCTCTGCACCAAGCAGCTTACAATCTAGAACGGACAAAGGAAGGCATGACAAAAAGGGAGAAACATGAGTACATTCAGGAAGCTGAGAAGTTGCAGATGCATTCAGCACTTGGCTTAGTTAAATGGGAGGTGTATGGAGATCCTCAGGACAGACAGTTATAAATATATAGATGAGGGTAGGAAGAAGGGAAAACCTGCTGAAAGTAGTAGGCTTTTAGGAGGGATTTGATTTTCCAGCATAGGGCCATGGTTGATGGTGCCAGCAAAGAGCTGAGTTGCTGCTCAGCTCTACAGGCACTAGCTACTGCTCTCATCTCCTTGTAGCTGTTCCAGTAGGGACACTGGGAGCTGGGCTTCCAGGAATATGGCACAGAAAGCATGCCTCACAATGTTTCTCTCCCTTCCCTGTTGTCTCCACTGCCCCATACCATTCAAGTGCCTCTGTGCTATCCCAACTCCCTTTTGCACACAATACTTCTATTTTTCCTGATTGCCCCCCGCCACCTCAGCCCTATCCCCCACACCCTGCCCCGTCCCTGCTGTGCTTCAACCCTGCTAACCACCCCAAGTCATATTCAGAGGCCAGAGTAAACATAATTCATATTGGTCACAGAGTTTGGGTTGTTCTGGTTCTGGGCATTTTCCATCTAACTATAACGTACAAGAGCAAGCCACAGCTACCTGTAGGGGTCTCTGCCTCATTCCATCTGAGCAATTACACGGGATACTTTTAGACAATTGCTTTTCCTCCCTATAGATCTTCATGGGGCTTTCTACAAGGCACCATCTAATCACCATTATTGTACACTATGCATATATAGAGCTAACGTACAGGACAGAGAAAAGAGTTGTATTACTTCTGCATATTGATTAAATTAATCTAATTTAATTTAAACTGACCTAACAGCATATGGTCAACCATGAGAATACTACCTCAGAATACAATAGAAACCGGCAGACAGCTAAATCCAGATAAAGTGAGTGTGATGTTGAAAGATTGAGGGAGATCAACTACAAGGTATGACAAGGGTACTTGCACCTCTGATTAAGTTTGTGTCCTTGCGCTGTACATGTTTGAAACTTGAGTATCTAATTAAATTGGTAGCTGCTGCTATAGAAGATAGCTATAGTGGGAAAGTTGTTAAGCTTGTTGTTCAGCTATGTTTAGTCAAGTGACTAACAGTTTCTTTTGGGAAATGATTTATTCAAATTTTAAACTTTTTGAATGGGTAAGAATGTTGCATTATAAATGAAGACACTATGCAACATGTTAATCAATGCCATTAAGCACTTGTAGAAAAAATATAGTTTTCCTCAGCTAAAAATATATATATATCAGTTTTTCAGCTGCTGAACTTACGCTCTCTTAGGTTTTGTAATACCAGCACTTCATTACCTCTTCAGGGTTTTAACAGACTAGACAAAACAAGCACAAGGATACAAGTTGTATCCTTTCGATGACAGGATACAACTTAAACTTCCAGCTGGTGGACAGCAAACTGGCTAGGGCAGTGAGGGTGGCACAGAGGACTGGGGGTGCGCTTCCCTTAACCCATGGCAATGGCAGCTGCCTATTGGGACCCAGGACAACCTCTCATGGGACATACGCTGGCGTCTAGGGGCCTGTGCACGTGTGCTATTCTTCCACTGCCCACTGGTATAATAAAGGGTAGGGTAAGATGCCAACTTCCTTCTACACAAATCCACTGTTTGGCTATCCATGTGTAAGGTTCGTAGGATCTAAATTGCCACAGGTTGGTGGTTCAGATCCTGCAGATCTGCTGGATCTAGCTATCCACAATTTTACCTAAAATAAAATTGTGTGCTGATTTGAAGGACAAAAGTGTGTTAGCCTTTTGATGTGCTGCAGCTTAGTTGTTTATTTTCTCAGGCTTCTGGGAAGTGGTGAAAAAATCCAAATCATGTATGTGCAAGTTTGAAAAAGATGTAAAAGGCATAGGAAATAATTCAGAAAGGGCAGAAATAATTTAAAAAAAAATCTCAGGTCTCATCACCTTTGAACCAAGGAAGATGTCATTGAGTTCAGTCACCTACAAGAGTTTAGATAAAGGTAAGATGGCAAAAAGGTGTTTCAAACTTAGCCTCTTTGCTCATCAAGGGTGGTTCTTACTGGTTCGTTTGATGATAGGATACAACTCAAACTAGACTTCTGGAAAGAACCAATTCATATGTAACAGGTGGGCAAATGGCAGTGGCTCAGGAGCCACATAGCGCTTTTGGGCACCTGTACTGTGGCTCTCACCAAAAATGGCTGCTTGGGGGCATACCCAGGTGGTTCCCTCAAGAAGAGGAGAAGCCATTTTGGCTGCTAGAGCCTCATAAGGGCCATGGGAGCAGGGTGAGCATGCCCTATGCCACTACTGCTGCTGCCCAAACCCACCAGACCACCAGAGAAACAAAGCTTTGATGTGAGGGGGGAGATTTGCAGAAAGCAGCACTGTAGTGCATCCTGTGGCTCTCAGCACTATGAACATTTTGATATGTGGCTCTTGGACTTAGGAACTTTGCCCATTCAGATATATACTAATAAAATATACATAATTCACATTTAAAAATTAAACATTTTGATTTAGTGGTAAATTCACAGACAGTCTAATACTTGATCCTTCAGCTTGTTGCACGTGGGTAGTCTCTGCATGCAGCCGCAAAGTCAACAGTCAGCTGTTTGCATAAGTAAGTAGGATCATGGTCTAAACATTTTTTGAAAAACCTCTGCAGCTCACAATCAAGTTATGGAAGATGGAGAACTCTTAGAAAATACAAACAAAAATTGGTGTCTGAGACATTTAGATCTAATTTTTCATCTCCCTTCACAGAACAGGAGACGTAGGGTGTTAACATGACAATAGCCTGCTGGAGTCCAGGTTCGGTCTATGCAGCCCCAACTCATGTTTAGTGTGTAGATCCTAATAAATAGGCAGCCCCCATTCACAGGTTTGGCATGATAAACCTAATACACAGGCAGAAGTGATCGTTCCTTGGAATGCTCTACACTTTTTGCCCGATACACTATGTTCTGGCAGTCCTGCATGCACGTGAGACTGTATGCAACCTAACTGACAGGATGCAGACTAGTGGATGCACATTAGCCTGCATGGCTGTGGAGGCTGTGTCCACCATGAGTGGAGGTTGCGTGTCTGGTGGTCACATGGCTAGTGGGGGCCAACACCTAATAAATAGGCAGGTGGACACCCATCCGTTGTGGGCTGTCATTTGTTTACACTCATAATTAGTAAAATTGATGTAGTAGAAATGTTTTATATTTTTTTGCTGAAAAACAAAGTTTAGCTTCAAAAATCACTAGTATTTTCCTAGGAGAACTGAAACTATTCACAATCTTTTCAAACAAGGTTTACAGTCAGCAGAATCATTCTATTTTACATACAATCAAAATAGGAACAGTCAACAAAAGAAACAAATTATAAACATTTAAATGGCACTTACTTGATCATTTCAAAAAGCTTTGGATCCGAGACCTTGATATTTCGGGCTATGTTCCAAGAAAGATGAACCATGGGTACTA
The DNA here is from genome assembly GCA_003113815.1 of Sphenodon punctatus. Classification (NCBI taxonomy): domain Eukaryota; kingdom Metazoa; phylum Chordata; class Lepidosauria; order Sphenodontia; family Sphenodontidae; genus Sphenodon; species Sphenodon punctatus. The sequence goes on from QEPC01002784.1 coordinate 858,388, forward strand.
TTGACTTTACGCTTTGTAGTTTGTTCCACTCATACCGTTCCACCGCCAATTTATATTGGCAGGCTATGAGAAGAAGTAAAAGGAAATTTAGGGCCACCTACTAAACAGAAAGGGTGATGTTCCAAGACATATGGCCATACATAAATAACAATAGAACACACCAATACTGTATTTGGTGGTTTCTATTAAACTTAGACAACTTTGCAAGGAAGTTATTTCAGCATACTATTGTTCACTAATCTTAAGACACATATTGCATATGTAATACCACAGTAAAATTATTGACTTGCAAAGGTATCAGAAATTAAGGATGGTCACTCTAAATTGTTAGGTTTTGAATGGTGACCCAAGACAGCTTTACACTCTCAAAATACTTTGGAGTTATATACTGCTAGTTTTTGCAGTCTACTTCCTTCCTTTATTATAATCCTGATTGTATTTTAGAATATGCATTTGCTATCTCAAGGAGGTAGATTAATTCAGAGGTGTATTGCAATAAAAGGGACATGCCAGCTGTGTGGTGGAAAGGACTCTGTTATAGATTGAACTTTGCTAGCTTTAACCTGCCACCAGAATTATTTGGACCCTGATGGAAGTTTTCTTCCTCCGAACTTTCTGTATTGAGGTAGGAGAAGAAAAAAACACAGCGGAGGAGGAACACTTCTTGTTATGCCAATCAGCAAACGGGACTGTATCTGCCTGACTCCATTTGTCAAACTGCACTTCTTGCAATTCGTTTTGGAGACTGTTTGCGATGCTGGTGTACGACTCCTGCTTGGATGGTTGGACATCCAGGATGCTGGTGTCTACTACGTGAATCGCTACTGGGTAAATGCTGTGGTATAGCATGCTGTGCACCAGCCCAGAGATAGACTTCCTCTCTGCACAGTGTGCTTAAAGGAGATCAACTTAATTAATATAAACCAGAGATGGGGAACCTCAGGGTCAAGGATCAAATGAAGCCTGTGGCTAGTTTTTATTGGCTCCTCTCATTCCTGCCCCCAACTTCTATGTAGCCCTCGGAACCTGTACTAACTTTCAAAGTGGCACCTGGGAGGTAAAAGGTTCCTCATCCTGATATAAACATTGCTGTGTTAGTGTCTCATTGCTTTAACCATGCTGCCTCACATCTATAGAAGAAAGGTCCTGAGAGGGTGTGTCTGATGGATCTGTACTCCAGCAAGTTGATATGACTTTTCTGTTCCCAGTAGTCCCAGTTGCAGTTCTTGAAAGTGTGACCTCCACACATTTCTAATGACTATAAAGATGGATGACTGAATTGTACTCAAAAGAGAGTTCTGTCTCCTGATTTCTCAACAGTGGTGTTTTGTGAAGGATCAAGTTTCACATCCATGTTTATGTTGGAACCATGTCTTTATACTGGCCAATGATGGAGAGGTCTGAGTGATAGATGTTAAGAAGTCATCAGACTCATCAGTTTCAAGTGAAATGCCATTCTTTCAACTTTGGATATTCCATCTCTTATGACATTCAGCCACTACTGTGATAGAATAAGTGATCACCACCATTGAGGAGTGGCGAGAATCCATAGGGAAGTAGCCTGTATAAGAATAGATGCCCTTTCCCTGGAATTCTGCAGATACTGCTATGGCTCCCTTTTTGGGAAGGAAGGGAGTGCTTTCTTTCAAGAGGAATTTATTTATTTGGATTTCTTTCTACCCTGCCCTATCCCCAAATCACAGGTTCAGGGCAGGTTAACAGGTAAAACTGATATACAGTGAAAGCTAAAAAAAAAAAATCAGCAATACCAATTAAAGTATAAGACTACCCCTAATCTGCAGCTCCTCCCCAACCAGCAAATCAAAGTATTAGGAGGCAAATATTCTGTCAGCTTTTACTGACACTGGTGGAAAAGATGTGGAAGGCCCATATCTGTTTAGCAATATTCAAAGGATCATGCAAGTCAGATGGCCACAGAACAAGTTTCACATTTTTCTAATATCCCCAAAACAAGAAAAATGTTGTCCTTACACACAGTTAACATGGATAATATATCTCTCTTCTATGATATTCTCTATACCAGTTAACAAAACTGATTCATAAAGCCCACGTACAAAGCCAACTTCAAAACCGGTCTAAGAGTTGAGATGTAAAGGTTTATATTACAAATTATTTGTCAGCTATACCTGGCTAACTATATATTATTTCACCATACCTGTAAGAGGGCCAACATTCCAAGCAATGTTGTTGCACCAGCCAATAGCCTGAACCCAATGAACAGTGCCAGCGTTTATCCACACCAAATCTCCAGGTCTCTGAATAAACCTATAAACTGGGATGTTAGCTTCATACAAATCTTCCAGATTAGGCCACCAAGATCCCATCAGAAAATTCATATTGTTTCTGAAACAATGGGGAAAACATGATCTTAAACATTTGTCTACAGATATCCATAGTTAGTGCCCAATTATAAATAAAATTTGATTAAAAAAACAAACTTACTTTCAAACAGTTGATACATGTCATACAATAAAACTCTTACAAATAGTTCTGTGCGAATAGCTGATTAATGGAAGGAAAGGTTTCACTTTTCAGTGACTAATTTAATTTGATGCTAAAGGAAGACACAACACTCTGAAGTTTTCTATTATGTGGTCATTTATTGCTTCTATTTAAGTGCTATGCCTTTGTGTATTCTAAGCTTTTTTATTTTTTTTTAAAATTACACTGTTGTTACTAAGGATGCAGTTCCACTGATAGTTGCAACAAGTTGTAGCACAAACGCAGACTGACAATATTTTAACTGCTCTGCTATCTAACACTGTTCGGGGCAAGTCAAGACAACATGGGGTAAAAACGGACGCGAAGCTGGTGTGGCGGCTTCCTGGCCTGGGTCAGGGAACAGCAGCTACCACTCTATAGATCAGCAGGCAGCATGTAACTAACATGCCTGCGACCCAGGTGGCCAGAGAGCTGTCCCCCGCCAGGAGTCACCCCTGCGGAGGGGATGCCAGGGCAAACAGATAAATTGGCTCGCGGCAGCCCACCTGGACAACCCTTGGCCTAGAACGTGCACCCGGGATCTTCCAGGAGACACATTCCAAGCCAGCCACCTACCCAGTACGGGGCAACAGACATGCAGCCAAGTCCCCGGTGGCACACAATGGGTCTGCGACATCTGTTTTTACCCCGGTGTTAAAAATATTGATTTCTTAACCACACTAGCACTCCAATGCTGCTACCTTAGGTGGAACTGAGAAACAGACAGAAATTTAAAAAAACTAGTATAGACCAAACATCCCAAAATGTCATCCATGATTAGCTTCCCTCAGCAGTCTGAGAAGGAGACCAAGGTACTTGTTAACAATGGTAACTTTGGTATGGTAATAAAGCTCCTCCCCTTTACTAGTTCTTATATGGCAGGTTTTAGCTATATTTTGAAAAAGACGGCCTGCAAAATGCCACTGCACGTATCACACCGGCTGTCAAGCTAACATCATATTAAAATCTGGGAGATTAACAGATTTATTTCTGCCCTGTTCATAGTAAAATGTCATGATTTTAAATGTGGCATGCTGTTATTAATCCTAACTAGATGACAAAAAAATAAAGGATTACAACCACTTTGAATATCTGTAAATAAGTTAATACACCAGTTTTACAAAGGAATTTGCAAAAAGCCCTACAAAAGAAAAAACAAAACAAATTTGAGTGTTCCAAAGTTTCTTATACCAAAACTCACCGCGTTTTGACTTTATATAAGAAACAGCAGATTAGTGGACTAATTGTTGTTCAAACATAGGGAAATCACTTTGGTAAAATAATAGGAAAGGAAAGGCAATAAAACCAAATCAAGATCTAGATGTCTGAAGATTATTTACTCAAATTCAACCTTATGTCTTAATTAGAGCTTAAACTTGGTCCTTGGCAAACTTTGGAATCCACCAGGGATTCCAGTACTCAAGTCTGAAGCCCTGAGTACCAAGGCCGATCCTCGGAAAACTTTGTAAGCCTCCATTGAGACCTGGCACCATTGTGCACGTGACTTGAGTGATCCAGACTGTTGACCCCCTAGCTTCTCTGAGCTAGGAAATAAAACTTAGTACCATATTTGGTATGAGGGGGGTATAGGAGGGGACAGTTGAGTGATGGTAAACCAGATGGCAAGTTTTGATTGGCTAGCAAGTGGCAGCCTTGCAAGGGGGGAGGGGTGGGGGGAGATAAGAGTGGCTGCGCACACAGCCATTTTTCATTCTTTGGTGAATTTGGTTGTGTGCGCTACCCTGTTGATCTGTAAGCAACTGGCATAAGGGGGGCAGGGGTTAGTTGTTTTCACCCTGGCATGATTTTTAAAAAAAATAAATAAGTGGGTGCCACACTGCTGTTGCCTGGGCACCATGAAGGCCAGAGGGATCTCTGCCTTGCTTCACTTCCCCTGGACTGGGCTGTCCAAATTAACAGTGCTACACCAATACCATGCCTTTTAAAAAAATAAGCGGGTGCCACTGCTGCCTGAACTGCTTGGCACCATGGTGGCCAGAGGAATCTGCCTAGCCCCACTTCCCCTGGCCTTGGCTGTACATATACTAGGAGCAGTACTGGGGGTTGCCACCAGTGCCAAATATACTTAAAGTCTGGGTGCTGCTCGTGCTTGCACTGCCTGTTGGCAAGTTGGCAGCACCCTAGAGGCCACAGAGGGATCACTTTTGCTGTGGTTTTTTTGGGCACTGTGACTAACTTTGTGGGTTCAACTTTGTCAAGGTGTGACTGACCACTGGGGCACAGAGGAGATATACTTTCCTTCTGGTTAAAATAATATGGTATGTGCCAGGGGAGGGGACTTACCTTGCATAGGTGGGCACTGGGAAGGCACAATGGAGACACACGTGTGTGTGTGTGTGGGGGGGGGGTTCTTTCTTGGGGGTGGTGGTATGTCTGCTGGGCTGGCTTTTTTTGGTTTCCGCCTGCAGTTGAACTTTTGTGGGTTTGTCTTCTTGAGTGATTGTTCCACTTTTGCTAGCCAGCTTTTTTAGGCACTGCTTGGTTGGCATGATGATTTAAAGTGGGTGCACTGCTGATGGTGGGTTATGCTGTGGGTACTGCTGGCTTTTTTTGGCTTTCTGCACGTTTGCACTGTTTGGGTTTGTCTTCTTGAGTGATGTCTCACTCTTGCTAACCTGCTTTTCTGGGCACTGCTTGGCATCATGATTTTAGTGGGTGCACTTTAAAATCATTAAAGAAAACCGTTCTGATGCTCCGAGGATTTCCGAAGTCCAGAGTTCTGAATTCAGAGGTCCTCAGAAAAAGTTCCAAAGTTCAGCCGAGTACCCGGATCGGGTACTTGGAACTTCAGAACTCGGTCAGAGTATCCAAAGGCCTATTCAGTGAAGCCCTAGTCTTAATGTCAGAAGGCATGCTTTTCAATAGGAAGATATAGAAAAAAACAAAAAATAGACCTTTAGAAATTTACAGTATAACAGCCATTCTACCGCCACCCAGAAAGATTTTTCTATTTAGAAGTCTAAATTTTCTGCTTTATTTTAAGGTATAGGCAAAAAATTCCATAAGACTGGCTGGAAAATTCCAGTCCATGTAACTTTTGTCCAGTAAATATGGACACAACTTCAGAACCTATCTTTTAGCTCTAAACTTTCTAACTAGTTCTCTAGAAATACCAGAGTTGTTTGTGAATATAGTTTCAAGCACTCTGCTTGTCCTGTTGGTGACATTTTCTCTTCACAGTCTTTCCCCACTGCAATAAGATTTATTCCAAGGCTCTTACTGCCTTGTGTTGGAGGGGTGAAACTGTTATGAGCTAGGCAAAGTATATCACAAAGCTGGCTTTTTCACATAATATGATCTTGTTCATTTAAACATGGTATAAGTTCCATTTCTACTTTTATTAAGTCTTTTTTTTCTTATTTCAACGGAGCTGCAAAATATTACCTTCCCTCTAAAAGTGGGGTCAGTTGTTTGTTTTGTGATACATCTGATAATCACACAGAAGACATCAAAATGTGTGAATGCAGCATATAAAACTTACTTTTCACAGAAGTCATTCATGACACCCCAATAACTTTCTGGAACAACAAACCATTCGCAGTCGCCTGGACCAATATTTATGTTGACTGAACAAAAGTTATTATTTTCTTGATGACCTGAAATGTGTAAGAAAAACAAATTAATTTCACAGTGGTGATGCAGTGTACACAACACTCTGAAAATACAAAGCACGTAGCAAGTGTTGTTAAAATGACTAAGTTAAAACTTATGTAGCTTTTACATGCAATAACCACCACCACTATATACGAGCATCTAACAATTTCTTAACCCTCCTCCGACTATGGGTTGCATGGTACCCCAGAAGTTGTAAAAAAATAAATCATAAAATGTTTTAAAGCAAGCCTGTACCACTTCATATTCCATGAATTCCTCAAGGATAATAGGGTCAATTGTGCCCCACTGGTTCATGCCCTCTTCAATTGTATTTTTTTAAAAAAAATAAAATAATTGAAGGTGAATACTAGAATACGAATGCGTAATGAATGGGAAAATGAAAGCACCATACATTCAGGCTTATGGGGTCATATTTGATCCAACCACAATATAGAATTTTGTCTGCTTTCATAATATGCCATTTTATCTATGTACAGAAGAATTTAATTATAAGTGCAGTGGGTGGTCAATTATACCCCCAAGTGGAAAACTCCAGTTACCAACTTAAAGCAAACTTGTATTTTTAGATTCTTTAACACAGCAGTTAATCCTTTCATAGCATGAAGCTTCAATGATGTTTTTTACCTGCAAGGTTGTTTTGAAAAAATTATCCCACGAGGCTGAAGGGGTAATTTTGACCCCACCATTAGTTACTATGGCATTAGTTACTAATGCAAACAAGCTGTCTGCCAGTGAGTTATTACCCCACTTGATCTTTGTTTGCATATGAGAATGGAGAGAACATTGGGATGTTAATGCAAACAAATTTTATCTTGTTTGCATACGAATGTGCTGTCATTGACACTGGAGGGTTGTAGTAACCCCACAAACTTTTGTGTTGGACATGCATCTGTACCAAACACAATAAAATTTAATTTCTTATGTTAAACTGTAGTCCTATTCAAATCAATCATTTCTATTTTTCAACAGCGATGCAATTGGAGTATATCATACCCCATTAGCAAATTAATACAGAAAGTTTTTTTAAAATTGGAGCAGGGTTAAATATGCACAATTAGCTCTCACTGGTTACATGAATTAGGAATGACAGTTTTGCTTAATTTGTGGATGATTCCACAGATGAAAAAGCAAATACATTTTGCTAAGAAACACTGGTGGGGTGATATTACTTGAATTACCTACTGCATACAAAGGAGCCTGTCTGCTGAGTACGTAAGCTATACATATATCTGGAGTATGGTACAAGTCATACTCAAGTCCTTTAACAGCTAGGGAGAGTTCTGCTGAATTTCAGCCAAGCATAATTATAGCTTACATCAACATATAATATACATTAAAATATATATGCATTAGTAATATTTATAAATAAAATATTAATATGTTTTGTAATTTCCCTAGTCTAACATTCTAAGAGATTATGCCTCAAAGACCTTGTAATCTAAAAAAACAAAGCAAGGAAGCACTATCACCATTTTATCAGTGGGAAACTGAGGGCCAGTGTATCTTGTTCATGGTCTAAAATGAAACCTATGTTAGACCCAAGTATTGGGATCAAATTTCCCAAGTCCTAGTGCAGTGTCATAAATGCAAGACTGTACATAACCATGGTAAGTATTTGTTCAAATCAATCTAGATTTAGCTAATAGAGGTTTCATTGCAAGTTAATCTTCTAGAACAGGGGTGGGGAACCTCAGGCCCAGGGGCCAAATGCTGTCTACGGAGAGATTATGTAGCCCCATTCCACTTCCTAGATCTGGCCCCAGTTCTTACCTCCAATCACTGAAAAACTTAGCTCAAGGGAAGGGAGCAGAGATTTAGTCATGCAAACAAGGATACGGGACAGATCCATTATTTGGGCCCTCCCCTTTCCTTGAATGCATCCCTTAAGCACCCCCAATTCCAACTTCTGTGCGGCCCTTGAAGCTTGGGCAGGATTTCAAAATGGGCCCCGGGAGAAAAAAGGTTCCCCACCCCTGTTCTAAAGTTAGAAATATCTTCGGTTAGGAAATATCTAAAAATGTATAAGAAACAAAATGTATTAAACCAAACAAACGTATCCTGATTTAAAGTTAACATTAATGAAAAATACTGCGAAAGGAAGAAAGCAAACATTTCAGCAGACTCCTTAAATTAGCTAGATTGCAAATACAAAATGTAGTATACCCCAACTTTCTTTTCTCTGTTTATGCATGCCATAAACTATATAAGACTTATATACCCAGGTTAATACTTTCCTGTTTAATGCTCCCCCCCCCCACCATGCACAATTATTATACTCACCTGGTGTCCTACTGCCTGGAACCTTCATGTACAACTGGACTGTATTCATTCCCAAGATTGTATGACCAACATGACTGAGAAGATTTCCTGCTGATACCACACGTACAAAAGCAGGAAGTTTTGTGAGTTCATGGAGCTGCAACTTCCACCTGCATTAAGATAGCAAACCAATAAACTATAAGTCCCTAAAGTTCACGTGATATTTTGGGAAGTATATCAACAGCATTTCATAAAAGTTTTAAACCTATTATGTAACAAACTATGTATGTTCTAGTGTCTATGGAGAAAGTTTTATACAAGAAGAGGTAGATTATAAAGATACAGATGATAATCAAACGTAAGTAGCAATTCTGGCCTAAGTTTTAATCTTGGGTCATTCTACCGATTCTAGCTCAACCTTCCAGAAAAAAAAGCCACTTCCAGTTGTACACCTAAATCATGTTCACAATTGCATTGATTGCTCATGACAATGTAGTAATTGAGTAAAGTGAAGGTCTCAGAGTTCAAAAGATTTGCATAAATATACATTTACAAGCTTAGGGATATCTAATGCGTCACAAGCATTTAGTCTATTCAAACATATAGACATTTTAGTCTATTCTTATAATTTTGCTCATGTTTAACTTTCTTCAAAAGACAAACGTTACTGATGAGATGGGAGTTACTGAGGAGAGATGATCTTGTACCCACAGAACAGGGCTGGGAGCCTGAGGATTCTATTCCATGTGGCCAAACGTCCTGTAGTTACTATGATTAATTCTTTCAAAAGTAGGAAATTTTAAAAATAGAGATAAAACTTCCCTGCCCCTCTCAAACATATTTTAGATTTAACAATGCGCGTGGAGAGCTTTAGACTGAAGGTGCTAAATGTACAACCTTTAAATTTACTACAGCAATGAATACATTCTGAATGCTCAGCCGATGCAACCTCTTAATACTTCTATGCATTGAATATTACTCAAATCCTAGCTCCAAATTTTCTTCACCACTTTTTCCAGGGAACACTCGCATGTATAAAGATGGGCTCAAAGCACCGCCCCTCCAGGACACTGTAAGGAGCAATGTCTTTACTTAGGAGATGAAAAATGAAAAGTGTTTAAAATCTTGGCTCTTGTGGTTGTGATGATCTAGACAGGGTTCTGGCAACAGACCAGCTCATGTCCCTGAGGTAGCTGCAGTTGTGGAAACAGCAGTTTCTAAACTTGTCTATCAGGTAATGCAAAGGTCTCCACTAACAATGAAGTTGCCATACTGGATGAGCAAAGCTTGGAGCCAGCACCCACTGAAACAATGTCATCAATGCTGTTAAGTATTTTATTGCTCACCTAGGCATGCAAGAAAGAAGCAGAATGAAGATCTAAAGGACTTCATCTGGGAAGGTGTTTAATGAAACATGGCTTGGCTTAAAAGGGCATAATTTGTTTCACTTTCCTAAAAATGGTGCCTATTTTCAGAGGTTTGAAAAAAAACTAAGCAAAAAATGATCTATGAAGGGACAAGTTGTGTCAGAATGTGCAATGCTTAACACGTGTGTCATGCAAGTGGGTTTTCTTTTGAAGTTTCATTATAGGTCCCAAACTGGGGAAGATGTATTGAGAAAACTCCATGAAACTCCTTTAGGTTTTCTTTAATTTCTATTGAGGAAAAGTAGCTGAAAACTGAATTATTCTAATTTCTATTGAAAAAAATACAGACTATAGCCTTTAATGTCAGTTTCCCTATTAATTTTATTATTCCAATCCTGGTGGTATAAAATTTTGTAGAGCACCATGGTGTTATATATATTTCTTTTAAACTACAAAGAAATCTGTTATACTGTTTGGTGACAGGGTAAGCAACATGAATACTGTTGACTTTCTGCTAGAGCCAAGAAAAATAATACTTTAAACAATGACAGATTACAGTGTGTATGTCCACATTTGTGTAAAAAACAAAAAACAAGTCAAGTGTTGGCATGTTGGTACAATTGTTTTATTACACCAAAAGCATCTAGCAAAACTTACTTTTTGTCATCTGATAGATCAATGTTGGTCCCAAACTTGATTGTTTTAAAAGGTCCTTTTCGCCTCCTCCCAGAGCTATACCACATATAAAAGAAAGGTGTGGGGGTAGAATAAATAAATAAAAAAGTATTCAATGAGCTGTTTGAAAACTAGATTTTATTTAAATCAGCTTTTAAAAGTTAATAAGGTTTTATAAAAAATAAACCTACTTAAATTTGAAATTCTTATAACATAAGGCCTAAACTTGCTAGAAGTATCAGAAAATCATTTTAAAAAACCAAGTTGTCAATTCAAGGTTTTATTGCAAGGTTTTGTGAGTTTATTGCAAGTTTAGTGTTCATTAAGAAATGAAGCCTCTGGTGCATAAAATGAATTTAATTTTCAAAAAGTATTTGGTGTTCTTAGTTGTAGAGGTAAACTTGAAAATGTGACCACAGTGTACACTGAAGGTTCAAAAACCAAAAGATAAGCTAAGTGTCTCAATTTTTGTACAAACCTCATGATTTTGGGAGAATTCAAATGATTTCAAGTTTTTGAAAATTTAGGATTGGCAATCCTATAAAATAATGTGCTGATTCAATGAGCCCTCCGTATAAAATAAGCAAGTGAGTTTAAGATTGCTTATAAACGTATACAAAAGACAAGCTGAGAGAAGTAGGGTTGATTAAAAAGTTCTCAACGAGACTTTTTTCAAGACAGAAAATCTTTTTTGACAGGAAATCTATTTTGCCATAAAAACCTTTTATCCCAAATTTGTTGGAATGAAAAACCCTCCTAGCTTCAATCCCAGAGCTATTACATGCTCTGTTCTACTTAGTGGGCCTTGCTCTGCTGTGCTTCCTTTTTTAATGGAAGAAAGCCCTGACAACAGGAACAGAGAGCAATATAAGCCAGGTAAGTTCAATGGGAATGAGCTGCTGCAGTGGGTAGGACCAGTGCAGGTGTTTCTCGGCAAAAAAATCCTGTCTTGGAGAAGGGGTTGAACTAGATGAACTTTGAGGTGCCTGCCAACTAGAGATGTGAAGGCCCGGAAAAAAAATGGAAAAATTTGAAAAAAACGTATGGGTTTTCCCCATTTTTTCTGAGGTTTTTTTTTGTTTTTTTCAGAAAAATTGGAAAAATGAAAATATTTGGAAAAAATAAAAAAAGCCCATGAAATATGTTTTTTGAATATTGAATGGATGTTTAAGACAAGGTTTTCTTTGCTACCCTTTACTCCCCCCCAAAACGTCTTCTAAGTAAGTCTTCTCATATATTTGCAAAACCTAAGAGATGCTAGAGTTCAGCAGCTTGTAGCTCCATTTGTAACAAAAATTAAAAGCATTTTACACCAAATGTTACACTAGTAACATTTTACACTAGTAAATTTGTCATTATTGTCTGAATAAACTATACTTTTAAATTTAATAAATATACCAAACATGATAATTTCATGAGCAAACAGTTATACACAATACATTTTATGTCTTAAAGTAGCAACGTGAATTTAGATCTGTAAAGGGTGCTAAGAAAATACGTTTTGGATATATTTCAATTTTTCCCAAAATTTCCATTTTTCCCGGAAACCCCCCCCAGGGCAAAACCGTTTTTTTCCCATGGCTTCAAAGTTTCCAGAAATTTTACATCTCTACTTCCAACCTTAAAATGAAGGCAAATTTGTCTCTGCACCTGCACTCGTGTGCATGTGTTTGGGGGTGGAGTGGGAAATTAGAAAGCAGGATGGGAAGTTTTATGATGTTTTATTTATTATGCTACCCACTCCTGAGCCTTTGGGGAAGGATGGGGTATAATTTCCTTTTTCATCAAGAAATTCCTTTCCCAACCAACCCTCTATTAAATAAATACTCCTCACTCACTTATCAGAAGATGTGGATTCACTATCTGAGTGGTCCTTATGGTGACTCTTTTTCTCATTTTCTTCCTACAAAAGTAAAATACATGAGATGTAGGCAAGATCCTGCCTTTCCTAAAAGAGAAAGTACTTTTTCTTTTCTTTTCCTTCTTCTGGAGCAAGCGGGAAATGGGTGTTAGAGATGATACATGAAAGTAAACACTGATATGTGTAGTTCTAGACAGGGAGTCTAGATGCCTCCTCACAGTAACTAAGAACATGGTGTGTACTTGGGGAGTGGTCGAGTAGATTAGGATGCACTACAAAATGGTAAAAAATGGGTACTACTTCGGGTTGGAACTTTCTGGGGGTATTAGGAAGAAAAAATAGGACATCAAAGGAGGCATGGGAAGAGAGGAGGGGAAGGAAGAATGTTAATATGAGGGCGATATTAATTAAAAAGACTAAATCAAAACAATATACTGATTTAACAGTGACTTTGCTAAAATCCACAAAATAGCAGCAGTAGAATAGTCATTCTGAATATCTTTTAATGTGTACATTTTATTTTGTTACTGGGGACTTGCTTTAAACACAAATTTGCTTGTAAAACATAATTCAAAATTATATCAATTTCTTTTTAAAAATTATGGAAAATACTGGCTTTCCCGTTTTACATGCTGAGTTACATACAAAATGAAACATTCACTTCTCTGGAAGCCTATATGCATTTTTCCCCTTCCATTCTTTAAAGTTTTGATACATGTAAACAATAACATGTTTCGTATTTATGAATGTTAGCTCTTTTCGCTGAGGGAGAGCTAGTTTTGCATATACTTCTAAATCTCCCCCTTCTTACCTACTAAAACAAACATTAGTTTAGACCACTGCTTCCACTTCAAACACCTTGCATGTTTCTAAATTCCGACTCTGACAACAATCAGGGTTCCATCACCATGCAAGTCGCAAAACCCATTCTCTGCACAAGTTCTGCCCCATACTCTGACCCTTCTCTTCTAGCTTACCTTACGACCCACAGAATCAGGGAGGCTTAAGGCTCTTGGCAGTCCCCACCCTCCAACAGCGCTGGAATGATCTTGGAGACCACAGTGCTGGCTTGCTTCTTCAACCAGCAGCCGGAAATCTTCGGTGGATATCCCATTTCCCCAATCACCATTGGAGATCTAAAAAAATCCCATTTGTGTCCCTGATCAGCCCAATCCAGGTACACTCAGGGTCCCACAGCGTATCCCTCCACCACCCACCAGCACATCTCCATTCTTCCTCCTGACCTCTTTATGCTTTCTTTTCATTTTACGATTTTTTTCCACATGCTAACCCAGCTATAGATCTTCTATTACTTATAGTAGTGCCTAAACTGCTCACGGATCTCTGCCCCACTTTTTGTTTCATCTTTCCTCTTCTCTAGCATAAGTTTTAACGGTCAATTTCTACGTTGTCGCACCACCACTTGAACTGAGCTTACACTGAATGCCAAGCATAGCTTCTTCTGCTGTTACTGCTTCCAATATCCTTCTCTCAGAAGCAGCCACCAAACCCCCTGCTACCCAATTTCACCTATTCTTATAACTAGGATCAGTTGTACTCAGTATTTGGAATAAAAGAATAAAAGAACTTGCAGGATTATTTTTTAAAAAGCATTAGTCAAAATTGAAAAAAGTGTATTAAAAACCATGTGACATTTCACATTGGTATATGAAACAGCTTTCTCATAGAAATGAGAATTTTGTAATTGGAAGAAGTCCCAAATATTATGGAAATTACATATTAGTAAACACTACAGAATAAATTAATACTCAAAAGTTCTGGAAAGAAAGTTAGTTCCACTGCATCAAATACTTCGAGTGAAGGAAAACAGTGCATATGGGCTTCTAAAATGCAGCACAGTTATATGATCTCGCCATGAATTTAAGATGGATTTCAAATTAAGTTTCAGTTGGAGCAAAAATGTTAAGATGTGTGCAAAAAAGTGTTTTTTAAAACAAGGTTCACATCATCTTTTAAATTCAAGTCTATATAGATCTATAGGTCAGTCTAAGTTAACAGATTTATACTGTAATGAGGAACACCTATTTGTCTATTTAGTAAGCTATGCACAGATTTAGACTGCTTAATACTTTAGTGGTTTAGGACATATTTTGAGTGAAATCGTGACGCGCTGGATTAAAGTACCAAACTTGATATAGTTAACAGACATTCTACACAAACATTTCATATGGTGATGCCCAACCTGAGTGACCTACTTTTCAAAAAATTCAAGGTTACGCTATATGTCAAAACTTAATATAGCGCGAGATGAGAAGTATGGGGAAAAACATAATCAACTACCCTATTTTTAGGGCTGCAACCCAATTAGAAATTTTAGCTGATCGATTAAGTCTTCTTGTCGATTAATTGAGCGGTTAAAGTTCCTGTGTATTTTACATAAATTTGCATAGATTTGCCTAATTTATGTGCACTGGGTAAACTTGCCTTTCGCTGGAATGCGTGCGTCCCCTTGAGCTATGGACTCAGAACTATGGACTGTCCCAATGTCCTGGCAGCTAACCAATTAATGGGGGGGGGGGAAGGGGGGTGGACACATTTTAATCTGTTTTAGACAGATTGATTCGATTAATGGCTGGAGCCCTACCTATTTTCTTTTCTTTGCAGGTGGCAGATAAATGAATACAGTCTCTTCCACAAGGCATAATGGACTGTCAAAGTTGCATTATTTGTGGTATGAGTGGTGGGGATTTGAAGTGTCCAGCAGACAGACCTAATGAGAAAGCACTGAAATACTAGGATGATTTCTGAAGAAATGTGAAGGGATTCAAGGAACTTGATGCACTGCCCGTTGATTTGGACTTCAGTGGATGTGAAAGTGCTGTTGAATTTCTGAAAAACCGTGCTCAGTGGCACAAAGCGTGTTGATTAGTTTGCTAGCTCCAAACTTGAATGAGTGAGACAGCAACAAAAGAACAAGCAGAAAAGCGAAGCTGATTTGGGGGGGGGGGGGGGGGGGGGGGGGAAGCGAGGCTAGTTTGTCAATCAAACCGACCCTCTATGACATGTACGTCCAATAAACAATGTATCTTCTGTATGGACGATCAAGGACTGCTGCATAATTGCTCATCGTTGACGCTAGACAAGACTCTCAGGGAGATGGCTACCAAGTTACAAGATGCAGATCTGTTATCATGAATTGCCAGTGGGGATTTAGTAGCAATTGAAGCTAAGTATCATAATAGATGTTTGACAGCTTACAAGAACTGCTACAGAAATATGGGGAGAAAGAGGTTGGTCATGCCATGTGATAACTGCAAGAAAATTGTAGAAACCTGTGTGTTTGCAGAACTAGTTTCCTATAATCGAAAGCAGTGTTGAACAGCGAAGCTACATTTCCAAGCTTTCTGACCTACATGCACTGTACAACGAGCGACTTAGCATTTTGGGATTTGAAACGATGATCAACAAGTCCAGGCTCAAGAGAAGGCTCCTGGAACACTTCATGGCCAACTGTCAGGAGCAGTCTAATGGGGAAAACATACTCCTGGTTTTTAATGAGGGGCTGCAGCAACTTTTGAAGGAAGCTGTGGAATCAAGTGACAGCTCTCTCCATGGCCCACATTTCAAAAGTTGTGAGAAAAGAAATGTCTGATGGACATCTTCCTCCATTCTCTGGCCCCTTTGCTTCAGACTGTGAAGAGCGCTTAGTGCCAACCAGCCTCAGATCTTATGCTGCTCTATGGTCCGATCATTAAGGAGCAGACCATGACAAATTCTCAAGCCTTCCTGACCATATGCCAGTTGATCCTATTTAACTATGAAGAGAAGATTTCCGATACAGCTAAGATGTGACACACAAAGTCTCACAAACCTATGCTTCCCCTATATATAGGTCTAGATGTACATACCCTCACATG
This sequence comes from Sphenodon punctatus, assembly GCA_003113815.1. Taxonomy (NCBI): domain Eukaryota; kingdom Metazoa; phylum Chordata; class Lepidosauria; order Sphenodontia; family Sphenodontidae; genus Sphenodon; species Sphenodon punctatus. The sequence continues at coordinate 874,566 of QEPC01002784.1, forward strand.
GAGCAAGAAAATAGTGACTCAGCTTTATGAGCTTGGCATCAGTGTCGGGTATGAACGCGTTTCATAAGTAGAAGACTGGCTCACAACAGCTGCCTACCAACGTTACACAGACGATTTGGTCTGTCCCACTCAACTTTGAAGAGGACTCCTTCACAGTCTATGCACTTGTCAACTTCGACCACAACACCTCTTCAACCACAGCTCAAGGGTCCTTCCCATGGGACCAGCATCAGTGTTTTCCAGTTCCCAAATGTTTCCAACTCTAGTATTTCCAGGACACCGATAACTGTTCCACTTGTTGCATGTACCACTAAACCATCCCTACCAGACAGCTACTGTATTGTCCCAGCTGTGTTCTGCAATTTTGAGAATATGACAGTGTCAGAGGTGGTGGTGCATGAAATCAGAGATGGTTTGGAAATGGCCAAGAAAGTAGTAGTAAGATCGGTCCAAGAGAGCATTCCTCTTCTTTCCAAAGGAAAGCTTGAGAAGGGTGATTATGTTGCCTGGGGTGCTCATCATGCATCTCGTCAACTGGAAGTTACAGTCAAACCTGATATAACATCTCTTTTGCCTCTTTTCGAGGAGAAGGCTGCAACTGTTGCCATGGTCAAACATGAATGGCCATTATAAGAGGCATAACTGAAAAGTGCAATCCTGGACAGATACCAGTGATAGCAGCTGATCATCCACTCTTCACCTTGGCGAAATATGTCCAGTGGCACTGGCCAGATAAGGTTTAGTGAGGATTCCTATGTCATTATGCTCGGCGACCTCCATATCAAAATAGCTCTGTGGAGGATGGTTGGTGATCTGCTACAGGATCTGTGGGTGGATGACAGTCCTGACTGAGGTTGGCGTTTCATCATCGGGAACTGCGGACTCCATCACGGCATCACACGTAATTAAAACAAGGCATGCCCATCAAGCGAACACTCTAACACTCGCCAAGCTGCAGCAAGATGCGTGCCAAGCATTATATGGTCCACATGATGAAGAAATATTCGAGAAGTGGAAGAAGGAGATGGTCAAAAAGAGCCCCATGTTCGAGTACTGGGACCTTATTCTTCACTTAGAACTTCTGGTTCTGATTTTTGTTCGTTCTCACCATGAACGTAACTTCTCCCTGTACATTCAAGTAATTGACACACTTGCCCACTGGTTTTTCATCCTAGACCACACCAATTATGCCCGTTGGCTTCCCACACTCATCCTTGGTGACTTCAATATTCATGCTGATGCACCCTCTCAGCCTTGCATCGCCCGCTTCCTCTCCTTAGCCTCCTCCTTTAATCTCCATCTCTACATTAGCTCCCCCACCCACACTGATGGTCAACTCTCTTGATCTCGTGTTCTCTAGGAACTGTTCTGTCTCCGATCTCTCCTTCAAGCCCCATGCCATATCTGACCATTTCCTTGCCTCCTTCAACCTCTCCCACTGCTCCTCCTTGTCTTCCCCATCTCCCCGTCCCTTCCGTGATCTGCAGGCCAGGACTTTGCCAGGATCTGTGCCCCAGGACTTTGCCTCCTCGCTCTCTCCTCTTCTCCCCTTGGTCCTCTCCTCCTCCTCCTCCCCCAATTCTGCCATCTCCACCTTCAACTCCTCTCTCGCCTCCACCCTAGACTTCCTTGCCCCCCTCTCTCCTGCCCAGCTCCCTACTGTAACCCTTGCTCTTTGCTCACCCCCACCATTCGCCATCTCCGCTCCTTCACCCGGGCTGCGGAATGCCTCTGGCGTAAATCCCACTACCACTCTGATTGCTTCCATTTCAAATTCTGACTCTCATCGCTCAACTCTGCTATCTCCTTCGCTAGACAGCAGTACTGTGTCTCTTGCATTGAGTCCTGCTCCCGGAACCCTCACCGCCTCTTTTCCACCTTTGACTCCCTTCTCAAATCCCTGTCCTCCTCCTCCCTCTTCTGTCTCCGTTCAGGATCTTGCTCTTTTTCAACTCTAAAACTGACAAGATACACCTGGAAATCGCTTCAAAGTCCACTCTCCCCCTTTCTCCTGTCCTCCTTCCCTCCCGCCTCCCTTGAGGAAATCTCCTACCTGCTCCCCTCCTCCAACCCCTCCACTTGCCCCCTGGACCCCATTCCTTCCCACCTCCTGACCTCTATTGCTTCCACCGTCGCCCCTCCCCTCCTGCACATCATCAACCTCTCCCTCTCTACCGGCTCCTTCCCCTCTGTCTTTAAACACACCACTGTTTCCCCCATCCTCAAAAGGTCCACTCTGGATCCCTCTGACCTCCTCTATGCCAACTCCTCCCTTGACCCCCTCCAATCTGGCTTCCGCCCCATTCAATCCACTGAAACCGCTCTGGCTAAGATCACCAACGATCTTCTTATGGCTAAATCCAACCGCCTTTATTCTATTCTGGTCCTCTTTGATCTCTCTGCTGCCTTCGACACTGTTGACCACTCGCTCCTGCTTGAATCACTTCACTCCCTGGGATTCCGGGACTCTGTCCTCAACTAGTTCTCCTCCTGCCTTTCTGATCGCTCCTTCAGTGTCTCTCTTCCTAACTCCTCCCCCTCCCTACCCCTCTTGGTCGGGGTTCCCCAAGGCTCTGTCCTTGGCCTCTACTCTTCTCTATCTACATCCGTTCCCTAGGCAAAGTCATTGCCTCCCATGGTTTCCATTTCCAATACCACCTATACGCTGGCGATACTCAACTCGCTCTCTCCACTCCTTCCCTCTCCCCCTCGGTTCAAGCTCGTCTCACCAACTGTCTCTCGGATATCTCCGCCTGGATGTCTCAAAGCCAACTCAAACTGAACACGGCGAAAACTGAACTCCTTATCTTCCCTACCAATCATTCCTCTCCCTCTTCCCTGTCAATTATGATTGACGGGGTCTCCATCCTCGTTGTCCCCCAAGCCTGTAGCTTGGGCTTCATCTTCAACACGCACCTCACCTTCAAACCCTACATTGACTCCATGGCCAAATCCTGCCACTTCTCGCCTCCACAACTTGCTAAGATCCGCCCTTTTCTGTCTGTCTCCTCTGCCAAAACTCTCATCCACGCCCTAGTCATCTCACACCATGACTCTTGTAACCTCCTCCTTGCTGGCCTTCCCCCACTCTCACCTTTCTTCCCTCATCTCTGTTCAAAACTCTGCTGCCAGATCATTCGCCTAGCCCGTCGCTTTGACCATGTGCAGCCTCTCCTCTCCTCTGGCTCCCCCTTCCTGAACGTATTCTGCACAAGCTCCTCGTCTTCACAAAGCCCTTCACAACCTCACTCCCCACCTCTCTGCCCTGATCTCCCTCCGAACCCCTGTTTGAGCACTCCCCTCCTCTTCCATCCCTTCCCACGCCTCCCCTGATCCTCCAACCACCTTCGTTCCTTCTCCCTCGCTGCCCTGCACACCTGGAACTCCCTCCTCCCTGCCCTCGTCCGCCTTGCCCCCACCCTCCATACCTTCAAGTCCCTCCTCAAAACCTACCTCTTCCGCTACGTTCTTCCTGACTTCTGCTAATCATCCCCACCGTGGATTAACCCCTACCTGTTATCTGCAAACTCCCAATTTACTGTAACCAAGCCAAGAATATGTACCTGAATCCTCGTATCCTCATGAATGTTGCATCCCTTGTCTCTCCCACTGTTCCCCCTTCCCGCTGTCTTTAGATTGTAAGTTCTCGGGCAGGAACCGTGTCTATTCTCTGCAAAGCATCAGGTACATCACTGTGCTATATAAAAGCTAAATAATAATAATAATAAGGGATATGAAAGCTATTTCTGAAAGAATCAAGGAGTAGTTTCAGAGTTTCAGGCCTTCTGTAAGACCAAAAAAGGGTTTTCTTCTATGCCTTTGGATAAGGCACAGGAACAAAACATCAAGATTATAAAGGGCTCGGGTGGTGCAGTGGGCCTAACAGCAAACCCTGTGGCACTGAAAAAGTGGATGGTATCTGGTCTGAAACTAGCACAGTTTCTGCAAGAGTTTGAGAATCACTCAGAACTTGACAGTGATTCCAATAGTCATGTACAAGGTCTAGCAACACAAGAGACTTTCAACATGCAAGCCAACAATTTATTTGACCTGATGTCCTCTATAAGCAATCCATTCCCCGAGTCTCAGGAACGCATGAACATTGTTACTCATGACTGTGTTGATACAGTTGTGGCAAGTGCACTTCACAACATGGAAACACTGTGGAAATAAATATGCAAATTACGTAAAGGATGTTCTTGTGGATAGGACTGTCAATCTACAGTCCGATCAAGAAGAATCAGCTGCCACTCATCAAGCGACCACATCCTCAAACAAAATCAAAGACAAGACATCAGATGGATGATCTCAAAAGCGACTATGGTCTCTTCAGTCAGCTCCTCATAGTTTGTCAGGTGCGCCAAAGCGACTTAGGTGAGTTTTTTTTTCTCCATAAAAACCATTCATGGCCTCCATCTTTGTCTCAAAATGGCAAACTCTGGCTGTCCAGCTGTAAATCTGAGTTACTGCACTACTTCGGGCCAAGTAAGGACCAAGATGCTCCTCACTTTGACGCAAAAGCATTTCATGGAGCAGCCGTTGTACACAGGCTGCCAAAAGGCAAAGCATCTACTTTTGGAGACTACAGTGCTTTGGTTGTCTTGCCATGTATCAAGAGGCAACTTCAGAACTGCACAAGACTCAATGTGGTTTGGGACGTATACAAGACATGGAGTCTAAAGGAAGCCACTTGAGAAAAGAGAGGGAAGGGAGCAAAGAGGAAGGTGTCAGGCCAGACGGAGCTCCCTATAAACTTTGCTTCCTTCCTACGGGATTCCAAGAATGAGGAAGAACTCTTTGGTCTTCTAACTGAGGTTATGGCTGCCTGTGACAACCAATCTGACCAGGAAGTATGTATAACCTGTAGCCAATCTATTGTGTCGAAAGGCAGCAGTGACCTGATGCCAGCCACTGACCATGATGAAGCTGACGCGAGTTTGTCTCTTCACGTCCTGGATGCTGTGCAAAAGGTTGCAACTAATATTATGGAGCACAGTGGACACGGATGTCTTGGTGATCCTGGTGGGCCTCATCTTCGAGCTGATAACTCATCATCCCGTTATCCAGCCTTGGGTGGCATTTGGTAAAGGGAAACACTTCAGGCATTATCATATCAACTCCATCTGCCAAGAGATTGGCGAAGATAAGTCACGAGCACTTCCCTTTTTCCATGCCTTCACAGGATCTGACACTAAGTTACAATTTGCTGGGAATGGGAAGAAATCAGTGTAGAATACATGGAAAGCGTACCCTCCAGTGACCAAAGGTTTCCTCTTCCCTATGCAACATCCCTTCAAGTCACTGGAAGTCAAAACAGAAGCATTTGCTTTGATAGAACAATTCACATGCATCCTGTATGATAGTACAACACTTGACAGCGTGAACGACCTGACACAGCTCTTCTGCCAAGGTAAACAAGTGAGGATGATGCAAAACCTATCACCAAACGCAGGATGCCCTTATCCAACACACCAACTGAAGCATCTATCAAGCCAGCATCTGGTTAACGAGCTTGATATCACAGCAGAATGTCCCAAGTCCAGAAACCTTCGGCTGAACAAAAACCGAGGACATTTGTCAGCTACGGTGAATGATGCTACCAGAACCTTGCAGGCTGAGCCCTTGTGCTTGAGGAAGTGCTTCGGGAAAATGCTCAACTTGAGCGCACAGCTCTTCGCCACTGCAGTGAAAACTGTAAATGTTGAATATGATGGGCATCTGACTTATGTTTGAAAAAAATAAACTAAAACTAAAAAACAGATGTTCTGATATGTAAATTCACACATCTCTGTATTTAGTGTCACCAGTGCGTGAGCCATCTTGAAAAAAATTATAATAGATTCCATCACAATTCAAGTAGTCATTTATAGATTAAAGATCCTCTCTCCCCGAAAACATATATATTGCCATTATTTCAGCCCAAATACTTAGCAAAGATATAGGCATTTATATATTTGGTGGCCACTGCGGATGCCATCTTGGATTGTATGGCAAAGAGGTCACCCAGGTCGGGCACTGCCCCAGAATAGGTTTATATATGATGTGCAAAGTAATTGTGAAAAGTTTCACACTTTAATCTGTGTCACGATTATTCACCTAAGCCACTACACTATAACACAATAGTTTGAGTGTTAACAGATTATAAACATCCCCTCTTACTTCCAAACCACTGAAAAGACTCCACATTCCTTAAAATGTGGAAAATATAAGCGTTGCAAAGATTGTTAACAAGGACAAACCTATGGAAAAGTAGTGTGCTTTTAAACAATGAATATATTCTAATGTTCTACTTACCCTTAATGACTCCTGGAATGAGGAGGCCTGGTATTGTGCATATTTAGCAATCGTAGTATGAGATCTACTACTTTCACAACGCCAGATTTTCTTTGTTCCAGTGGGGTCCCAGTTTTCATCTGCTGGTTGCAGTAATTGTGTCCTAACTTCTACTATGTGTTCATTATTTGCTTCTACCAATGTTTTGGTAGAGAAGAGTCCTAGATCTAAACAGTAAGAACATAGTTCAAAAACAACAGTTCAGTTCAATACAGTAAAAGGAGGAATCTGTACTCTGTGGAAGTCAGAGATTAACATTCAAGGCAATTTACAAGTATGTGTTACAGACAACATATCTATAAAAGATAGTTTAATTTGCTTAGGTTGCCAATTAAAAAGCCTTCCCTTCATGTGACTGGAGAAGCCTGGAGTAGACTGATGTCTAAGACACAGAATTATTTTGAAGCGTTCATATGCCTTTTTCAGTTAGAGTGAATACCACTTCACTAACAGATATGACTAAATTCATCACTGCTGAAAGGTTCTGCGTGTTTTGGGGAGAGAAGGGGGAAAAGACAAATGCAGGTGTTTAAAGATGCTTTTTTGTTAAATAAGCATATCAAGAACATACATAATGGGTTTTATCCAAACTTCTCAAACAAAACCATATCCTGATTTTTTTTTGGGGGGGGGGGGGAAGGGGGGGGAGGGCAAGGCCAAGACTTAAGAAGAAATCAAGGCCAAGACTTAAGAAGTTGGAGACTAAAGTTGAGCACATGAAAGCTCTTTTGAAATGCTGGTCTACAATTTGTTCACAAAGTACGTTATCTTAATTACTTTGCTATAAAAGCATGGACATGTAGTGAACTGGGAAAACACTGATATTTTGTACTTAATTCCCTGAACTTTCCCTAGATTTAAAGATTTCTTACTGAAGCATTTTTTAAATTTTTTAAAAAAAATATCCACAGTTTTGGTATAAAACAATCTTACCTAATTTAAGAGCTCCAGCAAGGCCACGTATTACAGTAACAGGGTTGTTTGGATTTGTACAAAATTGATGTAAAGGCGGAAAGAAAGCATCGCGTTTATTTTCCAACTGCAAAATTACAAAGGAGTATTAAGATTCAGGTGAATTTTGTTTTTCCATTAGTCAAATAATATAGAACTGAAAGCAGTTAAGAGTCTTAATCCATTTCCTTGAACTCTGAGTTAGCAGTTATACAATATGTTTTACTGAACAATAGTTTCATTCCTTCTGAAGTTGTATTTGCTGTTACCCGGACCTGAGGTTCCCCACCTCTGATTTACTCCTTTGGCAAAAATTCTACTCAAGCTACTCTAGTGCTAAAATCAGTTTTGTGATTTAAAAAAAATCTTACATAAGATAAGAGCCTAAAATAATCTAGCTGCCTCTTATCTAGAGAAAGTGCGGGTGCTGTGTTGGTCCCAAATGTACGAGATGGAGACACATTTTATTGAACCAACTTCTGTTGGTGAGAACGTACAAAATTTCAAGTCACACAGGGCTCATCATCAGGCTCCAGGCAAGTCAGAACTGAATTTAAGCAAAGGCAAGACAGATGTATATTTGTAAACATGACAGAGGAAGATACTAGTATTCAAATATAAATAAATAAGCAAGTTGCAGGGTGATGTAAATGTGACTGTTAGAGAAGTATAGGGTCATTAGTATTAAAAATAAGGAGAATGTCTGGAAGACACTAAGAGAGAGAGTCAAACCATTTAAAACAATGACAGCATACATCAGGTGATTACTGCAAATGTATGTAATTGCTTATGAAGGCCAGATCAATATGGAGTCCTTTGTTTTGATTGTTCAGAAAACATATGGGTGGTGGTTGGGTATATACCTTCATAAGCCATTAAGTACATTTGGAGTAATCACCTGATGTGTGCTGCTGTTGATTTTAAATTGTTTGTTAACTCTTTCAGATTCAGCATCTTCCAGACATCCTCATTTTTAATATTAACGGCCCTATGCTTCTCTTAACAGTCACATTTACATCACCTTGCAGACTTCTTACTTATTTATATTTGAATACTAGCAGCTTCCCCACCGTCATTGTTCTCTCATATACACCGTGAACAATGCTTAAAACAATGTATTGCTAACATTTAGTTCTGACTTTCCTGTAGCCTGATGAAGAGTCCTGGGTGGCTCAAAAGATTGCGTATTTTCATCAACAGAAGTTGGTCTAATAAAAGATAATATCTGAACTACTCTGTCTCTGTCTTTATTGATTATAGCATTCCTATTATTGCTATTGCTGAGAGCTTGATCCTTGTTTGATTTCTTGCTCCTAGTTTTTATAATACATTCTGTAACCAAGATCCACAATAAATCTGTTTTGGCCTTTGACTAAAAATCCTTCAACCCTATGAAATGCTTTTTAGAGTAAGGTGACACCGTATGGGATAATTAAATAACCAGGCCTACATTAATTGGGGAAATTAAATTTTATTCAAATTTTTATGCTTATGTACATAGTGACAATTTTCACCACTACTTTACTATGGCTGCCAACATTTCAACATGTTGCCTCTAGGCGGCAGAATGGGTTACCTCTCCAAAGAAAATGTTAACTTCACTGTGAAAACAGAGACTGCAGAGATGATTTAAGAGCAATGTGACCATGTCACTCTTCCATGACCAAGCAAACAAACAAAGCTTTGGGCATAACTAAACTAAGGGGCAATTGGTGCATTTTGTCTTCACCTTATACCTAATGTCATATCAGGAAACTTGTGTAAAGGAAATCTAATTAAACTAAAAAAATTTCCATCTCAAAAGTTTAGCTTCTCTAATATAGCTATTTCAACTAAATATATTTTGAAATAAATGTGAAGATTGTCTACCCACATACTACTAAATATATCACCTGAAAAATTCTAAGGAATGAAGCTTTATATGTAAAAATTCAGAAGGCATTCAAATTTTTTTTAATTTTTTTTTTCAATTTAGCAGTCATATTGGAATTTACAATGTTTTTAGAAGACCACAAGATGCTCTTTAGGATCAACATTTTGCTCTCATATATGCCATTTCCATACAACTAACTAGGAGTCCTCTAGGGGTAGAATTGAGTTCTGAAAAAGATACTCTATCTAATCTTGCTTAAATAGATTAACTGAAGAAGCCAGTGGAATAGTAGTTGTTTTTTTTAAAAAAAAGCTAACTGATTTGTTCCGACCAGTCAGTTGATACTTACATAAATACTAGGTGTTGGTGGATTCAACTTGTCCTTTGGCAAGGGAGGGTATGGTGGAGGTGGTGGTCGTGGAGGTGGACATTTATCCAATAAAATGCTACTGTTAGATAGACCATTTTTACCCAGATTCCTAGAAGAGGAACAAAGCTCTCTATATCAACACTCGAAGATATAAAATTATTTGTGGAACATGCACTAGTTACACATATCTGTATATAAGAGAAAATAGTCATAACTTTCAAAGTTTAATTCGCTATGGGACAAATGATACCCACAGTATGTATTTCAATGAAGGATTCTTATATAGTTAAGATATTTTAAATTACCCCCCTTCCCACAGAATTTGCAATACCAACAATATTAATTTAAACACTATTAATATAAACCATAACAATTCTATAACGAATCAATTTTGTGTCATATGGCAACAATGACTCTAATTTGAGGTAAGCAGACCCTTACTAATTCAGCATTCATATTAGGCAAAGACACGACACCAATTAGATTACCAATTTCATTCTGCAAAATGTTAGGCAGTTATGAACCTACTGAGGCTGCTTGCCCACGTTACACAAATTCACGTTATTTTCTATCTTATGTGAGATTAGTAATGTGGGCATGAGCATTTCTCAATCAGCATGAAAATTCACGTGATGTAATGGCTAAGTGTACAGTACTTGGATCTGGAGAGTGGGGGGTCTCATCTTAGCCAAAAACTCACTGAATGACCTTGGGCCAGTCACAATATTCTCTCAGCCTAACCTACCTCACAGGGTGGTTGTAAGGATTAAAAGTTGTGTTAATTTGTTACATATGTGAAGTGCGCAGAGTGGTACTGCAGGGGGGCACTTTATAAAAATAATCATCATCATCATCATGTATGTCAGGATAGGGAAATCCTACTCCTACACTGATGTATTTTTAATATTAAATTGGAATGTGTGCATGCACTCAATTTAACATTAAACTCATGGTGAAATTAGTACGTGCAATAGCTTGTGTTATTTGCGATGCCCGGCTCTTCCCTGTTACAGGGTACTGGGGGAAAGTGTGTGTGATGTGAGGGGTGGGTGGGTGTCGAACTGTGTTGAATGTGATGGGAGAGGGTTGGCTCCCTCAAGCTGAAAATGGAAGAAATTTGAAGGGAAAGTGATCAGGGCGCCGCTGGAGTTGCTTGCACACTCCCTTCAAAACTCCCTGGATCTAGTCGCTGGGAGGAAGGGGGGGAGGGAGACCGGACTCCACATTGCCAGCAGGAACAGCAGAGAAGAATGAAGGAGGACTGCCTGGGTAGCAGCAAAGGAGGGCAGGCTGCTGGCTGGTCATGTTCCCCTAGATGCTGCTTCTGGAGCTGCACTTTTCCCAACAATTTCTCTGGGAAATTTAGTAATGTGTGCATGGATCTATTATATTTAATAACGGAATCATAGAGGTCATGTGACTTTGCATGGGAAAGAAAAAAAATGCAAGAAAATAATGTGGGCATGCAGCCCATCTGGAATTTCACGTTATTGCTAATTTAGCATAAGATAGAATCTCATGTGAAAATCTGCACGTGGGCAAGCAGCCTAAGCGAGACAGCAAATTTACAAAGTTATCAAATAAGAACATATATTACAAAAGGTATGTCATTTTTTAAAAATAAAAGTTTTATACTTAAACTTCACACTCTCTCAGTAAATATGCGGTAGAATACTTTGTCAGCAAAGGGTGAAAGACATGACACTAACTCCACTTTAACTTCGCTTTAACATTTCGTATGCATGTTTTAAGGTTGCATAGGGCACCAATACAGCCCTGCAACATGCACAAGAAATGTTAAAATGGTGTTAAAGTGGAGTTAGCGTCATGTCTGTTTTCACTCAAAATTACTCTAAGATTTAAAGAAGATTTAAAGGAAGATTTAAATTGAATTATTATGTTTGTAGATTAGTGAAGTGAGGATTATCCTCAGGGTATCCTTTGGGAATGGCACGAGAGTGTTGCTACTAGAAGGTGCACACTTTGTGGCTTGTGTAGGCCAACCTCATGACCTAAGAATAATCCGAGCTCAAGTTACAATCACAAATCTTTGCTTTTACAGAAACTACATTTATGCAGTGTCCAATCTCAATTTTAGTTTAAATTAGCCGATATCTACCTTAAACAACCCAACCCAGTTTCTCCCTATTTTCCCTTCCTATGCCAGAGGGTATATTCTGACAGGTAAATGAACCAGTCAAATGAACCAGTCAACATCCTTTCCTCTATGGCTATTTCTTTGCAACATTTCTCTTAGTTGTAATAAATGAGTGGTAGGGAAGAAATGAACAGGTGTGAACTGTTCTCGCTCAGATTCACTTTGGGTTCCTCCCCCAAATAAAACGTTTTCCTCATTGATGCTTGGAGAATGCCCTACATTTTGGAATTGGATGGAGCTTTCAATAACTACAGCATTACAGGTAGAGGATTGCTGCTGTGTTGAGCACAAGACTTCACTTTACTTGGCCAACTAAAAAAAATTATTCTTCTGCCAAAATGAAGATCACAGCTAATATGGAAAGTAGGTATTTATGTTTTTCTACAAATATGAGGTGATATGCATATTTAAAAACTCTGTGGTTTTGTGGGACTCACTATAATCTTTAATGTCTTTAATGGAAACATTAAAGTGTGGAAAACATGATTTTTAAAGGAAGAGTAATGCCAGGAGAACATACCCAAGTTATAAGGTGCATGCAAACTGGAGTCACAACTTAGTGGAAATAAATTTCAAACTCTCCCTCCCATTCCCAGTCTCCAAGGCCACAAGGGGAATCATAACTATCACTATTTTTGAGAGCTCATCTTTGGCAGGGGAGGACAGATATTTGATATCCACTCCCAGGGAACAGGTATATGGGTGTGTGAACTTGAAAACGAAGGGGACACAGTCTCTCTCTGCAACCGTAAAATTACAACCGTTTGTTGACCACCTTTATTAAAAGCCAGGGTAAGTTACTCACTGATTTTTTGGCCCTCCAGTTAACTGAGAGGACACAGACATGTTGGAGGACCTAATAAAGGGAACATGTATCATCATCTTAAGGCCACAGTGTAAACAAATTTTCCCTTAATCCTCCCACTTTTTTTAAAACTAGAAATCCAACTACAGGCTACTGATTTCTCCCTGCTGTCTCACTTTCCATATTTGTTGGGGGGGGGGGGGGGGCGTAAATTTACTATGGCTATGGAGAGAGAGGAAATGAAACAAGAGAGACCTTTCTTTGGATAAACTTCTTTGTAACCCTTGCTTCTCTCATATCTGGGAGCAGCACAGAAATCTCACTCTAAACAAGCCTGGATTTTAACTTCCGTTTTTATTTTAAACAAGCTCCTCTTTAAATCAAAAACGGTCCTTTTTCTAAAAGTTAGTGCCAGTGGTGTATCATTTTGGTATAACCGCTTTGTATTATACTTAACTATACTATGCTCACTTCTACTGTGAAATATAGTTACTCCTTGAACCAAATCCTGGGCATCACTTAGAACAATTCAGAGCAAAGCTTAAGTTCTCATGTGCTTTTTAAGTTAAAAAAAGCAATCCTTTATGGTTTTGGGAAATTGCCTCTTAGGTGAAATTCTAAAATGAAAAACTCAAGTATTTGAGAAAAGACTACTATTTCCACAGAAATTCTGTCTGCAAAGTACTTAGACATTAACAAATGTCAACATGCCTAGAAAACATGAATGACTAGTTAAAGCAACCCAAGGCAAGGTGGAAGCACAGCACATGTAGTAAGGGGAAGGAGTTATGCTTGTCCCTCACTATCCATTCATTGTTCGAATTCTGGTAGGAAGATGTGTCAAGGGGTACCAAATGATCTCAAAAAAGGGGAGGGGGGCAGTAAGAAAATGATGTAGTCAATTAACATCTGGAACAAAGTTATGCAGCTGAACGCAGTACCCACACAAACAGGTAGCCCAGCTGAATTTATGGTGCTCCAAATGGGTCCCATTCGAGTACTGTTTTGCTATTAAGCCCCTTTCCCCGCTTACCCACTGCTAGGTGGTGGCAGGGCTTGGGACCTGGAAGCATGTGCCCACTCAGGCCTGTGTATGCACAAAGGTGCCAAAGTTCCAGAAGCCAGCTGCTGCCTCACCATGCCCCCATTAAGGTAAGCAAAAAAAGCAGAAAATTTTAAAGAAATATGTGGACACCTGAATACCTGGATGAGTAACCAGGGGTACAAAATCAGGTATCCATTTCAGTTCTAGTCTGTTGACTCTCTTTCAGATACTAATTCAAGTTAAGAAATGAAACTGATGTGTCAAAAAATTCAAACTCTTCTCTACTTGAAATATGTATGTTCCAGAGCTTCCCTACATATACAAGTTCTGTTACAGTACTAGCAATACTGAATGATGTCTCCAGAATGGTTTGACACCTAATGACGTTTAGGGCCAATTTAGACTGGGGGGGGGTGTGTGTGTCAAGCAGTTTTATTTTACCAATTAGAAAAGGTATAATGGGGTATCAGAAGATTGATAGCATGTTTATTTTGGCTAAAAACAGAACTCATGCTGGAGAAATACTCTCAACACTAATTTTAACAAAATGTTTGTTGTACAGGTTTTCTGTCTTTTTTTCCCCTTTTAACCCATATGCTAATATCCACATTCATAGAAAAATGTGGTCTAGCTCCCATATAGTTTTGCCTGCAGCTCAAATTATTTCCATAATAGTGATGCAGTAAATTTAATCTAATTGCTTTACCTCAGGATCAAGCAAATAAAATTCAACTGTGCATGAGAAAAACCACCACAAAGAGAAATTCATCCTCAAATACAGAGAACAAAAAATATTGGCTCTCACCAAAAAGTACTCTGACTGCCTTCTATTTAGATATTTGTTGGTGTATATTTTAGTATGATTTTAAAGATCAGTGTTTTTCTGTTTTTATTTTAGATGGTTTGTACATCAACAGAGCTGTAAAAGCCACTTAACCAGAGGCACAAATTTTGAGCTGACAAGTTGGATTTTACAACTCAGAGTTCTGGAACCTGGGTAGAGGCTCTCCAGCTGCAACACAGGTTGGGGTTCAGTGCTGCAGACAGGACTGTCTTACTCTCTACATATTTGAAGATGGGAGAAGGACCCCCTCCCCTCGGCTTTAGTCTGAGCCCAAGCTGGGAATCAATGCTGCCAATAGGAATCTTCTGTTTCCCGGCACCTCAGGAGAGTCCTGAATGGAGCACCAAGTCTTAGATCTAGGACTCATTGCTGTGTGCGGAACCCTGCCTGTATACAAGTCCTGAAACAAGCCTGCAACGAAAGTGGGTGTAGCCCTCCTGTTGGGGAAACAAAGAGTGCTGTGCCCTATCTGCACTGCAAGCCCCCAATGATTTGCAATGGTGGTGGTGGGAACCACGAAGTTCAGCTGCCCAATTCCTTCATGCCCACAAAATAGGCTGTGCCTAGCTTTTTGCCTTTAAAAAATAAACCTGAACCAACCAAAATAAATAAATAAATAAATTGGGGAGGGGTGTGTGAAAAAATCCAGCCTTGTACATGAATATGTTCACACTACAGATTTAAAAACAACACTAACTATATCAGTTGAAAAGGAACTTTCTAATTCAGAACATATTTGCTGAGATGCCATGCAATTGCTATGACTTCTATTACAAACAAAGTTTACACCTGCTCTGGCTCACTGCCAGTGCTGTTCACAATTTTAATGAAATAAGAATGTCACACTACATTTTCAATTCTCTATTATCTGGCAAAACTTTTAGGCCTGGCTGTTTATTAATGCAATTGCAAAATGATCACTCTCAGATTCAACACTAAAGACTCATTTTTCCTTCAGACAAGCTAATGCTATTGGATTATACATGGATTTTGATAGAGCTTGTTTATGGGCCTATGCCGTGGCTGCCAGGGCAGTAAAAAAGGAGTTTTTTGCTACCCTGATAGCATCTGCAAAGTCCTGTCCAGCAGAGTTTTTCCAGGTGGTGAGGGGGTTGGTCAGACCGGCTTCCGTCTGCCTGGAACTGGAATCTTCCAGTGCCTGCTGTGACATGTTGGTTGATTACTTGGCAGATAAAATCGCTTGGATTCACCATGACTTCGACTCCGCATTTATGACAATAGGAGAACCAGAGGTTATGGAAGCCCCTTTTTGTCTGGCTTTGTGGGATCTGTTTCAGTGGGTGACACCCGCTGCTGCAGAGGATGTTCTGGGGGCTGTTAGAGCTACATTTTGTAAACTTGACCCATGCCCATCCTGGCTGGTAAAGACCAGTCAGGAGTCCTTGCTGGCAGGTGTGGTCAATGCCTCCCTTCGGGAGGGCAGGGTGCTGGACTGCTTCAAGGAGGCAGTGGTACAGCCCCTGCTCAAAAAGCCATCACTTGACATTGACTCCCCTGCCAGTCTCTAACCTCCCCTTTTTAGGGAAGGTTACTGAGCAGGCTGTGGCTCAGCAGCTGCAGGAGCATCTAGACTGCACTGGTTTTCTCGATCCTTCGCAGTCTGACTTGTCCAGCTTTCTGCACCAAGACTGCACTTGTGGCTTTGGTCGACGATGTTTGCTGGGAATTGGACCAGAGTTGGTTGACCCTGTTAATTCCGTTAGACCTGCCAGCTGCTTTTGATACCATAAGATATTGGTGGCCTGCTTGCGGGCCTATGCCAGTGTGGGCAGAACTGTTCTTGAATGGTTCTGCACTTTCCTGGATGGGAGAACTCAGTGGGTGGTACTCGGAGATTGTTCATCATCTCCCCGGGACCTCTCATGTGGAGTCCCGCAACGTTCTAGCTTGTCTCCTCTCCTGTTCAATATGTATATGCAGCCACTGGGTGAGATCGTGAGACTGTTTGGGGTGTATGCCATCAGTATGCTGATGACACCCAGCTCTACCTCTCCGTTTCATTGCACTCAGACCTGGCAGTCTTGGTGCTTACCCGATGTCTGGTGGCTATAGGGGACTGGATGAGGGCGAGCCAACTGAAGCTAATTCCTGACCAGTGATGCTGGTGGGGAGGGCGGTGGGTGTGATGTCCTCCATCATTGATGGGGTTTGTCCCCCACTGGTCTTCCAGGTTCATAGTCTGGGGGTACTCCCCGATCTGCAACTCCGCCTAGACCTTCGAGGGGGGACTGTGGCAAGGAGTGCATTTCGCCAGTTACATCTGGTGCAGCGGCTTTGGCTGCATGTCTCGGACTCCGACCTGGCCACTATCACCCATGCCTTCATCACTTCAAGACTGGACTATTGCAATGCCTTCTACATGGGGCTACCCTTGGTGATGGTCCTGAGACTGCAGTTGGTGCAGAATGTGGCTGTGTCTCCTTACGGGGATGGGTCGCCGTGAGTACATTACACCAGTGCTCCGTGCTCTGCACTGGCTGCTTAAGCCTTCCGGGTCCGATTCAAGGTGTTGGTACGTACCTAATAAAGCCCTATACAGTCTAGGCCCCATCTATCTGTGGGATTTCCTCACTTTCCGTGCCCTGGATCGACCCCTGCAGTCTGCAGGGGGTTATGATGGAGAGAGCATTCTCAGTGGCTGCACCTAGGCTGTGGAATTCCCTCCTGGCAGAGACCCGGGTGGCCCCAGACCTCACCTCGTGGGGGACTGGATGAGGTCGAGCTGACTGAGGCTCAATCCTGATAAGACGGAGGTGATGTTGGTTGGTGATCTGGGAGAGGGGAACACTCCTATTATTGGGGGTGTTTGCCCTCTTTTGTTTCCATCTATGCGGCGCCTGCTCAAAACCTTCATGGAGCTAACTACCGGCTCCCACAAATGTCCTACAGTGACAAATTCTCTTTGGGTGCTCCTCCTTTGATGAACCAGCACACCCTCTAAACCCGCCCCAGAGTACTGTGCACGCGTTGCATTAGTTCGCTATTTCACAATCTCCACAGGATAAAATGGAAACTTCAGAACTTTTAAACTACACAACAGATTTTCTAAATCCAAACTCAGACAACTACAAAACGTACTTGAATTTTCCTACACCTCCAACACCTCCTAACTTTAAGCACATGTCTTGATCGAAAGAAAACGGTTGCAAAAAACAGTTCTGCCTCCTATTTCGAAACTCCTATAACTCAGCTGCTTTTCAACTGCTCTGTCTGAAATTTGGACAGCTTCTACCCCTCACCCAACCACTCCTTCCTGCCAAATGTCACACAGATGGGATAAATCTCAATTTTTAACAAGTAACATTTTCATTGTTTTAACACAGTGCAAGCCACCTTAATTATAGTCTCTGCCCCAGCTTTATCATTTTTCAGCATAACCCAACAAGTTCTTCCACTCCAAAGGTGTTAAAATCTGTGACCGTAATGCAGAGCTTGAACATTTATGTGTCTGCACAGTGGGAAACAGAAGAAAGTCTTTTTCAAGGGACTGAAGCAAGGTTGCCAGAATCAAACAAGTGACAAAACACTGTGCAGTTTTTAACTATTGGTTTAGATTCAGTAGTAGTATTTCTTTGGGCAGCAAACATAGGAAATCAACTATCTCCCAAAGTATGTGGGATTGTTTGCAAGGTCTGGGGATAAAATGAAAGGGCAGATTTCCCCCATCTTATTATTATTATTAACAAACATTTATATAGCACCAGCAGTGTACCTGGCACTTTACAAAGTAATAAAATAGACACGGTCCCTGCCCCTAGGGCTTACAATCTGAGAGACAGGAGCTGGGGGAGAGACTTAGGAAGGGGAACAGAGGGAGAGACAAGGGGTCTAACATTCATGAAGATGCGAGGTCTCAAGTGCACGTACTTGGCTTGGTTACGATGAGAATGACAGCAGGCAGGTCCATGTTGCAAGGATAAGGGTAAACCGATCGTAGGTATAGGAATAGTGGCTCAGCAGGATAAAGAGTCAGACAGAGCAGAGCGAAAGAGGTGAGTTTTAAGGAGAGATTTGAAGGTATGAAGGGAGGGGGCAAGGCGGATGTGGACAGGGAGGGAGTTCCAGGCATGGGGGGCAGCAAGTGAGAAGGGACGAAGGCGCTTAGGGGAGCAGGGAAGGCGTGGAAGGGTGAGAGAAGGGACAGAGGAGGAGCGAAGTGCACGGGCTGGAGTATGGAGGGCGATAAGTGCAGAGAGGTAGGGGGGAGCAAGGTTGTGAAGAGCTTTATAGGTGAAGACTAGGAGCTTGTGCAGGATTCGTTCAGGAAGGGGAAGCCAGTGAAGCGAAGAGAGGAGGGGCTGCACATGGTCGAAGCGACTGGCGAGGTAGATGACCCTGGCAGCAGAGTTTTGGACAGAGATGAGGGGAGAAAGGTGAGACCGGGGAAGGCCAGTGAGAAGGAGGTTACAGTAATCGAGGCGAGAGATGACCAGAGCATGAACAAGAGTTTTGGCAGACGAGACAGAGAGAAAAGGGCGAATCTTAGCAATGTTATGGAGGGAGAAGCGACAGGATTTAGCAACAGAGTCAATGTAGGGTTTAAAAGAAAGGGCTGAGTCAAAGATGAAGCCTAGGCTACGGGCTTGGGGGACAGGCAGGATGGTGACTCCATCAATAGTTATTGACAGTGAGGAAGGAGAGGAAGGATGAGGGGGGAAGATAAGGAGTTCAGTTTTAGCCATGTTGAGTTTGAGTTGACGTTGAGACATCCAGGTAGAGATGTCAGAGAGACAGTTGATGAGACGAGCTTGAACAGAGGGAGAGAGAGAGGGAGTAGAGAGATAGAGTTGAGTGTCATCAGCATAGAGGTGGTATTGGAAGCCATGGGAGGCAATGAGTTTGCCTAAGGATGAGGTATAGATCGAGAAGAGGAGAGGGCCAAGAACAGAGCCTTGAGGAACACCAACTGAGAGGGGGAAGGAGGAGGAGGTGGAGTTGGAGAGAGACACATTAAAGGAGCGGTCAGAGAGGTAGGAGGAGAACCAGTTATGGACAGAGCCACAAAAGCCAAGGGAGTGAAGGGAATCCAGCAAGAGTGAGTGGTCAACAGTATCGAAGGCAGCAGAGAGATCAAGGAGGACAAGAATGGAATAGAGACGTTTAGATTTAGCCACCAGAAGATCGTTGGTGATCTTAGCGAGAGCAGTTTCAGTAGAATGAAGGGGGCGGAAGCCAGATTGGAGGGGGTCAAGGGAGGAGTTGGAGGATAGGAAGTCAAGGCAGCGGGAGTAGACAACACGTTCAAGCAGCTTGGAAGCAAAAGGAAGGAGTGAGACAGGACGATAGCTAGAAGGGTCAGAGGGGTCAAGAGTGGACTTTTTGAGAATAGGAGAGACTGTGGCATGTTTGAAGGCAGAAGGGAAAGAGCCAGTAGAGAGGGAGAGGTTGATGATGTGCAGGAAGGAAGGGGCGACAGTGGGAGTAATGGAGGTGAGGAGGCGGGAAGGAATGGGATCAAGGGGGCAAGTGGAAGGGTTGGAGGAGGAGAGCAGAGAGGAGATTTCCTTAAGGGAGGCAGGGGAGAAGGAGGACATGAGAGAAGGAGGGGGAGGAGGGAGAGGGGTGGGAGTGGGAAGAGAGGAGTGGGAAGCGATGTCGAGGCGGATCTTGTCTATCTTGGAGGTGAAGAAGGAGGCAAGATCCTGAGCAGAAAGGGAAGAAGGAGGGGGAGGACAGGGAGGCTTGAGGAGGGAGTCAAAGGTAGAGAACAGGCGGCGAGGGTCCCGAGAACAGGACTCAATGCGGGAGGCATAGTAGTGTTGTCTAGCAAGGGAGATAGCAGAAGTAAGGGTGGAGAGACAGAATTTGAAGTGAAGGAAGTCAGCGTGAGAATGGGATTTGCGCCAGAGTCGTTCAGCAGCACGAGTGCAAGAACGGAGGTGGCGGATACTAGGGGTGAGCCAAGGACGGGGGTTGTGGGAGAAGGCAGGGCGGGAAGAGAGAGGGGCATGGGAGTCAAGTGTGGAGGAGAGAGAGGCGTTGAGAGCAGAGACAGCGGAGTCAGGGGAGGAGGAAGAGAAGACTGTAGGAAGAAGGGGAGAGAGAGAGGAGGCAAAGTCCAGGGGATCAATAGCTTGAAGGTCACGGAAGGGGCGTAGAGAAGGGGAAGAGGAGGGGGAGAGTGGGAAATGTTGAAAGAGGCAAGGAAGTGGTCTGATATAGGACAAATTTAGAGAGTACAAGCTTTGCAACAGTTACATAACCATGGTCAGTCCCAGCTGTTCGGAAGCTCTACAACCATCTGAAATCTTGCCAATTTCATTCTGCCACAGAAAGAAACTGGAAAAGCTAGGTGAAAGAAGGAAGCATAGTTATGTGATAGATACAAACTCAGACATCCAAATAGTCAAGAATGATACAAAAATGCAACCCCACAAGGGTATGGAAGAATCTATATTTACAAATATGGAGCTGGCTGGAATTCTCATCAGCTATTTGCCCTTGAATCCTACTAGAACATTTTCCCCTTCAATCTTTCCTATCAACCTATTTGGGTAACACACATTTGCATTGGAATTTCATGCGTGTTTTTAGTTAATGGACTAAAAAGTTGGCAAGTATGTTAAGGAAATAATTTTTTGGAGTAATCATTCATGATTTCAGATTGCATTGTTTTCTCAAGATAGACAGGAATTTCTTCAATAAGAAATCAAGCAGTACACACTAACCAGCAAGCCAGAGAAATTGAGATTATTATATAATTGTTTAAGTACGTTAGTATATTTCTAAATGTTGGTTCCAACAGTCTTCATGAAGGTATTTAAAAAAAAAAAAAAAATCTCAAGAGTACCTGCTGAGAGTCCTAGGCTAGCAAGAATGGTCTTTTACCCACTAAAACTGGACCCAGCGCAGTATCCAGAGACTGCTTGATATAAATGATTAAGTATCCTTTTCTCCAAGCATTTCCCTCCTGCTGTTCCCCTCTTTCAACTTCAGACAACCTGCATCTATCTTCCCATTCCTCCTGAACAGAGCCAAGGCACAACTGCAGTGGATCTGAGCACTGCTTATATGCGATTAGTGGAAGAAGGAAAGTAGAGATGGAGAATGAGAAGATACCACCACTGAATTGCCTACATGTAGGAGGGAGGTGCCAAGGTTCCAGGATTGACAGCCTGATCACATCTGAAAACCAAGGTCTTCATAGTCAGTTGGGGACTACCAGGATCAGGTCTGCTGTCTCCTCCGTGACTTGCCGGAGGACTCCGGGGATCAGTGGTAAGAGTAGGAAGGCATACAGTAGGTTCTTGGCCCACCAGTGCAACAAAACATTGACACTTTCCACTCCTGGATCCTTGTTCTTGCTAGGCACCTGTGAACTTTGTAGTTCATGCTGGAGGCAAACAAATCCATCTTTGAGTGGCCAAAATGTCGCACTATCATCTGGAAGACCAGATAGGCCAGGGACCATTCCCCCAGGTCCACCCTGTGTCTGCTCAGCTGTATAATCAAGGATCCTGCAACATGAATTGCCTTTATTGAGGCTAGGTGCTTCCTTCTGTAGGGATCTTGATCTGGATCACCCTGATGGTTGATTTATGACATTGCTGTTGGGTTTGAATGAGGACATGTTTTGATAAAGTTCATCATGAAGGGTCTCCATTGTTGACATGACTGCAGGATATGGTGGGGGTGCATGGGACCGCTTGAGTGGTTCTGCTCCTTCCTGTCGGGGAGGTCCCAGAGAGTAGGGATGGGCAAATTGCTTGCCGTCCGCTCAGGACTTTCCCTGTTGGGGTCCAACAGCATTCTATTCTGTCTCCCTTCTTGTTTATATGAGGCTGCTGGGCAAGGTCATTTGGAGGTCTGGGGTAAAGTGTCATTAGTATGCTGATCACACCCAGCTCTTCCTCTCTTTTATCCGACCCAGGCCCTGCAGTCTTAGTGCTCACCTGATGCCTGGCTGCTGTTGGGCCTGGAGGAGGATGAGCCGACTGAAGCTGAATCCAGACAAGACTGAGGTGGTGACAGTTTGGCTGGCCTTGTGTCCTGGAAGGGACTGCCACTCCTATTAATGGATGGAGTTCAGGACCTTCTGGTCAATCAGATTTGCAGCCTTGGAGTGCTTCTGGACCCCTTGCTGTGACTGGATTGTCAGGTTGTGGTGGTGGCCAGGAGCACTTTTCACCACTTTCATCTGGTGAGGAGGCTGCGGCCGTTTCTTTCCAATTTGGATCTGGTCACGGTTATCCATACTTTCATTACTTTGAGGCTAGATTATTCTAATGCGATCTTTGTGGGGCTGCTGTTGATGGCGGTTTGCAGTGACTCGCCTCCTTTCTGGGGTGGGGTGCTGGGACCACATTACACCGGTGCTCCGAAGTCTGCACACACTTCCTATAGCTTTCTGGGCACAATTCAAGGTGCTGGTTTTGACATTTAAAGACCTAAATGGTCTGGGTCCCACATCTGAAAGACTGCTTGTCCTTCCACGCTCCACTGTGGACCTTGCGATCGGCTAGAAGCATCTCCTTGTGGGTACCGTCTCTTAGCCTTGTTCATACAACGAGGGCTCACATGAAGGCATTTTGGTTGCTGCCCTGCTGCTTTGGAACTCCCGCTGTCTGGAGATGTGTTTTGAGCCCAGGCCTGGGTGCTTTCTGGAGGCTGCGTAAGGCTGGCAGGGATAGGGGTGGTTTTGGGATTGGGTTATGGGAGGTTGGGTATGGGATGGGAAATTTTAAGGGGTTTTATATAAAATTTTTTAATGTTCTTGCGATTTGTGAGCTGCCTTGAGCCTTTGGAAAGGGGTAGCATATAAATTTAAATAAAACACATAAAATGCTGGTTTCTTACTAAGGGGAAAACCTGGTAAGTCAGTCAACTTGCCCTCAATTCCAAGAGGTTTGTGTGGTATGCTATCTCCTCCGGAGAACAGATATCTTCAGTCGGCCTGTGTCCCAAATGTGCCCCCCAAACAAGGCTACCTGCGTCCATGTTTAGGACTAACCTGGAAGGGTCTCTCAATGACATCTCCACAGAGAAATGGCCTGGTCTTGTCCAACCCCCAGGCTCTCGTTCACTTATTGCGATGGATACCAGGCAGTGAGTCTGCGAGGCAATCTATTCCTGGAATGGTTAAAGTGCCTTCTGTAGTAGTCTCAGGTGCATGCATGCCCAGTCAACTCTATCTAGGCATGCAACTACAACCTGTGATAAGAACATCAAGTCTGACCTGTCTTCTGACTGGAGATGGTTCAACATGCTGAGAAGTTTCACTTTCTTGTCCAATCTCATCTCCAGAAGAACCCCTAGATTTATCAGGACAGAGGGAATCAGGCGACTCTTCTTCCTAGAGTCTAGAAAGGCAACTAGGAAGCCGCGGGATTCCAGGCAGTGAATGGTTGCCATGAGATGGTTCTCTGCTTGCATTCTTGATGTAGCCCGAAGGATGTCATCGAGAAAAGAGTACACATGAATCCCCCAAAGATGGGCCACCAGAATCTTTGTAAAGACTCTCACAGAGGATGTCAGACTGAACACAAGTGCTCTGAACTGGGAATGCCTCTTTCCACAGGCAAATTGAAGAAACTGTCAATGTGAATGGAGACAGACCTCTCTCTGGTCTACTGAAGCTAGGAAGTCACTTGGCTGAATGGCTCTGAAGATGAAATGAAGAGACTCCATCTTGAATCTCCTGTACCTGACCTTCTTGTTCAAAGACTAAGCCCAAGATGGCTCTCGCATTCCTGTTCTTTTTTGGAACTATAAAGAAAGAAAAAAAAAGAAAGTACACTCTACGATGTCTTTGAGCTGGAGGTACTGCCTCTATGGTCCCAATATCCAGGAGGTGCTGGATGGCACACAGTGTGGTCTGGTGTTTTTCGGTGTCCCTTGATTCCAAGAATAGTATGAAACAGTCTCTCAGGGGGAGGGCGAACTCTATAAAGTACCCCCACGATATCGTCTCCCTGGCCCAAACACCGGAAGAGTCGGCATTCCACTGTTTGGTGAACAGCTGCAATCTCCCCCACCATCTTGTTTGCTGCCAGGGGCAGGGTTGCCAGTCATGCTGAGGGCTGGTTCAGTTTGTTTCCACCAGATTACTACCTCTTAACAGACTGACTGAATGTACCTCACCAATGCTGCCCTCTGAATTGGTCAGCATGTTGCTCTCTCAGGATTGGTGGCTCCTTTGGCCCCTAAAATACGGGCAGGGACGAAAGGACTGTTTTGGATTCAAAGCTGATGGATTGAGAGGTAGCTTTTTTTGTATTGGGGTCTGTGGCGAGAACATTGTCTATACTTCTCCAAAGAGCTTTCCCTCTCTTGGAAGCTGGCACCAGTTAGAACTGATTTGTATGAGACAACCTTTTATGGTCTCAGCACCGTACTACAAAGCTGGTTGCCATGGCGCAGTCGTTGAGCTGAACTGTGTTCAACGTGGCATCTGCAGCTAAAGCTGGGGCTAGTTGTTTTTTTTAAACTGTCCAATTCCTTGGTCTGTGTTTTCTCCCTCAGATCCAAAGCTCACAGGTACACTGCCCTACAGAAGCAAGAGGCTGACACCATGGCTCTCAGAGCTAATGAGGAAGCCTCAAAGTTTTTTCTCAGGGCTACCTCTGCCTTTCTGTCCAGGGGATCCTTGGGGGAAACCCTCCCCCTAAGCTAGAAGTGCAACGGGCTTAGCTAAGACTGCTGCAGCTGCATCCACTTAAGGTAAACTGACTAGCTCCTCCTGGGATTTAGGGAGCAGAGGCATTTAGCATATTTGTGGGGGGGGGGTCTTAAACTTGGCAGGACAGGCCCATTCCTCCTTGATAGTGTCAAGGTAAAACTGAGCCTGGGAACTCAGAGAGCTGCTGCTGGTCTGGGAAAGGCTTTTTTATTCTCTTTGAGAGGTTCGGAACTGGGAGTTCCAGTTGAAGAACCAAAGCCACCTTCCCCATGAGCTTCTCAAATTGCTCCAGATCAAAGAACCTGACCTCCAAGGGCTCCTCGTTTGTCTGGTGTGGAGCCAGGAAGTTCTCCTTTCTCCTTATCTGATCTGGGGTGGGGGGACTGTGGGGGATGGTTTCAGAGAGGAGGGAGCCTCCTCTTTTTCTGCGTTCCCTTATAGGTAGGTTTGTATCGTTTTCCTTTCTGCTATGGGATCTCTTGGTTCTCTTGCAAGATCCCTTAGAGTGCCCCTGGAAACGTTTGTCTTTGCCCTTATTCGGGTGGAGAATGACCAGTCCAAGGAAGAGCAGGAGGAAGAGTCCCTGCTCTCTGACTCATTGCCAACCTTGCCTGTGGGACTGCATCCCATCCCCTTCTTAGGGAACCCCTGAGCCCCCCTCATCTGGGTCCTCCCCTTGTAAGCTGACCGTGATGCTGGATCCCTAGGGCTCCCTGTCCCCTGCTAAAAAGGTCTGCAGTTTGGGTGGGAAGCAACCTGTCTGCCCAGCCACAAGTGCACCATCTCGGACACTTCCTCAAGGGGAATGTCAGGGCGAAATACACAACCACCCCTTCCTCAAGGGCTAGGGGCTTCTGGGCCCTGTGGATTCACCGCACCAACAGACCAGGAACTATTTTTTCCCCATGGGACTTTCTCCATTCCCTGCTCTGGTGCACCCACCACAGCCTCGAGTCCCATTTGCAGGTCTTCTCACCTGAGGACTCCATCTGGAACCATAGCAAGTGTGGGAGGGGTGACTCGGCGAAGGTGCTGTTGAGAGGCACGAAAAGCATTTGGGCGCTGAGTGTGGCTTTCTTTGCCACCACAGCCTCTGTTGGTGGCTGTAACTCCCTCCCACACAACAGCAGGATGCAGGAGTCACCGCTTCCAGAGGGCAGGCTCCCTACCCATATGAGGGATCTATAGGTCCAAAAGGTCAAGTCTGTGAGGGGGGAGCAGGGGGAATGACCCACCCGGACACGTGTGCCCAAGCCAGCATTCCCTAATTATGAGGAAGGAAGGGGTGGAGGAGCAGAACACACACACCTCCCTATGGCCTAGCTGGACTCAAAGCCCTGCCTTCTGAACTGAGTGCAAAGGTAGGACCAGATTGGGGAGCTAATAAGAATGTTGGCTCCTCCTACAGAAAGAGGCTGTGTATTGCAAGTGATGAGGAACATAACCTGTCAGTCCAGGCTGCCCACTCTGTGCTGAGAGAGCACACAAATTTTCTCCTCTTTTTTATGCTATCTTTTTAAGTATTTGAAAATTATAAGCATGTTTTATCCAGGCTAAACACGTCCAGTTCCTTCAGCTTTTCCTCGTGTACTTGTATTCCATACTCTTGATCTTAATGTGGACATGTGCAAAGTGATGTACATAGGGAAAAATAACCTAAACTATATGTATACAATACTGGGTTCTAAATCAGCAGTTACCACTCATTTGAAGAGAAAAGGATCTTGGAGTCAATGTGGACAATACATTGAAATCCCTCAGTGCAGTGCGCAGCAGCAGTGGTCAAAAAAGCAAACAGAATGTTAGGAATCATTTGGAAAGGGATAGAGAATAAAACTGAAAATATCTGAATGCCTCTATATAGCTCAATAGTATAACCACACCTGGAGTATTGTGTGCAGTTCTGGTCGCTCCATCTCAAAAAAGACAGTAGAACTAGGAAAGGTACAGAGAAGAGCAACAAAAATGATCAAGGGGATGGAAACAGGACATGAAAATTTCAGATTAAACTCCAGGAGCCGGGGGGGGGGGGGGGGGGGGGGGGGGGGGGGGGGGGGGGGGGGGGGGGGGGGGGGGGGGGGGGGGGGGGGGGGGGGGGGGGACGACGACACATCAGTTGCCAGACTTTATCTGATATTAAACCATTCTTGCCCCACTACACCCCTGAACTCCAGCCTTAGTTTTCTGGACACCACTGGCTCCCAGGCGCCTGCAAATTTTATGCCCTGGATGGAACAGCTCCCGTATGAAGAAAGGCTTCATACTTTAGGGCTCTTCAACACGGAGAAGAGACGACAGAAGTTTATAAAATCCTGAGTGGTGTGGAACACGTAAATTGGGAGCGGTTATTTACCTTCTTTAAGAGTACTAGAACAAGGGGACACTCCATGAAATTAACTGGCAGTGGTAACAGATTTAAAACAAATAAGAAAAAGTATTTTCACTCAGTGTACAATTAACTTGTGAAACTTACTGCCAGAGGAAGTGGTCATGGCCGGTAGTGTGGCTAATTTTAAAAGGGGATTGGATACGTTCTTGGGAGTACAGGTCCATTAATGGCTATTAGCCAAGCAGGTTTGGGGAACAAAACCTCTTAAGGTTGAAGGCTGGAACAACAGGGAATGGATTACCCATTGTGACCTGTCGGGTACTTCTCCCAAGAGAAGAGGTTAGTCACTGTCAGAGACTAGATGCTGGGCTTAATGGACCGCTGGTCTGACTGAGTACAGCACTATTTATCTTCTTATGATCATCTTTGCTGTTCTCTTCTGAATCCTGTACAGTGTGTCATCACCCTTCTTGAAATGTGGAACTCAAACTGAACACTACTCCAAAAGAGGTCTGAGCAGTTCTCAGTATGGGAGTGCTATAACTTCCAGAGTCTTGAATATGATGCTTTTGCTAATACAATCATAAATGGTGTTGGACTTTTGTGCACGTGTCACACACTGTTGATCATGTTCAGTTTGTAATTCACGACAACCTAAAATCCATGAATATAGCTGAATGTTTATGTTCCCTGTAGGGAACATGAACCATTGTTGCAGAATGTAATATTTATCAGCATGACAAATTTGAAATGAATATACTCCTAACAATGGATGTGCGAGAAGGAGGTAAAGAATAATCCGATCCTATTGATTCAATACGGAACCATTTGATGAAGCTTTTTTCAAATTTGTTTAAAAAAAAAAATGTGAAAGATGGCAACAATAATTTCAAGGTGTCTCTTAGAATACCTGTGGGGAAGAGATAAATGAAATATCAGCCCAATAGAGAAAGAGCTAGAGATGTTCTTGAATTACAAAGCTAACTGGCTCTTCACATGTGCTTAAGAATCAAGCCTGGCCTTATACTTCTTACACTAGACCAAAATCTACAGATTATTAGATCTTTAATACTTATCTGATTTTGGTTATGAATATATTTTTGCAAAGTTTGTCACAGATGTGTGTCCACAAACATACCCATTGCTACAACAGAGTCAGTTTTAAAAGTAGAGTGAAGAGGCTAGGGGTGTGCATTTCATTTGTGTTTTCTGTTTAACTTGAACGGAATTTTGTAGTTTCATTTAAGGTAAATAGAAAACAAACACACACACGCACCCCCCCCAAGAAAATTTAATTTAGAAATTTAATTTATGTTTTGTTTGACAGTGCCTGTAGTGAAGCAAATCAAACAGTGTGTCAATTCAAGCCGGAGCCGGGGGAGGAGAGAGGGAGGGAATGGGAAGAGCATGATTGGTATCTCTGCTGGCCAACTGGAATCGCTAAGACATTACGCAGCACTTGACACACAGAGAATTCCTGTGATAGGACTTTATTTGGTGCTGCCAGAACTTGGAGTAGCCAACCAGGGGCACTGGGAGGAGGGCACTGTGAAAGCTACAGGCTGGACTGCAGCTGCTTTGACTGCTGCTAGCTTCAGTGTGTCTGGCAGATTCCTCCTCCATTTGAAAATTAGACATATATACCTCCCCCCCCACACAAAAAAAACAAAAAACCCCACTCACTGTTCATTTCAGAGCCTGCCGCTCATCTGGTTCACTCGCTCCCTGCCACACTGTCTCTCTCTTATGCCTGCCAGTCACTTCTCTAATGGATGGGGGTCACTTAAGCATAAAAGCCACTGATGAAAATGCTCACATACTGCTGCCCAACTCAATGAGACAGAAACACTGTGCCCCACAGAGGGAGTCACCTAATGAACGGGACACTTAATTCACAGCCACAGTTTGGGGATGGGAAAGTGTCGGGGAGCCTTTTCTCAATCTCTCTCTCTCTCTTTTTTTTTTAAAAAAGGGACCGTGGTATGTAGTGGACATTTTATTGAAGGAATTTCAATGACATCATATAGTCAAATAGTACTGGCATGTAAGTTTTAATAGGCAGATTCAGAATGCATAGAACTAAATCTCAGGAATAAGGAAAACAGCAAAGGCATACCAACTATCAGGGTAACCAAACCGTTGTGTTTACAAATTAGAACATAAGAAATTGAAGCTGTTTTTATATTTCTGCATCAATTACATGCAAATGGTCCCAATCTACAAATTCATAAAATATTTGTACGTAACGTATTTTAAAAGTGTGACTGATGCAGCTGCTTGTCTTGGTAAGCAAGCACCACCACATACTCAAGCTGTTTTTTTGGGTCTAAAACAAGATCTCTTTCACATCTGAAAGATGGTCTACTGCTTCAAAGTCAGCTTACAAAGAAGTCTCTACCTAGAATTTCTCTTTTAAAATAAATAAAATAGTTGCTTAAAGAATTTTTCCCAAGTATATGATTCAATATTAAAAAAAAACCTTCGCTAACAGAGGGTATTTTCAGACGTGACGGGCGGCCGGTTCACCACAGTGAACCACTAGGGGGGGTGAACAGCGCAACCACGCCCGGGGGTGGGAAAACGACCCAAACAGACGTGCCGGGAACGGGACCATGGGCCGGAACCGGGCCGCACTATCGCGGGCCGCGGCAGCACAACAGACGTGCAGCCGAACCCCCGCCGGGCGCTAAACCCCCACAAGGCAATGGGCAGGGGCGGGACACAGACATGGCCGACTGAGGGCAAACAAGGCACACAAGGGAAACAAGGCCACAAGGCACACAAGGGAACGCCCACACAAGGGAAACGGGAAGGGAGGAGGAAAGAGCGAGAACAGTCTGACAGCCGGCGCACACACAGCGGACCCGCAGCGGGGCACAATGCACGGCCACACGCCCGGGCACACACAAACACACACACCAGGGAAAGGTCGGGAAGGGGGGGCAGGGGCACCCGGAACACCCCACCAGGAACAACGGGAGGGACGAGGGGGGGCACCACCAAGGGGCAAGGCACAGGCAGCAGCAATCCCCACCCCCACACCACCCCAGTCCA
>QEPC01002784.1:911045-930763 GCA_003113815.1 Sphenodon punctatus
CTGACCCCATGTGGGTATTGAGCGTGATGAACATCTGGCGCGCGCCGTTCAGACGTTCAGGGCCCTTTGGCCCCACGGGGGGGTTGAGCGTGGTTCAGTGTGGTTGAGCGTGATCTCGTAACGTCTGAAATCACCCAGAGTTACATAAACGCTTATTCCTTTGTGCTCTTCCATAAAACCCTGATTACCTCAAAACTTAAATGCTACAAAGCAAGGAAACAGGATAGTCCACACCTTTCAGGCCAGCCACACCTATTGAACTCTCTTTTGATGTGACTGATGCCACACACTTACACTCAACTCTTTATACTTTCTTAGCAATCCAGAGACAGCGTGGTTGCCATGTTGGTCCCAAGTGACAGAACTACTTTGTCTCCATCACTTTCTTAGCAATCATACTAACAATCACCACTCTCCAAACACACAGTTAAACCACCATCACCAGACCCTTGCCCACATGTTATTCAACTTTCATGATGTGTCACAATTCATAAACTAGATGAGAGTTAATCAAGACAAATGTCACCCAATTTCCCCTTCTCTAATCACTGAAGCTAAGAAAAGCTACAAAATCCATGTGGAAGCAGTGTCTCAGCAGGTAAAGGAAGTGGGCTGAATAGATTATCGGATAAAGCAAATTTTTCTGAATATGGTTCATCTGCCGCCACTACCTGACTATTCGCTACATGAGCTTTCCGCAATAGCAGCCTTTTCCAAAGTACATGATGCACCTTATGAATCAGTAAAATTCTCTATTGCAATCTACCAGGTATAAATAACCACCTAAAATCTGACACCCCTCACCCTGTCAGCTGGTATAGTCAGATTTAAAGCAAGGATTTACAGGCAACAGACCTTTAAGTGAGACACCATGTACAGACTTGCCTTGCATGGTGCAGAATGCCAGAGACCAGAAGGGACTCTTTAGAGAATCTCTTAGAGTTCCAAGTTACAACCTTACCACAGAAGTTTAACTACTACTTATTTATGCATCTCTCTTAAAACTGCTTTCTGGGTTCAATCGTGAACAACAAATACATGCCAGTTTTCAAGCTTACAGGTGCTTTTATGATCCTTACAGCTTGGAGCAAAAAAGTTAGAAGATTCAGAACGTCTGCTATGAGACAGTTTTGAGGGTCTCTACCTTGGAGATCACTTCACCATACTGCAGCAAGCTTGCTCTACTGACAGCGGCTCTCAACTCCTATGGTCACAACAACCACCTGTGTGGACTCTGTTCTTTAAAAAAACACACAAAAAAACCCCTCATCTTTTAACATGAAACCTTGGTTTGTCTTAACTATAGATCAGACAGTTGTTGCCCTATCATTACTACTGACCATTTCCTGGAGCCAATAATATTTCACTTCTTTGCAAAGAAGTTCAAAATAGCAAATTTAGGTCTTAAATGAGAGGATTAACAAGCATTTCCTAACTCAATTTGAAACTTTAACACAATGAAGCTTTTGTAATTCCAAGAGCCAATACAACTCATCTGGTAGTGTCACACATCATCAGGCTAAGATTTCTAGCTCACCATGAATGACAGAGGAGAATTGGGTGGCATTTGTTTTCATTTAACCAATTTGTCTTGGCACAAAGTGGGAGAAGGAAGGGGTTTACATGATTTTATGATGCCACAGATGACTTACACAGTGCTAGGGGAAAAAAAAATTATAATGGAATTAAGGCTGGTACATCAGAATTTACTCTGCCATCACAGTGACCTCAAGTAGTAAAAATTTATTTAAGTTTTCACTCAACTCATTAAGTTATGGAAGCAAACAGTTAAGCCTTAACTTTGCCCTGCAATGACACCAAGGCCGGGCTAAAAAAAGGAAAGAAGAAATGTGGTGTGTTTTTTAAAAGTCTATTTATAATTTTGTGTCATGTCAGATTAAACTAAACTCAAAGTTTAGGAGGAGATGAACAAGGAAGTAAGAGGTGAGGAAGAATGGTACAACAGAGCTGAGAGAGGAACCAGAGCATTTCTAAATCTGAAGATCATTGAGCCAAGTTGTCAGCTCCTCTTTTCCAAATTCAATCAATTTAGTGCCAGGGGAAATTATTTCCAACTATAAACTGATAATCATAACACATCTGCCTTAATCAAGTCAAGAAAACTCCCAGGTGTCAGACTTAATAGCCACACTAAATATTCAGTTCAGTAAAAAAAAAATAAAAAAATCCTGAAGCCACTTGTTTTATATAGTATTTTTTATAAATACTTAATGTAGGTAACCACTATTGCAAAAGTCTCGGATGAACTGCACTGGGTTTTATATAATAATCCCTTTACATTGTGATACAACAAAACATTTTGGAAAAAATGTTTTTTTTAGAGAAGCTGCATCAAGGTTTTTAAACACAAACAGTGCGTTTTAAAAACAATTAGTAAGAAAAGATCTTTAACAGTTCATGAATGACCTTGATGTAATTAATATTTTTCTAAGAGGAAATTTCCTAAAAGGAAAACTATTATCTGTTAGTGTTGATGTTTAATTTCTCTAATATATTGTAGTGACTGTGCTCAGTCTTCTGGTTTGAAACCTCCTACTCTTCACCCTTAAATAAAGAGAAGCTTTCTCAAACTAACAAAGGGTGAAAACAAATGAGACAGGGGTGAGCCAGATCCCCTGCCCACCCGAGGGAAGGCTACTGCAGCTGCCATACTTTGGGCTGGTGGAGGGGTAGGGGCGGGCACTTCAAATGAATATCCCCTCCCAGGGAATCCGGACAGGCTGGGTTGCTCTGACAAGTTCCTCCATGCCACGGGTTGGCCAAGGAGCCGTCCACATGGGGCAGGACCCCTGGATCCTATGGGCCCTAAGAGGAGCTACTGCCAAACAGCTGATGGGGGGGCGGGGGTGGGTGGGAGGGTGAGAGAAGGTCCAGGGAGTGGGTTCACCAGGATTGCCAAACAACTGATCTGGGGGGACACACTGTTTGGCAGCCTGGGTGAGCAGCCTCCCCCCCGCCCATCAGCTGTTTGGGTAAACACGCTCCTCCGCACCCACCCTCCCCAATCAACTCCTTGGCAGCTCAGGTGAGCGTGCTCTTCCAGGTGTGATCCCCAGACATCGCCTCATAGCGGGGATGGGTAGGGCCTAACAGACTGGAGGGCACACGTTAACTCGGATGAGTGAGCCTTATCCCGCACTGCATCGTCGAACTTCTCCAGACGATGTGTCCGGTAGGAGCCGGCTGCCTACCCTCTGGCAGGTGTGGACGAACATCTGGCAGCCACCAAACTAATGAGCAGGTAACTTGTGACTACTGTTTCACCCATGATCTTATAAAACCGAACAAAAAAAAACCTACACAAAACCTACAAAAATATACTCCTATTAATCCATGAATAGATTTCAGTTAGAATAGCAGCTTCTGTAATCATACTGTTAAAAACATTTTTAGATTAATGAGTAAGCAAATGATGAAGCGATGCTGGAAAATTAAACATCATTCCCCCACTCCACACTGATCTCATGTCAAAGACATGCATATCAAACAATCTCCATTGCTTAATCTCAACAGGGCATATTAAAAATTAATATAAAAACCTTCTTGGGCTCTACTAAAAATGTAAATTGACACAAGACATGGTAACACACCCCACCCCAATTATTTTAAAATCTTCAACTCAGACACCAAACAGTCTTTTTTTCAAAAGTTCTTCAAAAAATAAGGATCTAGTTTAACTGGCAAAAAAGTTGTTCACAAATGATGCTGGAAATCATGTTTTCTTATACATTATACATTACACAAGATGAATACTTACTGAAATTTGAATATCAGTTCAGAATGAACTGTTTTTAATCCAATTCAATGATACTTTTAAAACTGCCTGCTATTTGGCATATAAATATGGCAGACATTTACAACTGTCAAATATAGTATGAAAATTTAGCAAGAAAAAATATCTTAATTTACTTAGTTCTTTGGATTTTGAGCACTAACCTGCATGCTTTTAGGACTTCTGCTGAGCTGGGATAAATGGATACCGACATCGATGGTATGATTTGTGGACTAGGTTTGTGGCTAATAAGAGGCGGGTCTGTTTTCATGGGGCTCTGAGAGTCTTCCAATCCCTCTCCATTAACTGTATGTCCACAATGAGGACTGTTAAGGCTGGTAACACTGTTTGTGGTAGTCTGTTCAGTAGATTTTGGAGAAGGTGTTGCTGTGGAAATGGCTGAAGATGGTGAGGAGGCAACAGAATTCTCAGTCTTTGTATGAACAGCTGGATGAATGTTATTGACTTTGTCACAGGTTCCAGTACCCACATTGTTATTGGCTTTTCCCATCAACAAGGCAGAGAGCTGAGGATTGTCTGAACTAAGTAAACCTGGTGACTTAGAATCTCCATGGCTAGGGCTAGGAACAGCATCTGCCATCACCTGATGGACATGATTAGGAAGTCCCTCTACACCGGCAGTGCTGTTAGGTGTCTCTCCAGAATGCCTGTTTGTGTCAGGCACTGCTGATGTATTTCCTGAAGGCTTGCTCTCTTTGGTTAAGGTAATGCCTTGTTGTCCACCTGAGGTAGCAGTGTGAGAGGAGAGGTGATTGAGAGCAGCCCCCTGTGTTACAGAATTGCTAGGCATGGTAGGATGTCCATTCTGATTTTGAATACCAGTGCCAGCTGCCTGGAGATGCTGGGTAGGCCCAGTGGAAGAGAGAGGTCGTTCACCATTAGGACCTGCCAAATGTGAACTCTGACTTTTGTGAAGCCCCTAAAGAGAAGAAAGTAGTAAGATTTTAGTTTGATTTTTTAAAAAATAACTGTAATAGTGTACGTTATTATGAAGTCTGCATCTGTTTTCTAATTTTTCCTATTCTTTTAAAAGAAGATCTAAATAAAAAATATATATATGCACAAAAACATAGGATACCATTAGAAATCCTTCAATTTCAGCCCTAAATTATATTTAGCTCACGCATGGTTAGAAAAAACGCGCTTTTAGTTTAAATCTATGCATCCTGGGAAGACTAAAAATAAAATGATTTATGTAACAAAAACTAAGGTATCCTTAATTCCCAGAAAACAAAACAAAAAACCATTTCTTTGTTAGATTGCTATTTAATGTTAACTGTTAAAAATATAAACCACTTTTACAGGTAAATAAAAACCTTCATGTTCAAAATGATGGTCAGCATTTATTCGAGTCAAGTAGATTTTATATTTTCTTTAAAAATAGGAAAAACAAACATGTCAAGGGAAAAAAAGTTTGCTTTGGGATAGTTACAGCTTTTTTTAAATCAAAAGCTAAAGGATTAAATTTCATAGGTGTTTGCGCTGACCTATCATAAAAATGTTTTAAATATTGGTGACCACCACATTGGCAATGCATACTCAATTTTAAACATTCCCCCCCTTCCATTCAAATGTAATGATCTGTCATGATCTCTCCTCCAAGTACATAGGCATGGAGATCAAGCTACAATTTCAGTTTTTATAACAGAATTTCCACAGAAAAGTTAAAAATATTTTCCCCAGTATTTTTTCTTCCTGTGTGTGCAGACAGATTAAACACAAGAGAGGAAATGGATAACACAGGGTACTCGAGTAGAAATGAAGCAAAGTAACCAAAACTAATCTGATTCCAATTGTCATCCAATTACAAATATAATACAGACCTAGAAGATTTTTAAAACAACTTTTACATGTATTAATGATAATTTCTTACCTATAGCAACCAATGAAATTTCAGTGAAAAAATCCTTTAATGTCAAGCAACTTACATCAAACTTCAGTGAAATTTTAATTTTTGGCACCAATTGTACAATTATACTGTGATACTAAAATAGCCCAATTTTCAACTACAGTTTAAATAGAAATATTAAACTTTGAAAATGTAATCAATGTAAAGCATAGCAAATAAATATATACTAATGTTTTAAGGTAATAGTTAATTAAATTGCCTAAACAAACTACTAAATATTAGGTTGATGCTGATGCACAGGTAACCACCAAAAGGTGAAATAATACAAGAATGACGATTTTAAAAACCTTACCTTTGCTGAGAGAAGTTTAATTAAGAACCTAAGTGCTGCCACATTGTTCAAATCAATATACCATCTAGCCCACCACCCTATCACCAGCTTTGGTTGCTTCAGGAAAGCGCAGAACAAGTCGCAATGGTCCATTTCCTGGTATTCCCTCCAGTCAAAGAGGTCTCAGCCTCTGATAGTTTGACTATAAGCCATTTACCACCCAAGGAGTATATGCATGTGCTGGTGGATGCAGCATGCCACGACACCATATGCTCAGTGTTTGTGGGTGCCCCACATTATGTATGCACAGACTTTGGAGTGGTCGCTCTACTGATCCAATCTTTTCTGAACTTTGAGTTATGCTATCGGCCTTCACAACATCCTCTGACACCAAGTTCCAGGTTAACTGTACACTAAGTGGAAAAATGCTTCCTTTTATTTGTAAATCTGCTGCCACTTAACTTCATAGTATCACCTAGCTCTACTATTTTGGAAAAGACTAAACGCTTCCTATTTACTTGCTCTGTACCACCAATGATTTTGTAACCTTCCATCATATCCCTGCTTCAGTCATCTTTTCTCCAAGCGGAATAGCTCTACTCTATGGAGCCTCTCTTCCAACAGACTTACCGAGGCCGCTTTCAGACGAGACAAATTTGCGCATGACTTGTGAAAAATGCACGTGTTTTAATGCTCGTTTAAACACCTACACCGTTTTAAATGCGCATTTGCCATGATTGTGTAAAAGCCAAAAATGTTTTGAATGTGCTTTTTAAATAATGCGCATTTTTAAAAACCAGTTTTGAGCCCCTTTGATGATCGGGGGATGCCAAGACTGGTTTTAAAAAATGTGCATTATTTAATAACCAGATTCAAAACGGTTTTGGCTTTTACATGATCATGGCAAATGCGCATTTAAAACGGTGTAGGTGTTTAAATGAGCATTAAAACACGCACATTTTTCACCAATCATGCGCAAATTTGTCTCGTCTAAAAGCGGACCAAGAGGTGTAAAGGAGAGGAAGGATTCAAAGATGAATCCAAGACTAAGTGCCTACAGGATGAGCTGGTTGGCAATAGGGTGGGGCCGATCCCAAGCCCTGTGCACGCTGCCGCACACACACACGTCACTGTATGGTTTCTGCGTGTACGCCCCATGCCATGGGTGTGCATGGTCTGCACACACATGTGCTGCATGTGCTCCACTTGCCGGTCTGTGGTGTTTGGAATTGGCCCCAGACAGTAGAATTAGAGTGTGAAGAGAATATGGTTTGGGTGGGGTGGAGAGAAGATGAGTTCAATCTTGGACATGTTTTGTTTCAATTGCTGGCGAGACATTCAGAGATGTCAAAGAGAGACAATTAGTGACGCAAGACTGGATGGAGGGGAGGGGAAAGGAGTGAGGTAAAGCACCGACTGGCATCAGCATATAGGTAGTACTGCCAGAAATTAGTTTACCAGGGATAAATTGTAAAGGAAGAAAGGGAACCAGGACAGAGCATGGGGTAACTCAGACCTAGAGGGGAAGAGAGTTGGAGGAAGTATAAGCAAGAAAGACAATGAAGGAGAGATTAGGGACTCTAAGGAAGAAAGCCAGTTGAGGACTGTTGACCCAGCGGGACACATTTAACGTAATGGCTATAGTTTGGACATATAGACCTTTTCATTTTTGGCATATACAGGCTAGCTTTCCCCTAGTAAACTTCTGAACTCCTCAGCAAGTTTCCAGTATACATGTTTTTGAATTTAAAGAAAGGGAAGTAAAGGCAGACAAAGATGGGACATCCCAGTGTGTTGCAAAACTGGGTTCAAAGTAATTCAATAACAGGATATTTCTTGGGTGGACATACAGGTTTCGATTCCCAATATTTTAGCCACAAAAGTCATAGCTACATTTATAATTTTATGTGTGCGTAGTAGCACGTAAACCCATTTTTGACATCTTATAAGCAGTTATTAATATTTAATTAAGAATTCATGAATTGATTGTCTCATTTTAAGTGTGACACCATTATTCCTATAAAAATCCCATGTAATCAAGGGAATAGTGCCCTGGGCTGCCACGAATCTCTTCCATGGTTCTCCTTTGTTACCATGATTCTCATGGTCATCTTCTCCTATCCTTCTTGAGCTTGTATGCCTAGGTAACTATGCTTGTTTTAAGACTATCACTCTACAATATCTGTAATCTATAAAACGTAGTAATAATCTTAATTTTTAACTTTAAATGTAAATAAAGTAACTATTGCCTATAGGAATACATACATCTATAGGACACCTATTCTGTTTTATTATTCTGTTTTATAATGAATACTTCTAATGTTTCTTCAAATATCTTTAAATATAATCATTAGACAGATGATGTGTCTATCTCCATTTATTTGGTCATTTCAATCTCTCTGGGTATCTCAATAATAATAGTGTTGATCCAGATTGAACCTGCTCAATTATCAATCAATCAATTATCAATTAGGAAAAGGATCCAACAAATTCATAAATAATTGGATATTTAAGGATGGGGCAGACAGCGCAGTTGAAGGCAGAAGGAAGTAAGCCACTAGAGAGGAAGAGGTTGATGATATGCAGCAGGAAAACAGTGGGGGAGATAGCAGCTAGGAAGAAAGAAGGGATAGGGCCAAGCAGGCAGATGGAGAGGCTGGATAAGGGGAAGAGGGAGGTGACTTCACTGAGGGAGGCAGGAGAAAAAGGATAGGAGAGAAGCAGGAGGAGAGGAATGGAGGGCGGATTTTATTTATTTAATAGACTTATATCCCACCCCCCTGCTAAAGCAACTTGGGGCAGCTAACAAAACATAGAAAATATACCAATGAAATATTATAAAATAAATATGATATATAAAAATAATAAATCATTAAACGGAGGTAACAAACCCCAAAGCCCTTCCCACCCTAACCCAGTCCCCCCACCCCTCACCAAAAGCCTAGCAGAACAGCCAGATCTTGCACGGATGTCAAAAGGAGAAGAGGTCCAGGGCCATCTGGGCCTCTGCCGGGAGGGAATTCAACAGCCTTGGTGCGACCACCAAGAACGTCCTCCATAGTTGCTACTCCGGATACCCGGGGGACTTCGAGAAGGGCGCTCCTGGCTGACCACAGGGGTCGATCCAGAGCCCGGGGAGTGAGGTGGTCCCGCAGATAGATGGGGCCCCGGCCATATAGGTAAGCACCAACACCCTGAATCGGGCTCGGAAGACTATAGGCAGCCAGTGCAGAGAACGGAGCACTGGCATAATATGCTCCCGGTGACCTGTCCCCGTAAGGAGACACGCCGCCGCATTCTGCACCAGTTGCAGTCTCTGGACCATCACCAAGGGTAGCTCCACGTAGAGCGCATTACAATAGGCCAGTCTTGAGGTGATCCAATGCATGGATGATAGTGGCAAGGTCGGGGTCTGAGACAAATGACTGAAGCCGTCGCACCAGATGTAACTGGGAAAATGCACTCCTTGCCACAGCCTTCACCTGGACATGCAGGCGGAGTCTGGAATTGAGGAACCCACCCAGACTACGAACCTGAGGACACCAACCACAGTGGCTTCCCTACTAGCATCACCTCCATCTTGTCAGGATTCAGCTTTAGTTGGCTTGCCCTCATCCAGTCCCCCACAGCCGCCAAACACCAGGTAAGCACCAAGACTGCTGGGTCTCGGTCGGATGAAAATAAGAAGTAGAGTTGGGTGTCATCAACATATTGATGACACCAAACCTTCTCACGACCTCGCCCAGTGTTTAAGGGTGGGAGGCGAGGTTCAGGTGGATGTTTTTGATTGAAAGAGGCAAAACCTATGCAATAAGTGAAGGACAGCATAGAGAAGTTCAAGAAGGAAAGGGGAAGCTGAGAAAAGACAGAAGTGATTGTGCGAATAAACAGCATTCAATACTTACGCTGCTTGCCCACATTGCCTGGAGCAGCGAAACACCTGGTGCAGAATCTCCAGGCTGGGAATCGTATGCTCGAAACCCAGCCCTGTCACTCATAAGAAAAAAAGCTACAGGACCCAGCTGACTATGTTTTTACCCTTGTGCCCACATGCAGAGATCAGCGTAAGATTCCCAGGCAGGACACTCCACGCGGGGAGTTCCAGGTAACATGGGAAAGCAGCCTTAATAATAGAGGAAAGGATTCATTTCCTGCTATTCAATCTCAGTGCCAGACAGTTAGGGGTCTCATTCCCTGACCATTTACGGGCCTATCTTCTATCCAATTCCCTTTTGAAACCAGTTATGCTATTTGCCTTTACAATGTCCTCTGGCAACAGGTTAATTGTATGCTGAATGAAAAAAGGACTTCTTTTGACTTAAATCTGCAGGCAGTTAACTTCATAGGGTGTCCCTCAGTGACAAAGGGTAAACAACCACTTGTCTGCACCACTGTAATTTTTTGCAAATTTCTATCATATTCCCCCTTAGTAGTCTGTCCTCTAAACTAAAGAGACCTAACCTATTGAACCTCTCCTTGTACAGAAACTACTCCAGGTTTTGATTATCTTTGTTGCCTATCTCTGCAATTTTTACCCATTACTACCATGTTCTTCTTGAAATGGGAGACCAGAACTCCACTCCACCATGGATTTATATAGTGGCATTATCATATTCTCAGTTTTGATTTCTAGCTCTTTCCTTATAACTCCCCAACACTGTTTGCCTTTTTGATTACTGCTGCACTCAGTTGATATTTTCAGTGAACTATGCACAACTCCAAGATCCTTTCCTTAGTGGCAGCACCTAATTTGGAACCCAAGATTGCGTCTGTATAAATAAGCCTATTTTCTCCCAATGTGCATCACTTTCCACTTAACACTGAATTTGATCAGCCATTTTATTGCCCAATCTCCCAGGCATGCAAGATACTTTTGCAACTCCTCTCATTCTGTTTGGGATTAGGGGTTGGGTGTTTGACTGCTCAAACATATTTGGTCAATTGACCAAACATTGTCAAAATGGTCAAGCATTAATTTATTAGAATAATAAAAAAATACTTTAATCTTCAATAAGTTAGAGACTTATGATAATTACAAAAGCAAGTTAATTTATCATGAAACAATGCAATTAGATTCTAAAAACTTGTAACAATTATAATTTAATGTTAGGTTAGTATAAACGTGAATGGTATTCAAAACTGAACAGTTCTCCTTGGCATTCTTCCTTTTGTTTGGTGCTTGCTGTTGCGTTTGAGGGGCAGGAGGAGTTTTTTTTGCTTTTGAGACATGTTGAGGCTCTTTGGCCTTTGTCACGGTGTGCTAGAACTCAAATGTGCATGTAAAATTCTTATGAACATTTGTTCTGCTTATTGTGAACTTGAATCATTTGGCTACCTTAATTGCAGAATTTAGGATTCTGTGCAGTACACATGGGTGTATGGACATGATGCAACCAAAAAGGCAGGCCTTTGCCCAACCCCGATTCCTGAAATGAAAAACAAAACAACACTCTTGCACAACGTTTGCCTGCTTGTCCCAAATCCAGGAGCAGACTACTTCTCTTTTCAGTTTCTGCACTTTGGTACACAGTCTTGGGGTTTAATACCTTTGGTTGGGTGCCACTGTGACAGGGTTGACACCTCTTTGCCCCACTCTAGGCTAGCTGTGACCCAGTTTCCCACACTTATGCTCCCAGTGGACCAGCTCAGTCCAGAACTGTCCAGCCCATAAGGGGTTAACTCTCTTAGTCAGCTTTCCCTCAGAGTTCCCCCAAACCCAAACTCTATACTAGGTCCGCCTGAGCTTGTTGGCTCAGAATCTCCCCAAACTGTGGTACTCCAAAGAAAGAACTAACTTAGGACACCAGCTTAGTTACAAGAAGTTTATTATAAAAGATTAATATGCTAATTGTGCTCAGAGTGCATTATATCAAATACACAAAGGATAAGACTAACTTTACTTGGAGGCATGTTGAGTCTCTTCAGCCTTGGTCACTATGTGCTAGAAGCAAATGTGTGCGTAAAATTATGAAAATCTGTAAACTTAAATAATTTGGCTACCTTAATTGCAGAATGTAGGTTTTTGTACAGTACACCTGGACCTATGGACATGATGCAATAAAAAAGGCAGGCCTTCACCTATGCAAGGCCATTCTTGGCTTCACAGAATATTTGTCTGTGGTCATAAGACAGAGTCAATTGGCAATATTTGACCTGTTAACTGACTGCCTTCCCAACCCTACTTGGGATTTCTTCATCCAATATATTCCCAACCCTACTTGGGATTTCTCTATCTTGAATATATTTTGTGTCATATCACTCTTCACACCTTATCCCCCTTTTCCAGATCACTAACGCATGTCCTCCCTGTCCACAACTGCATTGCCCCCTCCCTTCATACCTTCAAATCTCTCCTTAAAACTCACCCCTTTCGCTCTGCTTTGTCCGACTCTTTATTCTGCTGAGCCACTAGTCCTATACCTACGATCGATTTACCCTTATCCTTGCAACATGGACCTGCCTGCTGTCATTCTCATCGTAACCAAGCCAAGTACGTGCACTTGAGACCTCGCATCTTCATGAATGTTAGACCCCTTGTCTCTCCCTCTGTTCCCCTTCCTAAGTCTCTCCCCCAGCTCCTGTCTCTCAGATTGTAAGCCCTAGGGGCAGGGACCG
This sequence comes from Sphenodon punctatus, assembly GCA_003113815.1. NCBI lineage: Eukaryota > Metazoa > Chordata > Lepidosauria > Sphenodontia > Sphenodontidae > Sphenodon > Sphenodon punctatus. The sequence goes on from QEPC01002784.1 coordinate 923,655, forward strand.
TGTCTATTTTATTACTTTGTAAAGTGCCAGGTACACTGCTTGCGCTATATAAATGTTTGTTAATAATAATAATAATAATTAAATAGCACCGGTTCAGTACAAACCCATGAGGCATCCCACTGTTTATATCTCTCCATTGTGAAAACTGACCATTCTCTCTCTACTCTACGTTATTGTCTTTTAGTCAGTTACTAATCCATGAGAAGACCAGCCCTCTTATGTGAGGACTTTACTTTTCTTAAAAAGTCTTTGGTAAAAAGACTTTTCTTAGAAGTCTTAAAACCTTACCAAATATTTTCTGGAAATTCAAGCATACTATATTAACCAATTGTCTTTTACATATGCTGGATTACAACCTGAAAGAATTCCAATTGATTAGTAAGGGATATATTCCCCTTATGAAGATCATGCTGGCTCTTTCCTATCATGTCTCATTTGTCAATATGCCTAATAATTCTATTCTTTACAGTGCCCTCTACAAGAGAATGTCATAGAAAAGATTAGTAAACATTTGCTCTTCACTGTCATGAAGGATGGAAGAGTGAATGGACTTAAATTGCAGCAATGTAGATTTCAGTTAGACATTAGGAAAAACTGCATAGCTGTAGGAACGGTCAGGCAATTGAGTTAGTTGACCATGTGGGCTGTGGAATATCCCTCCTTGGATATCATCACAACCTGGCTGGACAAGCATCCATTCACAATGCTGTAGGAAGCAGATATCCAGCCTTGGAGCGGGGGTTTGACTAGATGACCCTTGCAGTCCCTTCCAACCCCACAGTTCTATGATTCTAAACTTTCTACACAAAGAAAAGCCTGATGAAAAATGAACCTTCAAGAAAAATCAAGAAAAAAGTGCTTCTGAAGATTTTGTTTTGTAATTTGTAAAGAGCTTCCATAAAGTTTTTGTGTAAAAATTTAAAAGATGTTTTCAGTAACCACACCGAGTCAAAAAGCAAAAAAACAGGATTTTTGATCACTAAAAGGTTTAATAAAAATAGCAGAATTTTCACAACTGTTTTCAAATGTTCACATTTCTCTGAAAATGAAAAGGTTTCCATTTTGAGCAATATGGTTAGAATTTGAAAAACAAATTCTCAATTTTAAAAAAATTATTTGGCTCCAGTACTAATTTTAGCAGCTTCTACAGGTAGAGAAGTATTCTCTTCCTCTACTTTAGTTAACTGATTTTACTCATACAGGCCTGGCAGTAAAAGAAAATTGGAGTTTAACTTCACCTTTTTCTGCCACTCAGACTTCCGCATCTCCTTTCCCCTCTTCTCCCACTTTTTCTATGTACTAATTCTTTCCCCAACCATATTGAAGAACTGTTTAGACCCTGGATCTCCTAAACCAGCAGGGAGAAAGCTTAAACTCAGTATACTTGTATATGGAAAAAGGTTCTGATGGTATCTTACGTTTCCCTTTCCAAATGCTTCCTATCTAGTCAGTTCTGGGTCTCAATGGAGAGGCCACAATACTGCAGTGTGTATGTATACAAAGAAAGCTGCAAAGATGACCTTAAGCTCAGCAGGTGGATGTGGTGGCGAAGGTGGCTTTCCGCCAGCTGTATCTGGTGCGAAGGCTGCACCCGTATATCTCCAGACCCGACCTGGCCACTTCGATCCATGCCTTCATCACCTGGAGGCTGGACTACTGTAACGCGCTCTACGTGGGGCTTCCCTTGACACTGGCCCGGAGACTGCAGCTAGTGCAGAATGCGACGGCCCATCTCCTAAGAGGGACGGGCCGACGAGAGCACACAACACCGGTGCTCCGTGCACTGCACTGGCTGCCTGTAATGTGCCGAGCCAGGTTCAAGGTGTTGACATTTATCTATAAGGCCCTGTACTATCTTGGACCTGGATACCCAAGGGACCACCTCACCCTCCGTGACTCAGGACGGACTCTCCAGTCCACCGGGGGCGCCTTCTTGGAGGTCCCCCGCATAAAGCGGGGGGCTACAATGGAGAGGGCGTTCTTGGTGGCTGGGCCCCGGCTGTGGAACTCCCTCCCAGAGGAAGCATGACTGCCCGAGTCTGCTGGCCTTCTGTCGGGCCTGCAAGACATGGCTGTTCTCCCAGGCCTTTGGAGGCGGGGAGGGGAGGGTGGGCTAAATTTTTGTATGGGGCTATTTTAAAATTGTTTAAAATATTTGTGTACATTTTTATATTTTTAATTTATTGTGATAAATTGTTTATTTTATGTTGGAAGCCGCCCCAAGATGCCATAGGCATAGGGGACGGCATATAAATGGAATTAAATAAATAAATAATTTTCTCTATATTTATTTCTCCAGAAGAGTTGTGTGAGCAACAAACAGATAAGTCCTCTTCACACCAAACTGCTAATCTGTTCTGGTCTTGTCCTAAAAACAATTCTAGGAGTAAATGTAAATTGACCTCTGTCAATTTAGTGCTTGAATCTTTACTGAGACTTCAAACAAGCATCAATTACTATGTGAACACCTATATGTAGTAAGTATTTGACAGACCACTTGCCACACAGGATAGAAAAAAGCCCATTTATGGTAATGACTTTTCAGAATTAACCAGATTTGATGCAGAGAAAAAGATTTAAGAGAAAAAGTTACGTGTCACTGCCAAAACTATGAGCCATTCAGATCCTTAATTATAAACTATCTAGTAAGGTATTAAAATTACCATATCATGCTGTTTCAGAAGAGTCCTAGTTGCCTGCTGAGTACAAGATGTTTCTGCATCCTCTATTTCACTATGTGAAATAGCATCTGAACTAGAAGTGCCAGATTAAGAGTTCACATCTCAAAATCCAAAATCTGAATAAAATAGCTTGCAATAATCCATAATGAATAATCTTGCGTTGTTAAAGAGTGCTGAGCAACAAAAACACAGCTATGACAGTGTTCTTCCGGAGCGTTACATCCGTCTGAAGTTGCTGAAATCACTTTTCAGTTAAGCACAGAATTACTTGAATGGGCAGAATCATCACTGTATGGTTTTCTGTTTTCAACAGGGAAATCTTGAGACTGAGCGCAGACATGCTGTTATTCCTGCTAGTAATAAATTCTTCCCCACAGCCTCCCAACAGATAATTATACATTTCAACCATTAAGCTTTGGGTTATGAAACATGCATTACTTCACAGGTAAGCATGCGTACAGGTAGAAGGTTTTTTTGCTTTTCTCCTATGAAGATATAATTTGGAACCCAGCATTGTGTATGTACAGTTAAGATAATTATTCCCTAGAGCCCTTTTTAGTCCTTCCATGGATTCTGGGATCAATCTGGTCCCAAAAGTGTACAAAAATTTTAAACTTTTTTTTAGTAAACCTGCACCACTTCATACTCCATGTATTTTTCAACAGTAATGGGATCAATTGTCCCGAGTTGGTTCATGCCCCCCAACAGTTTTTTTTAAAAAAAAACAAAAAAAAACCAAACATGAGAATTTCACTAAAACGGTATTGGGGATAGGTTTGGGCCCAATTGTACTGAATGGGAAAATAAAAGCACTACATGCATCTAGAGTACTGGGATCATAGTCTCCCCAAACACATACTGTAAAAACAGAATGTATTTTTAAAAAATGGTTAAATTAGAATCTGTTCCTTCCATTATCAAAGTAGTACAAGGTCAAAAATTTAGCATTATGTCTGTTGTCATAAATGTCATTTTTTGTGTGTACAGAAGAGTATCACTACAAGGGCACTGGGGTCAATTCTACCCCAAGGTGAAAACTGACACTTTAACAACTTTGAATTTAGTTGTGTGTTTACACAGCAGTTAACATATTCATAGTGTGACCCTTCAATACTAATTCTTTTCATTATATCTACTTGCAGTTTTAGTTGGGGCAAAAAATGCACCAGTTAGGTATATAGGGTCATTTCCAACTCCCAGTATTATTGTTACTTCTGCAATTTTAGTACATGTTCAACCCCCAATCACTGTGGGATGTACTGTTAACGTTGTGGGTGCTACTGACCCCAAGTACCTTTGTGTAATAGTGTTGTATTTCTGTACCAAACAATAACTCTTAATAAAATTGTAAAAGTTTAATATAAACTGGCGCCCTTTTTTAAAAATCAGATTTTTTTCCCCTCCATTGTGACTTAATTTGGGTCTATTATACCCCAAACACCATATTAATACAGTGTGTTTTTCAAACTGGGGAGGGTCAAAAATTGGCATTACATTGGCTACACTCCAATCCTTGGGTACAGAGGCAGAATTTAGCAGTAAGTTACAATTTGCCAATAGCAGTTCTGTGATTTCACATTTGAGTTTCTTCATAATGCTTGGTTGAGTAATACCATCTGGTCCCGATGTCTGGTTACCGTTTAATTTACCAATCTGCTCTAAAAGCTCTTTCGGAGTCACAGCAATGTGACAATTCTTCAGATTCATCACTTACAAAAAAATAATTCCAGCATGGGTATCTTCCCAACATCCTCTATAGCAGGCCAATGCAAAGAAATAATGTAGCTTCTCTCACCTTCCTTGAGTGCCCCTTTTATCCCCATGTCATCTACTGGCCCAAGTGACACTCTAGCAGGCTTCCTGCTTCTGATGTACTTTGCAGGTTTAGCAAGTCACTCCTCAAATTCCTCTGCCGCCTTATTAAGGCCTGCTTCATTAAGCTTTCACATCAGACTTGCCAATGCTTATGCTCTTTCTCATTTTCTTCATTTGGATTAGCTTTCCATTTCTTAAAAGATGTCTTTTTGGCTCTGCTAGCCTCCTTTGCATCATCATTTAGTCACGCTAGCATACATCTGGTCCTCTTGCTACCTTTTTTTTGATTTGTGGAATACATTTAACTTGGGCCTACCGAGATCGTGTTCCTAAACAATCTCCATGCACCTGGCAGAAATGTGATCCTTATGACTACTCCCTTTAGTTTTCCGCTAACCAGCTTCCTCGTTTTTCTGTAGTCCCTTTTTTAGGAACCACAAGAGCTTTTAACATTATTTAGAATTTCCCCCTTCATAAATGTGGTGAAATTATATTGTGATTAAACAGATCTACTACCATTATCCCCCTACATCTGAGTGTCCACGCCACTTAGGAATACATATAAGTTGTGTTATGTTGTTGGACTAGCTGCTCCAAGAATGAATTGGTTTTATGGCATCGGGAAATTTTATCTCTGCATCACACCCTGAGGAGATATTCACAGTTAAAAGATAGAGAATTACATTATTTTTTTTACCCATTATGATGTTTCAAATTTCAGTAGCCTGTGTGATTTCCCTCAGCATTTCAGTCAGGCTCACTATCCTAGTCAATAGTGTAGCCCCACCACTATACACTTCCCATTGAAACATGGAATTTCTATTTGTAGGGATTCCAAAGTACAGTTTATGTCCTAATGGGCCAACAGCTGATTCCTTTAACAATTTGTTTCCTTTAAAATTTTAATCAATCATACTCAATGCTGTCTAACTTCCACCACCATCTCAATTGACTGTCATTTCAATATATTTTATATCCTGTTATGCAAGTCCCATTGATTAGCTTAATTCCACCAAGTTTCTGAGATGTTCATTATGTCATATCCTTATTTAACACCAAACACTCTAATTCACCCACTTTACTTTTTAGACTTCTAGCATTAGTGAATAAATACTTAAACATATTATTATTATGCTGCTTATAATTGTGTACTTTAGTTCAAATGGAGTCATTTAAACTGTGTCTGCACTGGTTCCCTCATGATCTCTCAGCTTCTTTCCTATCCTCTTGACCAATATACATAACATCCCTTTCAACACATTAAAATAAAACACCTTTGAAATAATGCACAGTTGTATAATATATATGCATTCCCACCTATTTTCTATAGTTTGCAAGCAGTTGATTTTGCATAAGTATTTTAATTGCAATACACAATTGGAAGCTTTTGAAAATAGCAGTGCTTTTTACAAAGCATATATTAAAAAAGTCATCTTCCTACTCTACTGCTTTAATAAACTAAATGGTATACCTGAGTGGAGTTAGATAGTTGGTTTTTCCACGGCTCCTCTGCGCTGCTGGTCAGGTTTGTGCGGTTATGAGGTAGAGAGAGTGCGTTTCGCTGCAGGTAAGGCACGTTTCCATTACTTCCACTTCCTGTTATGTGATTATTGCCTATCAAAATAGCGTCTGTATTACCCAGCGTTTTTGCTGTGCTGCAGGGAACTGGGCCTGCTGGAAAGGGTCCATTAGCCATAGGCTGCCCAGGGCAGGCCGGACGGATTCCATGCTGAGCGACATTAGGCACTCTGGTTAGAGCAACCTGAGGCTGCTGACCAGAGACAGAGTTTGTAGGCAGTGATGAATCAGCTGTTGGCCCATTAGGAATTCCAGTAGATCGTACCTGTGCAACTCCTGTTTGTCTCATCTGAAAAAGTAAAATAAAAATTAATACGACAAAATCATCATCCAGGCACAGGAGTGCCTGGATAGTTAAAGGCATCTTGAACGCTCCATTATAAAGCCTGAATATTCTATTCCTTATAAAATGGAGATAATTTACACTGTCATTGTGAAATTCTGCATGGAGAGTTGCTTGGGTGAGAGGTTTAATCTGTTCAAATGTCAGACACATCAGACTTAACATGGCTCAGATCCAACAGCTGAAACGTCGGAGGCTGAGAAGCAGGTTTTTTTGCTTCTTTTTTTTTCAACTATCTCGATTTGACCAGCCTGGCAGTTTTTTAGTTATGAGTCAGGACTTGAAATAATTTTAGAAGATTCAAGCCTGTGGGATAAGGACGCCTTAGATTTGTTTGTTTTTTAAATCACCCATTACTTTTAAAATTATTAACATGTTTAAATTCCCACTGTAGTCTATGGGAGAATGCAAAGCTGCACTTCTGCTTCCTAGAGTGGCTTGGTGGGACTACATTTCTCAACATGCCACACTAGGAAACATGGCGGCCCTCAGCATGGGCATGCGTGCAGCAGCCCAGGCCTTTAAATAGTTCTCAGTGTGTTTGTGTGTGTCCATGCCCCCATGTGCGTGTCCATGTCCTACCGTGTGTGTGTGTGTGCACTCCATGTGCATGTCCGTGTCCACGTGTGTATGTCCCTCCCCCACCCCCCATGTGTGTGTGTGTGCGTGTGTGTGTGTGTGTGTGTGTGTGT
>QEPC01002784.1:931538-988767 GCA_003113815.1 Sphenodon punctatus
GTGTCCGTGTGTGTGTCCCTCCTCTGTGCGTCTCCCCATGTGCGTGTGTCTCCTCGTGAGAGAGACCCCTCTGTATGTGTGAGAGAGGGGCTGGCTGGGAGGAGATGGGAGCAGGATTGCGGAAGCCTGGGAGGGTGGGGTGGGGTTGGTCTACAATGGGGCGGGGCATAAATGCATGGGAGGAGGTCTACAATTAAATACAAATGTAATTAGATGCAATTAACTTCTTATTGAATATCCTTTTAAAGAACAGGAAATTCCACTATAAAAACCCTCCGGTTTACAGTAATAGTGAAGGCTCTTGCAAATTCAATTGTGCATTACAAAGCATGGAAATTACAAGTTAAGGCTCCTGCCTTAATGTGTGCGCCATGTACGCAGTAAAGATGTTGTACAGTCTCACATATTGTGCTTGATTCCAGCTTAGGCTCCATGCCCCCACACTTTGCATAGGTCTTTCAGTCCCAATCCTCTTCCTCTGCAGGTTGGGGGAACGGAGAGGGGGGTGAAAGGGAAGCAGCAGAGCTGAGGAGAGTCCAGGGCTTGAAAAGCAGGGGCTGTGGATCAATCCCCACATTCAGACCCTGCTCCCCCAGCCCTGAGCTATCCCCAGCTCTACTGCCGCTCCTCAATCCCAATCTACAGCCCCTGCTCTCCTAGCCCTGGGCTCCCTCCACCTCGGCTGCTGCCTGTCAGCCCCTGCTCTCCCAGCCCTAGGTTCCCACTAGCTCTACCACTGCCCCTGTATCTCCACCCGCCGCCCCTATTCCTCTAGCTGTGACCTCCCCCCACAGCTCTGCTGCTGCCCCTCAAGCCACACCTGCAGCCCAAGCTCCCCCACCCGAGCTCCCCCCAGTTCTGCTACTGCCCTGACTGCCTCCTCAACTCTCCCACTGTCCCTCAATCCCCATTCGCAGCCCCTATTTCCCCTGCCCTGTCCCTCAATCCCCACCCGCAGCCCCTGCTCTCTCAGCCCTGGGCTCCCCCCAGCTCTGCTGCTACCTCCTCCATTCCCCAGCTTCAATGTTGCACCCAACCTGTAGAAGAAGAGGATTGGGACTGAAAGACCAATGCAAAGTGTGGGGGCATGGAGCCTAAGTTAGAATCAAGCACAATATACAAGACTGTACAACATCTTTACTGCTTATATGGCACACATGTTAAGGCAGGAGTCTCAACTTGCAATTTCCATGCTTTTTAACACATAATTGAATTTGCAAGAGCCGTAAACTATTACTGTAAACCGGAGATTTTTTATAATGGAATATTATATATTTATTACTTATAACACAAGCAGTGTACCTGGTGCTGTACAATCAATACCCATAGACAGGTCCCTATCCCACAAGGCGGCATTAATAGTTTACACTACACTTTTGGAGTAAAGTTTGGCTAAAAATACATAAACTGTTAAGGAAGGGTTTTTTTTGTAGATCAGAAATGAAGTTCTCAAATTTGTGTCGGATGGCTAGAACCAATATTCTCATAGTAAGGATACATTATTAATTACAGTAATTGGAGTGATTCTTTTAAGTTACAAATAATAAAAATGTTGATTGGGGGAAAAGGAGGTATTTGCTTTTAGACTTTGGTCTCAATCTTCATCCATTGAAGTCAATGGGACTTTTGCTATAGATTTCAATGGGCTCAGGATTGTTGTACCAATAAAAACGAAATGAAATGTCTTGGAGCAATCTATGATAGATGCTTATTTTTTAAACTGCTCTCTACAGTCAAACTGAATAAAAAGTCCAAAAGTTGGCTAGTTATTCACTGGTATTAATAAATTAACTCAAATACCAATCAGCTAGCAAACTACAATCAAAAACTCTACAGCAACCTCAAATTTCAAAAATAGCAGAAAATTATGTAATCCAGTGAAAATGGCTCAAAAACATGTACGAGAAAAATGGCAGCTCAGAAAATAACTGCTCATAGACATAACCAAAGAACAGAAAAATATTTCTGCTTATACCTGCTGGTGTTGTTGCATCAAGACAAACTGACTCTCCAGCTGTTCCAGCATAAGCTTCTGTGCTGGATTTAGATTATTTCTATTTACACGCAACTGTTCCAAGTGCTGGAAAAAATATAATATAATAGTGTTATTTAGACTCTTAAATTAAACAAGTAAGATGGACCAGCACAAATCAGATTTCTGAAGTTGTGAACATACAAGGATGGATTATCATTGAAATCTCCTTTAAGATAATCAAGCCCTCTCCATAAGCCATTAACTTACACTAAATGCATACTACTCCAAATATAGTAGAGTAATGTGGCAGCTATAGTTAAATTTGATTAAAGAATTGAAAGATGAAATAGTGGAGAAGAAAAGCTTAACTTTGACCATACAATGCTGAGAAAGAAAACACTGCATTTTCACATGACAAACTTGAATTTTCTGTATTAACTGGTGTGTAGAGCTCTGCATTCTTAATTTCAACTGTGAAGTTTCTGATGGGGCTTTTTAAAAAATAATTAAAAATAGTTAAAAAAAATAATTAAGAATTCTAATGAAGAAAGTAACCAACTAGCAGTAACATCCTTTACTGTCCATCCTTTCTTTGTCCTACAGTCTAACCACAGTTGGGGCCAGTCGTGTGCTCCACCCTGTGCTTCGCTATATAGGTATGTCACCTCAACCCTACTCTGTTGTATTATCTATGCACGTCCTTCAGTCTTCTCTTTACCTACCCTACTACCGATCAATCCAGCATCCCGTCTACAACCGTGGCCAATCTCAGTCGCCTGAAGTACCCAACAGGTCACTATGGGGCAATCCCATTCCCTGTTGTTTACTCCCAGCTCCTGACAGTAAGAGGTTACATTCCCCAAAACTGCTAATCGACCTATCCTCCTGAAACTTGTCCATCCCTTTCGTAAATCCAGTTATACTACTGGCCTTGACCACATCTTCTGGCAGCAAATTCCACAACTTAATTGAACTGAATAAAAAAATACATTTTTAAAAATTTGTTTTACATCTGCTCCCTGTTAATTTCATGGAGTGTCCCCTAGTCCTATTTGAGAGTAAATAACCGTTCTCTATTAACGTGTTCCACAACACTCATGATTTCTTAAACTTCTATCATATCCCTTCTCAGTCATTTCTTCTCCAAGCTGAAGAGCCACAAACTATGCAGCCTCTAATTCATAGGGGAGCTGTTCCAAGCCCCTTATTTTTGTTGCCCTTCTCTGTACCTTTTCTTTTTCTACTATATCTTTTTTGAGATGGGGTGACCAGAACTGCATACAATATCTGAGGTGCAGTACACCATAGATTTATACAGTGGCATTATGGTATTCTCAGTTTTGTTTTCTATTCCTTTATGAATAATTGCTAACTTTGTTTGCTTTTTTGACGGTCACCGCACACAGATGAGGATCTCAATGTACTGTCCACGCTGTGCACGCGCATGTGCCTGTGAACCACACATATCTCCATAGGGATTGCATTGTGCCCTACGGGATCTGCACGGATCTCATGTGGACCCCGCTCGCGATTGCAGCCAATGACTTCAAGGTCCTTTTCCTGAGTGGTAACTCTTAATTTAGAACTCAGCAGTCTACATAAAGTTTGGATTATTTTCCCCCATGTGCATCACTTTGCACTTGTCCACATTAAATTTCATCTGCCATTTAGATACCAGCGCCTCGCAAGATGCCCATGCAATTCTTCACAGTCCGCTTGTGTTTTAACTAACTTAAATAACTTGGTATCGTCTGTTCATTACATACATTATGTATTCTGCAGTTGCTTGATAGCAACTCTGATAGTTTCGGTTGTGTTTAAAATAATCTTGAAATAGGGCCCAAAAACTTGCTCTCTAAAGTGGATGATTTGGTGGCATGAAATTTAACATGTTATTTAAGCTTTTTGAATTTTCTATTGCAATTCAGAGAGTGTGGTCGCCGTGTTGGTCACAAATAACAGAGACAAAAACTGGTTCGAATTATATCTTTTATTGGACCAGCTGTTGGTGAATATAAGCAAGATGTCGGGCCACACAGAGACCTTCCTCAGACATGTAGCATAGCCAGTAGAAATATATGAACTGAGCAAATGTAGAGCAGGTATATATGAGGGGGTATGGAATAGGTGGGAGTGGATAGAAGAAGGTGGGATGGGGGGTAAAGAGAGTGATAGAGAGACGTGCCAGACATTTAAAAGCAACTGTACAATTATATAATGCTGTAGGGGTTTGTCTCCTACACCAATATATAATTTTACAGCTGTTTTTAAATGTCTGGCATGTCTCTCTTTACCCCCCATCTTGTTCTCTTTCTTTTGTACAGAAATCCTTTCAAATACTTAAAACTGTCATTATGTCCCTCCTTAATCTGGTTTTATGTAGGCTAAGCATGCCCAGTGCCTTCAGACTATTCTTGTGTGACGTTTTCCAGACCCTGGATCTTTATTGCCCTCCTCTGAATCTTTTCCAGTTTGTCAACTTCCTTCTTGGAACGTGGAACCCACAAACGAGCACAGCACTCCAAATGAGGTCCGATCAGTGCCAAGTATAGGAGTACTGTGACTTTCTGAGTCTTGGATACGATACTTTGGTTAATACACCCATAAATGTCATTGACTTCAGTTTGTGATCCACTATAATCGGCGTTATCGGTTTTCTAGACCCAGCGCAGTCTGGCTTTTGTCCGGGGTATGACACAGACTGTGCTTGTGGCCTTTGTCTAGAATTGGATATGGGAAATTCGACTTTATTGATTCTATTAGATCCGACAGCAGCATTTGACACTACTGGTCACAAGGTGTTGGTGACCCGCCTGTGGACTTAGCTGGGGTGGACGGAACGGTGCTTCAGTGGTTCCATTCTTTCCTGGCCAGATCTTAGTGGGTGGTACTTGGGAACTGTTAGTCATTTCCCTGGGGCCTCCCGTGTGACATCCTGCAGCGTTCTATTCTGTCCCCCCTCCTGTTCAATGTGTATATGCAACCGCTTGTTGAGGTCGTGAGTGTGTCTGGGGTATGGTGACATCAATATGCTGATAACACCCAGCTCTACCTCATTTTCATCTGACCCAGAACTAGCAGTCTCGGTGCTCTCTCCGTGTTTGGCAGCTGTGGGGGACTGAATGAGGGCATGTCATCTGAGGCTGAATCCCGACAAGATGGAGGTGATGGCGGCTGGCATGGACGGTGTTCTGGAGGATGGGGAGACTCCTATTATTGATGGGGTTCGCCCTCCCCTGGTTACGCAGGTCTGGAGCCTGAAAGTGGCCTTGGATCCACAGTTGTGTTTGGATAGTCAGGTGGTGGCTGTGACTGGGGGCGCCTTTCACCAATTATATCTGGTGAGGCAGCTTTGGCCCTATATTTTCAACTCTGATATCACCACCATCATCCATGCCTTCAACGAGACTAGACTACTGTAATGCCCTCTACTTGGGGCTGCACATGGTGATGGTCTGGAGGCTGTAGCTAGCAAAGAATGCGTTGGCCTGTCTCCTGACAGGCTGATACGAACATATTACTCCGATTCGTTGAGCACTGCACTAGCTGACAATAGTCTTCCAGGCCCAATTCAAAGTGCTGATGTTAACCTATAAAGCCCTAAACCTTCTTGGTCCCACTTATACGAGGGATCGCCTCATTCCCCTTCCCCCCTGCCTTGGGGTGTCCTCTGCAGTCGGCCAGGGCACCCTACTGGAGGTCCCATATTGCAGACTGATGGCCACCATGAAGAGGATGTTCTTGGTGATCACTCCGCTGCAGTGGAACTCTCTCCCAGCGGAGATTTCTCTCTGCTGGGAACTACTCACCTTCCAGTAGCAGTGTAAGACCTGTCTGTTCCACCAGGCATTTGGAGGAGACGACAGGTAGGGTGGGTTGGGATGGGGGAGGAAAGGGTGTGTGTGTTATGTCCCTATTTTATGTGTTTTATTGGTTGAATGCCACTTTGAATTGCCTGAGGCAAGAGGGAACGGGATAATAAATGCTTATAGTCTTGCCATAGCCAGAAACTCACTGGGTGACCTTGGACCAGTCACATTCTCTCAGCCTAACCTACCTCACAGGGTTGTTGTGAGGTTTAAAAAGTTGTGTTAGTTATATGTGAAGCACTTCGAGTGCCATGGCAGTGGGGGGTGCAACATAAAAATAAAGATTTTTATTATTTTATAAATAAATTCCCAAATTCTCTAAAGCCATACTGCTTAGTCAGTGTCTCCCTACTTAATGCATTTGTTTTTCTCTCTGTGTAATGCCTTACATTTCTCTTTTTTGAACTTCATTTTGTTTTCAGTCCAGATCTTAAATATGGTCAGTTGGCAGGGATTGTTCCCAGAGTCTCGAGTTCCTGTCCTGTGTATCCCATGAGAACTTAAGTTTAACTTATCAAATAAACTACCACAAATACCAGATATAACTAAGGATTAGTTATTTCAGATTTTATGTAGCTGTACAATATGGTTTGAGAGAGTATCAATAACGGATGACTCGAGAGCTATGGAAAAAACTAACCAAATCCTAACTGCTATAAAAAAAAAGCTATACAGTGAAACCAAACCAAAACTGCGTAGACAACTCTGAGGCACAAACTTGTTTGAATGGTATCTTTACTGGACCAACTGTTGTTGGTAGAAATAAGCAAGCTTTGGGGCCACATACTTCCCAGGCATGTAGCATAGCCAGCAGAAATATATAAACTGAGCAAATGTAGTGCAGGGGGTATGGAATGGGTGGGAGCGGATAGAGTATTTGTTCTCCATTGTCACTTGGGACAGGACCATGTGCAACAGGTTTAAATTACAAGGAAGGTAGGTTTAGGTTAAATATTAAGAAAAAAATCCCAAGTGTTCGAACAGTTTAGCAATGAAATAAGTTGCCTAATAACGGTTTGGAATCTCCTCCCCTGGAGGTCTTTCCATTCAAAATTGGACAGGCATTGTCAGAGATAATTTAGGTATAGGGTACCCTGCTTTGGGGTAGAGGGTTTAACTAGATAAGCCTCAAGGTCCCTTCCGACTCTTCAGTTCTATGGACGCTAAGTATGACCCTCCACCTGCTTTGCACTGGTACAAGCCCTTGGCACCAATACGAGTTCCATTCACTTTCAATGGGATTTGCATTACTAAAGTTAAGTGCAATGCAAAGCTGGAGGACAACTGCATGTCAAATTTCAGAAATGAAGCCTGAAGGAAAGATTGAGAAGGTTGTAATCCATAAATATTTTTATTTTAAAAACCATGTAATAATTTTAGAAACAGACTTACCTGTAATTTTTGTGGTGTCAGGCACCAAGAATGAACTTGTTGCTGTATTGGAGGATGCGACACTGTATGGCCACTGCTCCAAGCATCTAAAGTGTTCTGAGAAAGTTAACACACAGGAAAATCAATTGAGCAAAAATTAATTTGCTAAAAGATGGACAGCACAGTTTCAGGAGTAACATACTATATGAAAATAAGTTAAAATATTGCTAAGATTAATTCTACTGCAGCTAATCAGTTAAACAAATTACCCAATACCTTAATGTTAGGAAGCAAACCAGAACTAAATGATTAATTTAAAGGTGCGTTTATCAAAACTGAATATTTTACCTTCATTAACAGTGCTCTATGAAGAAACACTCTAAATTCTAAATGTAAGCAAGCCAACAGACGAAATGACATGGCTATCTACCTTTCCAATTTCTACAATACTGTACCTAGATTTATTCTGGCATTGGATTATTCTTCATACAGTAAATTGGAGACAATAAGCTACTATCTTAACTGATCACTAAATTAAAGGTACAGCTGAAAAACTGATTTAACACTCCTAGAAAATCCTCCTTCTTGATGCTAAAGGACTATAATTTGAAGTACACACCTTTTATGCATATATTTGTATTTGGTTTGGGGCTCTCTAGATCATCAGAATATATACCTTTGTTGGACTAGATGTTCTTTTCCTCTTGGCAGGACTAGACAGGTCATCTACTTGGCTAGAAGGAATCATGTGTAGTGGCAAGGATTGCTGTGAAATAGGTGTTTGACTGAGGCCTAGTACAGGTTCAGTATTTGGATGATGAGGTTTACAAGCCTAGGAATCACAGAAGGAAGACAAAAATATGGTTCTATGTATACTTAACTTTCCTTTTAGCTACATACTTTTTCCAATTGCATATTTTAGAAGGGCCATGTAGATATACTGAAGCTGACCTCAATTATTGCAAATCAATTTCCATATAGTCATCAATGGAGGAGTGTGTACCTTTCTTGGGCTTTTTTTTTTAATATAATTTATATATATATATATATATATATATATATATATATATATATATATATATATATATATATATATAGCCACTATATCAATTCTACTTAAGGAGAAATCTCTCGCAAAACCATGAAAATCCACAAAGGTTCTAAATTGGTACCCCCATATTTCTCCCATATCATGGGGAGTCTATTCTGGATCTGGTATCCCTCTGCAAATAAATCTAAGGCTTTTTACTAATGAAAGCCAGTCCTGCACTCAGGTAAAATAAGTTTGACCACTACAGATTGATTGAAAAGAACCCTTAAAGCTGGGCAACTACAGAACATAACCCAACTTCTCACCTGCTGTGCTGTGTTCATGGCACCCTGCCTGGAGGTAAGCTCTGCGGGGATTGGTAGGCTCCATGCCTCCTCAATACTAGGAAGTAATTTAGTTTTATTCTGTAGACTACCTTGTGGAAGGTTACACAACTGAGCCTAGGAAAAATTATGTAAAAAGCAAATTTAACACAAGCCTACTTTAGTAAGAGCAAGTCCACGAAATCTTCCTAAATGCTGTAGCTAATTATGTCTTAAAGAGAGAATAGATTTTAAATTTGGATTTTTAGAAAGGTGCTAAATATAAAGAGGGTAACCAGAATATAAACCTTTGTGAGAATCAGAACAAAGTTGAGCTCTGGTTTCAGAGGCATCGTAACTCTTTTCTTCTGAAATTGCAAACAAGAGTGAAAGAGTATGTTTCTCTCTAAATGCTATGACAACTTAAAAATGTAGACAATACATAGAAAGAAGGAATAAACCAATATGTATCAACTGAGTAAATGTGCAAAAAGTATTATTTAAGGACTGACTCCCACTTAAAAATGAAAAAATGATATTACAAGCTATGATGTGTTTATAATGTGTATGGAAAGATTTACACACGGCATGAAACAATTACACATCAACTTGTGTGTTACTCCCCCCTTCCCCACCTCCACTGCTTCACAATTAAAACATACTTTCTTAAAACTCTAACTTTTACCTGTAAATACTTTATCCGTGCTGCAAGTGCAGAGGTATTACTACAGTTTTTGCTCCTGGTTGCATTTAAGTAGCATTTAATGGCATCCTGAGGCTGGTTGCAGGACTCATAGAGGGTGCCAAGGTCCATCCAGGCTGCAGCATGACCATGGTCCAACTGTACAGCACAGATATAGGCCTGTAAAGCATCCATAGGTTGATTTTGCTGTTGATACAGCACACTGAAGAGAGAAATTAGTAAAACAATTAATAGTCAGGAAAAGAATCATATGCCCCAGCCCCCTGAACGTGTCTTCCGATATGAAGCAAAGCCTTTTACTATTGAACTGACTATTAATATAACTGTGACATGTTAGTATCTTGATACAAAGTTAAGGAATTTAAAATTTCTCTCATATGACAAACTAAAATTTAAGAAAGCAAATATTTACATACTATTCTGGTTAATAATATGGTGGAGAGCACATTGCATTGGCTAGAAGTTAGGCATTTTATGCTCTACTGAGAGTAGAAGTTATGTGCTAAAAACTGATTTAATTTTGTTGTATTTGTTCAAATTTTATTACATTCCTGGTCCCTCCCTCCCTCCCTCCACGTCTTACCCTATAGAACACCATGTATCTGCACTTGCTTCTGATTTATCAATAGATTGCCTATAGGATATAAAGGCATCCTGAACTTTCCCAATACTTGAATAGCACCTGACAGAAGACAGAAAAACGAAGTTAACATTTAACAAAATGATTAAAGATGATTTGTCAAAGGAATGGATTAAATTCACACAAACACCTATCATATACATTTATCATTTCAGTTTGTTTCTAACTTACAGTAAATGTAAGCTACTGAATTATAAATTTGTTTCCTGAGAATATTTCAAAGATATACTACAAATCATTCTTCACTAAGAGGCATGGGAAGTTTAACATGATACAGTACCACATGGGATATATAATATACACTACTGGACAGAAATTAACATAGTTCAGATGTGGGCAAAATTTCCTAATCCCTAGAGCTGCATCCATTTACCACAATGGAGCCAAAGAACTGCATGTGTCCCTAGAGCCACAGTTTGCCCACTTCTGATATAGTATATGTTTCAGAATCAGTACTCATTTTATCTGTGGTAATTCACTGAGCACAAATATTTTTAGACACAGAAAGCAAGAGAGAAGAATTAAGTGTTTTTCTCCAGTATGCTACAATTCTATAGCTATACAACTTGAAATACTTAAGATAATTTACAATTTACAATGTAACTAGTTATATTGCAAATTCAGTCAAATTTAGTCAATAGACTCTCTACCTGTATGTACTCTTTGGAAACGTAGAGCTCATAGAATAAGGAAGTGGTCCCCAAACTTTGTTTTGAGACTTTACACCATGATCCCAGACAAAGAGATGAAAAAGTATATTAAGTATCAATTGGGATCATGACCCCACTAATGGCATTATCCCACTCGAGGTCATGTCATTCAGCTTGGGAACCTCTGCTATAAACACACTCGTAGATCCTCCTGCAATAAACGTATAAAACAAAAATGCGAAGTTGGCTATCTAGTCTACATGGCCTACTTCACAGGGTTGTTGTGAGGGTGATGTAATGATTGTATTGCACTTTGAACACAGAAAACACACCTCCCAGCATTTTGAGTGGCCAAAGAGGGAAAAGCCCCACCCTCCTGGCCAATAAATTCTACCCACTTATACATGTGAACACATACCCCTAGAACAGAAAGGAGGACAGAAGCTCTCCTGCTAATTTATTCTGCTTAGTTTCTTGTAATCCCATCCCAGGGCACGAAATTTCTGGACGGCAGGTCGCCATTGGCGACCAGAAAATGAGGGCTGGCGACCTGCCCTTAATGCTGCTTGTGCTTTCTGTTAGATTTTTTCCCCCTGTCCCTTTTAATGCGCGTGACATCGGCTGAGGGGAGAGGGAGAGCGTCAGGCGGGGACTCCGAGGCATCCAGCGCAGCACGGAGAAGAGAACGGAGAAGCACACGGTGGCGCAGCACAAAGCAAAGCAATAGTAAGCTTCCTTCTCCTGGTGCAAGGGTGGGGTGCTCTCTCCGGGAGGAAGCCGCTGCGGCTCTGCATTTGTTTTTGGGAGGGGGTGGCGGTGACAGGGCTTGCAGGGGATCTTCTCCTGGGGCGGGGAGGAGGGGAAGGAACCTTCTGCTGGTGCGAGGGTGCCTCCACGCTGTGGCGCTGCATTTGCTTTTGGAGGGGGGGCTGACAGGGCTCGCAGGGGATCTTCTTCTGGGGCAGGGACAGAGGAGGGGAAGGAACCTTCTCCCCGTGTGTCCTCCACGCTGCAGCTCTGCATTTGTTTTTGGAGGGGGTGGCGGTGACAAGGCTTGCAGGGGATCTTCTCCTGGGGCGGGGAGGAGGGGAAGGAACCTTCTGCTGGTGCGAGGGTGGGGAACCAGGAAAGGATCTGATGATCCTTGCCCAGCCCTTTCTTGTTGGGGGGACAGGGCTCATGAGGGAAGGGAACCATTACCACTATTATTTACCGTCCGGGCTCATGAGGGACAGGGCTCATGAGGGAAGGGAACCAATGCCATTATTGTTGTTATTACCAGGCAGGCTGTTACAAGACACAAGAAGTGGAGGAGAGAAAGAAGGCACGTGGCAATGAAGAGGCAGGCCACACTGAAGGATTTCTTTCAGAAATCGACTCAGCAGAAAGAGCCAGCAGAAACCGTGGAAACAGGCAGCGGTGCCATTAACAATGTTGTGAGTCCTGAAAGTGAAATTGCTGGTACTGGTAGCAGTACAACATCTGAAATTGCTGCTAGCAGTAATACAACATCTGAAAATGTACCCGCCATTGCTAAAAGGAAGGCAAGTGACATTACTGGTGGTGCTGTGAGTGAGTGCGATGCCAACAAAAAGTTTAATAGGGCTTGGCAGAATCAGTTTGATTGGCTAGTCTGACTATGAAGCTAAAAAAGCCTACTGTAAGTACTGCAAACAGGTGCCTGAAAGTGGTGTTGATCCAAAGTGGGTAGAAGGCTTCACAGCAGATTTCAAAAAAGAATCATTCACAAAGCATGATCAAAGCAAAATTCACATACAAAATATAGAAAACCTAAAATCAAAAGCCTTCCCATCAGAAACACCAATGGCAAGATGCATTAAAAAAATTGATGCACAAATGTTCTCATACATGACAAATGTTTTCAATATAGCTTACTACACTGCAAAAAATGAGAAGCCATTTAAAGATTTGACTGATCTATTGTGCTTAGCTGCCAAACTGAATGTAAACATTTTAAAGCAGTATGGCAATTAAAAACAGTGCCAAACTTTTATCCACTACATAGCAAAGACTTTGAAAGAAGATCTCTTACAAAATATTAAAAAATCAAAATTCATTAGTATTTTGATTGATGCTTCAACGGTCAGGACCTCAGAAGAGCATGCAAATGTTTGTGTTAGGTATGTGGATAATGGGACTGTCAAAGAAGACATTTTGGGTGTCATCGATCTACCTGATGCTACCTCTCAAGGCTACTTTATGTCCTTAACAAATTTGTTGAACAACCTTCTAGGCACAAAGTATATAATTTATAAGGATCAGATTTACATCATTGGTTTGGGAACAGATGGGGCTGCCAGTACGATTGTGGTCACAAATCGGGGTTGGCAGTTAAAATGAAAGAAATACGCCCCAAGCTCATAAGTGTTCACTGTATTGCTCATAGGCTGCAGTTAGCTGTATTAGATGTATGCAAAGCAGCTGAATACCTTCAGACATTTGATGACATTGTGCGAAATGTGTACACGTTCTATCATGGTTCTGCAAAAACGCTCCATCGCTTGAACGAGACTGCTGAAGCGCTCGGAGAAGAAATCCTTAAACTTAGTGACATTCACTAATAATAATTCACACAGTAAGGTGGCTGGCAAGCAAAGTTAATGCACTGCGTGCTCTTCTCCAGTCTTGGAAAACAGTTGTAACTCATCTAGAACAGTCTGTAGCTACCAATGACTCAGATAACGCAAAAGCTAAAGGTCTACTTAAAAATTTGAAGCAATTTCAGTTTGTGAAACTTCTGCATTTTCTGATGGACTTCTATGGGAAACAAGCCTTTAAGTGAGTCTCTCCAAAGCAAGGAATTAATTATTTCGTCTTTGAAATGCAAAACTGAACATACAATAAATATGCTTGAAGAGGTACGCTGTGGTGTTGGCCACACAGAGAAGCAGTTTTTGGACAGTACCTCAATGACAGGAAAATACCAGGATGTCCAGTTAACCATTGTGGACTCTGGAGAAAGGCAGTTTCAGGTAGTCAGAGGAAAAGTTATTAGTAATGCAAAGCAGTCCTTGCAGGGAAGGCTGGAATCTGTTTCATCAGATATTGTCAAATCTCTTCACATTTTTGACAGTATTGCATGGCCTCCCAAGGGAAGTCTTTTACAGTTTGGCAATGAAGAGATCAAAAATATCTGTATCCAGACTGTGGAGAAAGGGCAGATATTCTGTTAGCTGAGTGGGCTGACTACAAACTTAGTTTTTCCTTGCACTTTCCATGACTCCTTTAAAAGGATAAGTGAACAGTCTGAGGGGTTTCCAAATTTGTTGCCTATTGTAACTTTCTGTGCTGTGCTACCTGTACGCACAGCTTCATGTGAACGTGGTTTCAGTTACTTCAACAGAATAAGAACTGCTTATAGAAATTCCTTGAAGACTGACACAATAGATGACCTTCTGACAATCACTGTTAATGGACCACCTCTCCAAGACTTCTGTCCCAATAAGGCAACTGACAGTTGGTACTTCAGTGCTGAGAGGCAGAGGTACACAAACATGAAACATCCATGATTAATTGAGAGTAGTTTTTAATAGCTTTCTTTTATTACTGTCTTCCTATACATGCTTAACAATAACCTGTAAAAATTTTTTAGACTTTTGCAACTGACTGGAAAATTTGCAGTTACAACTTACAAGTGTCTGTTTCCTTCCATCTTTTGTGGTGACCAAGAAACATTTTTGGCTACTAGATTTGGATCTGAAATTTCATGCCCTGATCTCAAGTGCTTTTTCTGGGAGGCAACCAGGAAAAAGGTTGCCTGGGGCTTGAATTCTGGTCTGCGTGTGTCTGCTGAAAGAGGGACTTTGATCCCCCTGCAAGAGGACAGTGGGATTCAGCACCAATAGAGTTACTTTCCCTCCTTAATAGGGACTGTTGGGATTATTTCTGATTTATATAGCACTTTCAGTGTTCAAAGTACTTGACAATTCTAGTCTAGTTCACCCTCAACTCCTTCTCTCGCCAAAACGTTCCCCTCCTACTTCTCTGTTTTCATTGAGGGTGTAACCATCCAGCCTGTCCCTCAGGTGCATAGCCTGGGATTAATTTTTGACTTCTCCCTCTCCCCCTTACACCTCAGATCCAGGCTGCTGCCAAATCCTGCTGCTTTGCCCTGTATAATATTGCTAAAATCCAGTCCTGCCTTACTGTTCCCACTGCAAAAACACTAGTCCACGCTCTGGGTCATCTCTTGCTTTTACTATAACCCCCTCCTTACTGGTCTCACCTACTCTGATCTTGCCCCCCTCATCTCCTCTCTAATGCCAAGGTAATCCACCTTGCCCATCACTTTGACCATGTTCAGCCCCCTCCTCTCTGTCCTACACTGGTTTCCTCTATGGGAAAGCATTCAGCACAAGCGCCTAGTCTTCACCTTCAAGGCTCTTCATGGCCTTGCTTCCCCATCTTTCTCCACTCTTGTATCCCACCACATCCCTGCATGGGAGCTTTGCTCCTCCTCTGCTGCCACCCTCACCTGACTGCAACTCTCCTGCTCCTCTAAATGTCTTCGCCCCTTCTCTCTTGCTGCCCCCCCTTGCATGGAACTCCCTCCCTGGATATATTAGTTCTGTTCCCTCCGTCCCAACTTCCAAATCCCTCCTGAAAACCTACCTCGTGTCAGGCTTTCCCTGATCATGAGTCAAAAGGCTCGTCATAAGTGAAACTGCATCCTCATCCCTCCCTCACTCAGAATCTCTTCCCTGTAACTAAGTTAAGTACGTGCACCTGCATTTTTTCAATCTCATTAATGTATCCTTGTGTCTCAAAACGGTCACCTCCCCCTCGTCTCTCTTAGACTGTAAGTGCTTTGAGGTAGAGACTTGTCTATAACTACTGATTGTACAAGTGCCAAGTACACTGCTGGAGTAACACCAACAACAGCCCTGTGAGGTAGGTCATATTATTCCCATTTTACATATGGGGAACTGAGGCTGAGAGACTTATTCCTGATAACACTGTTTTTTTATGTAACTTGAATGACAAATACGTACAGTAGTTTCAAAAGTAGTATGACATACTAGCAGTATGGTTACTATGGCTGAAGTTCTATAGGGAGTAATTCTTGCTTCTTCCAACAAAATCAGAAACAAAGTGAAGTACTGAAAACGTTCTTGAATTAGATATTCATTAATTTTGCCTATTGTTGAAATAAAAAGCTGCTTGTATCATCTGCAAAAAAGCATTCTTTTTCAGATAACTGAAAATCTTCATAATAGATTAATTATAATGGACAATTTAGAATACAACACTGTCAGTCTATTAATGGAAACATGGAATTTTTAAAAAATAGTATTCTTAATGTGCAACAGGAAAAGACAACCAGCATATTATTTCAACTATGAATAATCATTAGCATTAAGAGACGGGGGGTAAGCTTAATAGGTGTGCAAGGGAAAATGTATTTCTGATAGATTGGTTTAACGGTTTCTCAGATATGCCAGGCTCCTACCACTAGGACCACTAAGCTAATACAAAAAGTCATAAGAATTGGCATAGAATTGGCACTCCTTCCCTCTCCCCCTCTGGTTCAAGCTCGTCTCACCAACTGTCTCTCCGATATCTCCACCTAGATGTCTCAACGCCAACTCAAACTGAACATGGTGAAAATGGAACTCCTTATCCTCACAGTGCTTCCTGTCCCTCTTCCCTGTCAACTGCCATTGATGGGGTCTCCATCCTCCCTGTCCCCCAAACTCGCAGTTTGGGCTTCATCTTCGACTAGCACCTTACCTTCAAACCCCACATTGACTCCGTGGCCAAATCCTGCCGGGTCTCCCTCCACAAAATTGCCAAGATCCACCCTTTTCTGTCTGTCTCCTCTGCCAAAACTCTCATCCACGCCATAGTCATCTCACGCCTCGACTATTGTAACCTCCGCCTCGCTGGCCTTCTCCACTCTCACCTTTTTTCCCTTATCTCTGTTCAAAACTCTACTGCCAGGATCATCCACCTAGCCCGTCGCTTCGACCACGTACAGCCTCTCCGCTCCTCTCCCCACTGGCTCCCCCTTCCCAAGCGTATTCTGCACAAGCTCCTCGTCTTCACCTACAAAGCCCTTCACAACCTTGCTCCCCTTACCTCTCTGCCCTGATCTCCCTCCGAACCCCTGCTCAAGCACTTCGCTCCTCCTCCATCCCCTCCCTCATCCTCCCACACCTCCCCTGCTTCCCCAACCACCTTCGTCCCTTCTCCCTCCCTGCCCTCATCCACCTTGCCCCCACCTTCCACGCCTTCAAGTCCCTCCTCAAAACCCACCTCTTCCGCTCCGCCTTTCCGAACTCCTGCTAACCATCCCCACCCAGGATTATTCCCCACCTGTTATCTGCAAACTCCCAATTTACTGTAACCAAGCTAAGAACGTGAACCTGAGCTCTCTCATCCTCATGAATGTCACATCCATTGTCTCTCCCTCTGTTCCCCCTTCCCTGTCTCCCCTTCCCGTGTCTTTAGATTGTAAGCTCTCGAGCAGGGACCATGTCTATCTTATTCTTTGTAAAGCGCCAGGTACATCACTGGCACTATATAAATGCTAATGCTAATAATAGAGGCAGATCAGTAATCCATCTAGTCCAATATACTTTCTCAGACAGTGGCCAAGAACAGAGGCTTCATATAAAAAACACCAGTGCACTAACCCCTAAGCTAGTGAACCACTTTCAAAAGCTTAGCAAACAAGTGAATTACTAAGCTTCTAATGTGTTAAAAACAAAAAATAGGTTTAATCAGCATAAATTTCACATAAAGCAAGTCCCAGATAAATTAAAGTTGAATAATTGATTGGATATACCAAATTGTCTTCCTATATTTCAGAAATACTTCCCTTGACAGGATGAAAGGTTTCTGCTCAACATTATGCAATTATGATTCCATACAGAGGCTACAAAAATTGTAAGCCTTAATATTACTACCATGAAAAACCTGAATATTTCAGTAACTAGTGACGACGAGAATGGAGGAGTTAGTACAGTATGTAGCTGATGTATAAAAGCTTGCTTTTATATAGCTCTATTGTTACAATTAAAAATCCCTCAAAGCTTTACAAGTTTAGTAAATCTGAAGGTGCAAGCAAATGTAAACAACAACAAAATTGATATGGGACTAAACAAATGCTGAAATGAGACATAGGGAATGGTAGTGTGAATTGTGGAGAACTTGCAGTAAGAGAAAAACAGTTAACAGGGCAAGGGGAGGTAGGAAAGTGGGATACAGTAGTATCTGATTAGAACAAATACAAAACTTAGTCTGAAATACATCCAAAGCACTTGATATAGAACAAAAAAAATCCTGCACCTTTCCTCCCATCAGTGTATGGAGAACCTTTTATGTTCAGTGAAAATATTTACTAAACTTCTTACATTTATTCCACATAGTGACACTTAACTATTTTATCCATAATCTTTTCTGCAAAACAACAAATCTGGACTCAGGTGTCAGTTACTTTTATCTGTTCAAATTAAACTGTCAAGAGTTTAAAATCTAGGGCTGAAGCGAGGGGGGGGAAAAAATTCTCGTGAAAAATTCGTGAGAATTGAGAGGGCGGCCCTCTCTGTTGTTCTCGCAATAGAGAACAACAACTCTGTTGTTTTCGCAAATTACTTGAGGGGCCAGAGGAGCAGGAGGCAAACATAAGCCCCCTGGGCACCTCGAGCCCATCTGGCCTCCCTGCCGGGGGGGGGGGGGAGGAGAGGGCAAGAGAAAGTTCAGGTGGGGCCAGGAGTGGCAGTTTGGGGGCTGGGGGGGGCAGGCAGGGGTTTAGAGAGAGAGTGTGTGTGTGTGTGTCCCCTCATGTCCCACCTGTGCTCCGCTCCACGCCAAACATCTTCCCAAATTTGCAGTTTAAAAGGAGAAGGGAAAAAAAGCATGTGTGGCCCTGCAGACATCATCTTTGGAAAGGGCTGAGCATGTGCGGAAGAGCAGCTCGGCCCTGCGGGTACCCTCTTTGAAAATGGCAGCCAGGGCCGAGCAGCTATTCTGAGCATGCTCAAGACTTTTTTTCTTCTCCCTAAACTGCAAAGTTGGGAAGAGGCCCGGCGCAGAGCAGAGCACAGCCAGGGGGTGGGACAGTGAGTAAACCTCTGCCTGAACCCTGCTAGGTCCCCAAACCCTCTCTCCTGGCCCCATCAAAACTTTCTCTTTCCCCCAGGTGGGGGCCGGAGGTGCCATGGGGGCTTGTCTTTCCTCCTTGCTCGCCTCCCACCCCTGTGACAGCCCCCGCCTGCAAATCCTGGCCCCTGCCCAGCCCCCTCAAATTCTCACCTGTTCCTGATGAGAAGGGAGGGGGGGGGTGTCCCATCTCGAGGTGAGATGAGAAAATCCCTCCTTCTTGTCGGGGACCGGCGAGAATTACGAGCCAAGTTTCAGCTTTAACAAAACATTGTTCTTTCATTGGGCTTCTCCCTCTAAACTAGCACCTTCCAAAATGGACCTTATAAAAAGTTTGACAACTTTAGAGAGCCTGTAACATCAGTTCTCACCTTCCAAGGAAATACCAGGACTGGCCAGAGTTAGGATCAGCCTCTAGAGACTTCTGGAGACACTGTATCGCGTAGTTTTCCTTCGTGGCTTTATCTCCTAGTTGATCCACTGTGTGATGCATCCAGCCTAAAAACAAATTTATAATAAATCAATCATCTACTACTTTGAGGAAAGGATTTGTCCTTTTCAAAATTCAAGGTCACACTACTTTATATAATTTGCTATAAAAGAGGTTGCATTAATCTTTTACACCAGTGCTTTCTACTATGCTAGAAGCAGGTTTGAACTACCATTTTTGAAAGAGGACTATGCTCTTAACATTTTTATTCAACGTAATACGAAGGGAGAGAGCACTGAATATTTTTTGTTGATCAATATCACTTTACCATGGATTTCTTGGGGTATGTTCCAATGAACCATTAAACAAGTTTAAGTTCTTAACTTGCTTTTACTTCAGAACCACTCATATCAAGTGAGTTAAAATAAACTGTATTCCAAAGCATGAGTTGAACTATGCAGTCCAGAAATATTAAGAGTACATGCTTCTCTTTGCTTTTCAATATGAAGTATCTGTAATATGTCCCTTTCTATTACGGTGATTTCCCTACTGTGTTTGCCACCCAAGAGGTTGCAGTGTCTCTCCACCTGGGAAATGAAGGTTACTTGACTGAATTCTTGAAGATGGTTCTGCAGGACTCCACGTGTGAGGTCCCGGGGGAACTGATGAGCAGTCCCCGAGCACTACTCGCTGAGTTCTCCCAGCCAGGAAAGAGTGGAACCATTCAAAAACGATCCTGCCCACTCCGGTCCTGCAAGCAGGCCACCAACATCTCATGGTCAACAGTATCAAATGCAGCCAACAGATCTAACAAAATCGACAGGGACAATTGACCCTGGTCCAATTCCCAGCACAGGTCGTCGACCAAAGCCACAAGCGCAGTCTCAGTGCCATAACCTGGACAAAAACTTGACTGTGAAGGATCCAGAAAACCAACGCGGTCTAGATGCCCTTGCAGATGCTGAGCCACCACCTGTTCAATAACCTTCCCTACAAAGTTATAGTGGTCAAAGTCATGAGAAAGGCTGTATAAGAGTGCTTGAGCTTGTTGGCCTTGCAACTATGAAAACAATTCAGAGGGCAAAACCTCTGGCTATAAGGAGTTCAAAATTGTCTCAATAAATTTAACACAATGGGAAGGAGACATGGGACTTCTTCCAATTTATCACCATACCAAAGTCCGGCAATGCATGACAACTGTAGAACACATCTACTGACAATCTGGACATGGCCACCACCTTATGAGCCAGTAGTCTTCGTAGGGACAATTAACATCGCCCTCTCTCAAGTGGGCTGCAAGAGAAGCCATGACTTTATAAAGGCTCTATTTACAGCTGCTAATCTCAGAAAACACTGAATAGGTAATGCTTGTCTTCCAGAACAACTTGAAAGTACCTCATGTGCAGGATGGATAGCCACTTGAAGGTAGGTATCTTTCAAAGTGAGAGTTGAAAGCAACTTTTAATTCAATGATGGGATAGTGTGTCCCAGGATCAACTTAGAAAATTTGAAGGTTTCTTTGCACCAGTTCAAACTCCTGAAATTAAAAAAAAAAAAAGGGTTTCCTCTTTTTAGGCTTCTTGGCAACCAGAAAGTATCAGGGGACAAAGACAGATGATCTTTGACTTGTGCTTGCCAGAAGTCAAAAGCATTGAGGAGGTTCTTAAGAATCTTTCAGCTGATCTGCAGTTGATCCATTACCAGGCAGAAATACTGGAATCCAAGTTGGAAGGTATCTGAGAGGTCATCTAGTCCAACCCCCTGCTCAATGCAGGAAATCCACAGCTCCAGCATCCCCAACAGATGGCTATCCAGCTTCTGATTGAAGAACTCCAGCAAAGGAGAGCCCACCACCATTTCTTCCATTGACAAACTGCTCTTACCATTAGGAAGTTACTCTCCTCAGAACCCGTTCCAATTTGTCAATGTTCTTCAAGTGTGGTGCCCAGAACTGGACACAGTACCCCAAATGAGGTCTGATCAACACAGAGTAGAGTGGAACTATTACTTCTCATGACTTGGAAACTATGCTTCTGTTAATGCAGTCTAAAATTTTGCATTAGCCTTTTTTGCAGCTGCATATCACACTGCTAACTCATGTTCGGTTTGTGATCAACTACAATCCCCAGATCCTTTTCACATGTACTGCTGGCAAACCAGGTATCACCCATCCTATACTTGTGCATTTGATTTTTCTTACCTAAATGCAGAACTTACATTTATCTCTGCAGAATTTCGTTCTGTTGGTTTCGGTGCAGTTTTCCAAACTATCAAGATCATTTTGAATTTTATTTCTCTCTTCTAAGATGCCCACTGTCCCTCTCAGTTTTGTGTCACCCTCAAATTTGATAAGCATTCCCTCTACTCCTTCATCCAAGTCAATAATAAAGACGTTGAACAGTACCAGGCCCAAGACAGTTCTGTGGGACCCCATTCGATACCTTGCTCCAGAATCAGAGTCTGCAGTTTGAGGATCAAAAGTAGAGTCTCCTGGAAAGAAGCCTCCCAGACACAGTTATCCATCAATGAAAATGGAAAGACAACCTGCATTTGTTGTTTGTCTTCTTTCTTGTGGTGACTGTTCTCCTCATCCATGGGTTTCCTGTATTCTGTCCTCTTATGAGGAATCCCCTAGTGCAGTTGGCACCAGGCATCGCTTGTCTAAATCAGGTGTGGGGAACAAATTCCTTCCTGCAGGCCACTGAAAATTAGTCCAAAACTCTTTGGCCGAACAGGAGTTTGAGGGTGAGGGGCAGTGCTTAACAGGTATGCTGAATATGACAAACGTGGAGGATTCAGAATGTTGGTCTATGCCAAGGGTCCATCCTCTATTCTTGGGTGCATGCCCTCACGTTTGCTCCATTGCCGCTGAACTCATGGTCTCAAGTGCTTGAGGGCAGAGACTGGAACCATGGGTAAAAAAAAAAAAAAAAGAGAGAGTTGCGCGACAGACCGAGTCAATGGACCAGAAATTCATCTGGCTTTGAAGTTTCACCAAGAGGGTGTCTAAGTGTTTGGAAGGGACCCTTGAGTTCAACAACAAACCAGGCTTGTGACACCAATGGCAGTGTCACAGCAATGCTGCAAATAGCTGCGATAGGACTCTGGCTCTCTTTTGCCCAAATCTTAGATTGCATGGTCTATGTGGTCAGATAGTCAGTTACACTTCTTGCATATTCTTTTCTTATTCAAGGCTTGAAGGACCTGAAACCTATGTACATCATAGTATTGTTTTGTCTAGGCCTGGAACACAAACAATTAGAGCAAGCAGTGCAGTCAAGGCCCCCTTTGAATCTCTATTTAGTTGCTGCCACACAAAAATAGCAAGCTTAGGTGTAGAAACCCAGTTGCGGCCCAAGGAAGTTGAATCACTGAGGGGTACATGGAGGCAAACTTCTAAAGCCAAAGATCTGCTCTCTGCCACAGTGCTAGGGCTGAGAATGAGTGGGAAGCAGATCAACAGATAAGTCTGAAGATACCATCATATGCTTCGAGCACTATTTTGCTAGTCATTTCCAGGAGCTCAACACCAGAGTACAATACACAGTGATTTTGTACATACAAATGTGTGCCAAAAATTACATCTGATGAAGCAGCATTTTCCAGTCGTAAATGCTTCCAAATATTTCCTGACCAGAACTTGTACTTTAGTAGAGATCAATACTTCTTTAATCTTCTTTTCGGATTGTTGTGCTCCTAGTACTCTCTCTTGCTTTTTGTCTCTAAATCAAAATTCTTAAACACCAAACAATACACAAAGAGTAAATATTGTATTTGTGCAGAAGAGGTGCTCAAAATTAAATCTACAGGGCTTTTCTGTACTGTAGAACTTTTTTGGTTCAGGATATTCAGTCGGAGGAGCAGGTGAGCCGCCGGGGAAAGCTGGGCCAGGATTTATTATTGTGGTGCGAGTGCCGCCCCTGCAGGCTCCGTGTAAGCGGGGTGTTTCTTTGCTCCCGCACATAAGAGGACTCCTCCAAGCCAGAAGTGGGTGAACTGGTCTGGAGGTCCGGTGTTACCTGAAATCCTCCTGGTGACACCGGACCTCCAGACCAGTTCACCCACTTCCGGCTTGGAGAAGTTAACTGCTAAGGGTTGCACACACAAGGGCGCAGCCCTCGAAATTAGTCCTTGAGAGCTAAGGGCGAGACTTTCTGAAGGTTTTTTTTGTAGGATGTAGGGCCTTCGGGATAAGACTCCCCCCCCATCTTTGAGTTGCCGTGATCATGAAAGACAAGAAAAGAAGCAGACAGGCAACTTCTCCAACTGGCTGTTCAGAGCTGCTTCGGTTGAAACCGTCAAAAGAGAAAATTGGGGCACTTACCAGTGAATTTTCTTTCTGGTAGACTCCTTGCTCGGCACTCCTAATTTGGGTATTGTTTTGCTCCAGCCAACAAGAAGGCAGATCTTGAATAATGAAGCTTTGCAGGTGGACCAGGCTAAGTCCCCTCCCTGTGGTTTCTAGTGTGATTCTTCCAAAGTGTCTAACAAAGGAACAGAGACAACTAGGCTGGAATGACCCCATGAAAACATAGTGCCGAGTCCATCCTCCTGCCAGCAGGTCCCAAGAGTGGGCCGGAGAAAGAAAATTCACTGCTAAGTGCCCCAATTTTCTTTTCTCCCTTCGGCGCCTTACTCGGCACTCCTAATTTGGGTAATGCCAAAGCATAACCAGTGGGAGGGAGCAGAGAAAAGGAGGAGGACTCTGCATTTGTCTGCTTACACGACTTAGAGAATCCGACGGCTGAATGCCGCGCCTGCAGAAGTCAGTGTGTGCAGTCTATAGTGAATGGTGAAGGTATGAATTGATGACCAGGTAGCCGCTCTGCAGATTTCCTCTGCGGAGGCCCTAGAAGCCAATACCCAAGAAGTAGCAGCCGAGCATAGTGTGGGGGCCAGGACTCGACCCTCTAGGTTCCTTATCCACCTGGCAACCATTGCTTTCGTAGCAGGGCGCCCCCTGAGCGAGGCCCTGTAAAAGGACAAATTGATTAGATCTACTTTCTGAAAGGGTTCGTTTGATGTAGACCCTAAGGGCCCATCTAACGTCCAACTTGTGCCACACCTTCTGTGTAGGGCATGATTGATTTGGACAGAAGGTGGCCAGCACTATCTCCCGAGATAGATGGAATGTTGTGTTGACCTTTGGTATGAAGGCAGGATCTGGACTAAGAACCACTCTGTCACTCTGCAATGTACATAGCTCCGGCATGATGGATAGCGCTCCGAGCGCCGAGATTCATCTCGCAGATGTGATGGCTATTAGGAAAGCTACCTTGATGGTGAGGAAGTATAGGGATACACTCAATGATTCAAATGGTGGTTGAGTGAGGGCTGTTAGAGTTCCATCACCCATGCATAGATTCCCAAACCGAAACACTAACGTAGTTCTGAGTCTTGACACCCTAAGAAACCGACAGATGTGCTGATGTCTGGTGATAGATGTTGGTGAATCGGGAGCTAGGATCGTTGCTATGGCAGAGACTTGCCTAGCTAGCATCACTGGTCTAAGGCCAAGGTCCATTCCATCCTGAAGAAATTCCAGTATCTCCGGAATACTAGGAGCATCGCTAACTGTGGCCCTGTCCTGGCACCATTTGAAGAAGCGTTTTCAGGTTGTCAAGTATATCCTATTAGTGGAACCCTTGCACAAAGTTAGTAGGGTTTTCAGTACCCTGTCTGAGTAGCCTGCTGCTGGCTAGAGAGTTCTTTTCAGTTTCCATGCCATCAGCTGTAATAGTTGAGGCTTGAGGTGTGCAATGGGCCCTTGTCTCAGTAGTCCCGGGGAAGGACGTAGTGTGATCGGGGGTTGGGTCTTGAGTGAGTGTGATGAGGTCGGAGAACCATGGCCTCCTGGACCAGCAAGGTGCAACAATGATGAATTCCACTAGCTCTGCCCATATCTTGCCGAGCACTCTGCCGAGTATGGCCAGAAGAGGAAACGCGTAGAGTAGCTATTGTGGCCATACCTGTTGCAGGGCGCCTATAGCCAGAGCCCCCGGGTCTCTCCTCCTGGAGAAGTAAACAGAGGTTACTTCTGTTCTTCGAGAAAGCTCCGCGTAGTCTCACTCTTGGGATTCACTTCCTGCTCTGCAGGCACTGGAGACCTTGTTGTCAGCAGTCTCCAGGCAGAAAGCCTGGAAAGATCTAGAATATGGTGAAGGCTCCGCCCCTCCATCCCCCCTCCTGTCCTGTCAAAAGAGCGGGCTCAAGATCTCACGAGAATAGGACTGCATAAATAGGGGGAGGAGCCCTCATCGCCTCAGTTCCTTCCAACCCCATCCCGGAAGAAGAATTAAAGGTATATCCGAGACAGAGGAGAAGAAAGGTGGGCGGAGCTCTCTCGAAGAACAGAGTTACTGGTAAGTAACCTCTATTTCTTCTTCGAGGATCTCCGCGATTCGCACTCTTGGGAGAGTGAATAGTAGTTCATAATACATACCACAAGGTGGTGGGAGTCGAGGAAGTTAAGCAAATAGATTGGAGAACTGCTCTTCCCACTAGGGTATCCGATCTAGCCACTAGATCCATAGAGTAATGTTAAGAGAACGTGTGAACGGAGGACCAGGCAGCAGCTATGCAAATATCTACGATCAGGACACCGTGGAAATTGGCCATGGTTGTGGACACTGCTCTAGTGGTGTGTGCTCGGAGATGGGAAGTGGTGTCCTCCAAGCTTGAAGGTAGCATCTCTGGATGCAGAGGAGAATCCACTTCGACAGTGTCTGGGAGGTAATCTTAACACCAATTCTCTGACCCTAATAGGAAATGAAAAGCGAATCAGAAGCTTTAATCAGTCTAGTGCGGTGAACATAGAAAGACAAAACTCTTTACATCTAGAGAATGTAAAGACTGTTCTGAACGTGAGGCATGTGGCTTTGGAAAAAAGACTGGGAAAGAGATAGTCTGATTCAGATGTAAAGGGGAAGACTACCTCTGGTAAAATGACGGGTCAGTCCTGAGGTCCACCTAGTCCTCTGAGAAGCGAATATAAGGAGGAGAGGCTCTGAGGGCTGTTAACTCACTAACCCTTTGGGCTGAGGGGTAGCCACTAAAAAGGCAGTTTTGATGGATAAGTTTTCCATTGAACAAGAGGCCATAGGTTCAAATGGAGGTCCCATTAATTTTGCAAGTATGAGATTAAGGTCCCACTAGGGGAGCAGTGGAGTAGTGGGAGGAAAGGCCGTGAGGACGAATTGCAGGAAGGCCTCCCTCGCCCTTTCTGCTTATTGAACCTCCTTCAAGGTTGAGAAAAGAGGGGCCTGGGTTTGGTGGTACTTTGGTAAAAAAACATCTCCCTGCGTGGTAGAAGTACATAGAGTGCTGCTTTGAGGGTAGGAATAGGGAGCAGAGGACGGGTAAAATTTCTTCCTCACAGCTCTGATCACCCCAGCAGACCTGGCCATCTGGCTAGTTTCTTTAATGTTTTTAAGAGTTTCATCGGTAGATGAAGCAAAAAAAGAGCTTCACAATCAAGATAAATCCTCTATGTGGGTTGTTTTCAGGGATGAGAGCAGTGAAACAGAGTCAGGCATGCCTCCTGAGTGTAATGGCAGATGCCATACCCCTAATGTTGGAATCAGTAATATGCATATTCGTCATTAGCTGAGGCTGGGCAATTTGTATTTCTTCCTTCTGAATAGAGGCGATTTGGTTAAGGGTCAGTGGTCTTACTAAGCTGTGACCAAAGCCAATGTTGATATCCGCACAGAGCGGAGGCAAAGTTGGACACCCTAAGGGACAAAGTCTCTGAAGAAAAAATCTTTCGGCCAAGGACATCTAGACGTCTCCCTTCCCTGTCAGATGGGGGAAGACTGGATACCCCCTGTCTGAGGTTTGATAGAATCTGCAGGAATAAGCAGAGAATTAGGGGGAGGATGTCAGAGGAAGATATTGGCCCCTTCCTTAGGAAAAGCATACAGAGAGTCTGCCAACTTGTTGGTAGGAACAGCTGAGGAGGGTTTATTCCAAACATAAGTGGAATACTCCACGAGCTGGTAGAGTATGGGGAGCATAGTATGTCCCAACTCCCCAGTACCAAGGATCCCCGAACACAGGGCCTGACCGTCTTCTGACTATCTTGGTGGGCAGTTTTGACAGAGCTGAAACTAATCTCTTAGCATGGCCTGAAAGGCCTTAGTGTCCTCCAAGCAAGGGCAAAGTTGGGAGGGGGTGATGAGTAGGGTGTAGGGTGAAACTTAAGGATGTGTGAGGAGGGAGAGGAAGATGGGGATGCAGATCTCCCTGATGAGATCCCAAGAGCAGGCTCAGGCAGCTCTGAAGCAGGGCGGTCTGATGGTGGATTTCCTAGTAGAGTGCTAAGGAAAGTGGTTCCCAGAGGTTGGTAGGTGGGCTGGTACCGATGGCACCTCAGGAGGAGATGGGGGAGAAATGGTAGCCATAGGAGGAACACGAGGAGGCAGCGGCGGCAGGTAAGAGCCTGCTGGCTTAGGAACGGGTGGAGGATGAGTTGCACGCACCAGATGCTCAAAGTCAGACCGTGAAGGATATGGTGGCAATCTACTCCGGGATTGGGAACGGTACCAGGAGGCATAATGGTACCGTCGGTACCGGGAGTCTCAAGTCAGACAGTGAAGGATATGGTGGTGATCTGTTCCGGGATCAGGAGCGGTACCGGGACGCATAATGGTACCGTCAGTACCGGGAGTCTTCATATGGTGAACAGCAGGAGCAAGGGTAGCAGGTCTGCTGGTCCCTATGGTACAGAAACGAAGTTGCAAGCGGTCCAGGAGGAGACCTATGCACGGATATGGTAGAATGATCCACGTACATTGCGCAGTACCGAGGAGATCTAGAGCGTGATATACGATGTCTATGGGGCTCACTGACGTGAGAAATAGAACGAGTGTCTCTGCGCCATTCAGGGTGCAGCGGTAAAGTCACCACTAAGGGTGCAGTTCCTTGTGCAGTTGCTGGGCACCAGAAGGTACTGTGGGAACCGATGATGATTGCACTAAGAGAACACGATCCGGTTCTGAAAAAAGACTCTCTACCTCCACGGAACGTGGGGTGTCCGCCGTGCCGGTACCTCTGCTTCTTCTCCTTTTCTTTTTCTCCTCACGGGGGCGCCTGGTACTGCACTCTGTAGTGCGGGAGGCACTCTTTGAATGGGAGACTTCCCTGTTTGAGACCCGTACCGTAGTCGGGATTTCCTCAGAGTATGTACCAGTGGTACAGGGAGCGCTTAGTGGTCCCAATGGAGCGGCAGGAGTCGCGGGTGCCTGATACAGCACCAGCGGTACCAGTAGTAGTGCAACAGCAGTACTGGGAGCACTTAGTGGTCCGGATGGAGCGGCAGGAGCTGCGGGCTCCAGATTCATTTCGGAGGTTAGTGAGTGCCGAGTGGGGAGTCGGAGAGGCCCCTCTTCACCACCATGAAGTGTCCTTTTGTTTGAATGTCCGGAGGCGGAGAGACCTAGCCCGCTGTGTTCTGGTAGACAGGACAGAGTAGGATTTACAAGTCTGGGTATTATGGGTCTCTCCAAGGCACAGTCACTCATGGAGAGTATAGCTGGACAGTTGGGGTGCATAGTCTGGCGACCCTGAGGGAAAGCGGGCGCAGCCCGGGGGACGAACCCCGCGGGCCAGGGCACTGCACTCAAGTAGTTCTTAATCTTTTTTTTTTTTTTTTCCCACACTACTGACAAGCACTGTAAAGTGCTGACTGTCTTCCAAGCGCAATGCGGTTGGAAGGAACTGAGGCAGTGAGGGTTCCTCCTCCTATTTATGCAGTCCTGTTCTCGCGAGATTTTGAGCCCGCTCTTTTGACAGGACAGGAGAGGGGGATGGAGGGGCGGCGCCCTCACCATATTCTAGATCTTTCCAGGCTTTCTGCCTGAAAACTGCTGACAACAAGGTCTCTGGTGCCTGCAGAGCAGGAGGTGAATCCCAAGAGTGAGAATTGCGGAGATCCTTGAAGAAGAACTGGGTGTCTTGTGGTTGTTCTTTGATGCATATAGGTCTAGCATTGGTTGACCCATTACCTGCACCACCTCCTGGAATGCTTAATTGTGAGGTTCCCATTCACCCGGGTGCAGATACTTGCGGCTCAGGCATCCAGGTCATCGATTCCATGAATGTGTATTGCCCTTATTGACAGTACCCTGGGTTCAAGCCATCTGGATAGAGTATGTGCTTCGAGTTGTAGGGCCTTCGACCTGGATCTTCCCTGATGATTCATGTGAGCCATCACTGCGATACTGGGCATTTTTACACACACCTTAAAGTTCCGGATGTTTCAATCTTCTGGGTTTACAAGTCCACAAGTAAGTTCCGGATGCATTTTTCACACACACACTGCCCGCCCTGAGGCAGTTCCTGGATGCATTTGTCACACAAACACTGCCCTGAAGCAGTCTAAAGTAGCCGCAGCTGTAAACGTGACAGGCTGCCATGGAAACCAAGTGACCACAGCTGCCTGGAGCAAAGCAGTTTACCAGGAGAACCTTTTACACACAAAAGTTCTGGGAGAAGTTTCATGCAGAAGTTCTTAAACATCTGGATCTTTGATCTGGGTGAGTGATTTAGACACACAGAAAGTTCAGGATGTAACAGCAAACATCCAGGAGAAATGTGTGTGTAAAAACACCCATTGTCTGTCTGGATTAGGACATGCTTTCTGAAAATTTTCTGCTCAAATGCCTTAAGTGTCAGGCAGATCGCCCGAAGTGCCTGGAGGATGCTGTTGCATCTCGCCTCCTTTTCAGTCCATTTTTCCTGTGCCCCCTCATCTGGCTCCTCAGCCCCTGAGGCTGGCATCTGTTGTGATGGACAGCCGAGTGGGCTCTGTCATGGGGACCCCTGTAGCAAACGTGGTTTTGGAGATCCACCACTTCATTTCATTTCAGAGAACCTTGGGAACTGTCATGGACATGTTCGTCCTCTCCATGATGTCTATCTGGAACGGTTGGAGGAAGTTCTGAAGGGGCCGCAAGTGCATACGTGCCCATTGCACTTGCCTATGCAGGCCACCAAAGATCCTAGGATCAGGGATATAGTCATGAGGGCTGTTCGGCAATGTGACAGTCTGGAGATTGATGCTATGATCTTCATTTGGCGTTCCTGTGAGACCGAGACGAGGTCTCTCTGTGTGTCGATGTTGACTTCGAGATGTTGGAGCCTCTGACATGGGTGTAGTTGGCTCTTGGGGAAGTTGATCATGAAGCCGTGCTGTTGGAGACATCATAGTGTCCTGGAGAGATCGCCCTCTGCTTTGTGGAATGAATAGGATTGTAGGAGAATGTCGTCCAAGTAAGGGTAGGTGTGAATTGCTTGCTTCCGGAGTTCTGCTATTAGGGGAGCGAGGATTTTTGTGAAGGTGCAGGGTGCCATAGTCAAGCCGAACAGTAGTGCAGTATATTGTCAGTGCGCTTCCCTGTAACAGAAGCGCAGTAGCAATCTGTGTTTGTCTGTGATCGGAATGTGCAGGTATGCATCCTTTAGGTCTATGGATGTCATCCACTCTCCCTTTGACAGTGTAAGTAGAATGGATTTCAAAGTTTTCATCTTGAACCTCTTGTAGTGTGTGAAGTGTTTCAGAAAGTTCAGATCGAAAACTGCTCTGGAGTCTCTCGACTTTTTGGGAACCAAGAAGATGATGGAATAGAGTCCCCAACGCTGCTGTTTGGAGGGGACTGGTTCGATTGCTCCCAGGACTCTCAGGCGCCTTATGGCCTGTGCCATTTGCGTTGTTCTCCGGGTTCTTGGAGGCGGGAGACTGAACGAACCTTCCTGGGAGACATCTGGATCTGGTACCCCCTGGTCACTATCGCTCTCGCCCAGGAGTCTGATATTGTCCTGTTCTAAACCTGGGCAAAGCGAGACAGCCTTCCCCAGCTGGGGGGTTTGCTCGGGTGGACTGTCTGGCACATCATTGGGCAGACTGAAACCCCGAGGGCTTGGCTCTGCCTCTCCCTCTGGCGTTGTAGGCTGGCTTTCTGGTACCCTGCCATTTGGGCTTCTGGTACTTGGAGTGTCTGTTGTAGCCTCCTCGGTTGTTCCTTCTATACGAGTTGAGTGAGCAAGATTGGCGGAGATATGGAAAAAACTTCTTGCCACTAGTGTGAATGAGTGGCTTTTTCTTCCTATCTTTTGCCTCCTCGACTATCTTGTCCAGTGTGGGGCCGAACAACTTGTCTCCCATGAAGGCATCCGCTGTCAGTGTGGTCTTTGCTGCTGGGTCACCTGCTCAGTTGCAGAGCCAGAGGCGCGGTCTTGCTGCCACATTTGCTGTTGCAGCCTGGGATCCCATCCTCATCGCGTCCAGGGATGCATCAGTGATGTATGCCGCTGCCGTGGAGATTCTGTTCAAGGCCTCATGTTGAGTTACTGAGACATTTGTGTTCTTTGCATCTTCAGCCAAGGCCATGATTGTGCAGCTGAATAGCATACAGGCCATTGAGGGATGAGAAGCCTCATATGAGCGCTTGAGTGAGGCTTCTATCACTCGGTCCGTTTGGTCCCTGGGTATGGGGTCTCCGATTGGCGGAACTGCCAATTCTCTTGCTAGCATCGCTACTGCTGGGTCCACAGCTGGAAGGGCGAATGGAACTGACTTGTCATGCTGGAAAGGGTAGGGTAGGCTTATGCCAATCTGAAAATCCTACAGAAAGACTGAGGTATCAGGAGGGCATGGTCTTTCTTTCTTCTCAGGTAGAAAGAACTTGTGCCCATCCTCCACTGACTTGTCATAGTCCTCCCAGGGACCATGGCTCGAGATTCTGAGAACCTCCATAACCGTAGTCAATATCTTTGACAATACTGCTGGGTGGAAGAGCTGCTCCTGTCGCTCGTCATTTGATACAACTTGATTTTGCCCTCCTCAGCGGATGAATCGAGAATTCCAGTTGAGTGGGCCTCCGTTTCGATTTCTTGGGAATGGTGCCCCGCTTGTCTTCCTTTGGGTGCTTTATTTTGTATCCCTTCCACTCCAAGGCCCTCAGAATCTCTGAGTTGGGAGTTCTTGTCTTCAGACAGCTCTTCTGGGGATTCTTGATCAGAATCACAGCAGTCCCGGTGATACCTGTTCTTGAGTGGCTGTTTTCCTTTTCCTCTTGATCTGTATTTTCCCTTGAGGATTCCGTTCAACCCCTTGGTATCTGAAACTGCTAGCTTCTGAACCTGGTGCTGCAGCTTGTTGACTGTCTGCATGAGTCATGAAAACATCTCGGATTAGGGTACTGAGTAGCTGAGGCGGGTGGTCCTGGTAGGAGCGTGGGCAGGCTGAATGAGGTCCTCCGGTCTCCCTTTAAGTCCACCACCTCTGTGATGGGCTGTATGGGTCTTCGCTTAGCACCCGAATTCTTGCTCTTGTCACCCAGCCTCCTAGGAGGGGAGGTGGGCGAGGCAGGTCTCTCCGTGTCACCGGCGTCTGTTGGTTAACAGAAATGTCAGGGTTAATTCTTTTAAAGCATGGATTTTTTTATTTTTAAAAAAAATATTTTTAAGGCACAAATGCCTGAGCCCAAGATGGTGGCATCCATGCTAGCTTTGTGGCCAAGATGGCCGTCCAGGCTCCCCTGCCCATGCAGAGAATTCAACATGGCAGCGCCCACATGGGGAACCAGCCACCATTCTCCCCCCCACGGGAGGTTCCCTTGCTGTCTGCGCTGTCCGTGCTGATCCTTAGGCACGTTTCCCCCTATCCCCCATTTGGGGATTGGGGGGGGGGAATGTAGGAGCAAAGGGAAAAACACTCAGATTGGGTGATACTGAGCTCCTTAGTTTGGCCCAGTAGCTCCCCCGCCCTCCTTGGGCATCAGTCCGATGCCTCCGGGCTCTGAGGCCCTTCAGATCCCACCCCCACCCCGCTGTGGAGGGCCTAACAGAGCTTCCCATGCTGAGCTGCAGTGGGAGCAAGCGGCTCTACTTTGCTGCAGCGGAGGGCAAGCGGCCGAGTCACAGCGGCTGTGTACCAGGAGAGGGAGGAAGGGAGAAGATAAGTTCCTCTGGGGTCCCTGGGCCTAAGCCAGGGGAGGGAGTGGGGTTCAGAGGAAGCCCCCACCCACACGTCCCTCCCTGTGGGGCAGTCCGGGGGGAGGGGGAGGGAGAGACAGCAATCTCCTGGCTATTAGAAGCAAGGGTTCTAATTCCCTGCGCCCAATTCTCCCGATAGGAGAGATGCCAGAAAGGAGAGGTGAGATAACCCTCCCGGGGTTTCGGAGTGAGGGCTCCTTTCACCCTCAGTTCTTACTCCCAGTGGCTATAAGGCTGGGGGTCATAGTGGACCGGGGCAGGGAGGTGAAAGTACTTACCTGCCCGGTGCTGGTGTGGCTGGGCAGTCCAAACCCCATGGGTGGAAACCCGCTACTTGTGACTCCTGCTAACTGCCTCCTAAAAAAGGAGGGGGCAGGCACGGCCACTGTCAGCTCGTTCTGCTCCAGCTGCGTAGAGAAGAGGGAGAGCGAGTACAAAGCCCCTGCTGAAGAGATCTAAGAAGCATCTAAGATCTGCATCCATTCAGTCTGAAGGCAGAACTCAAACTGGAAACCGCAGGGAGGGGACTTCACCTGGTCTGTCTGCAAAGTTTCATTGTTTGAGATTTGCCTTCTCATTGGCTGGAGCAGAGCAATACCCAAATTAGGAGTGTCGAGCAAGGAGCCGAAGGGGAAAAATTTATTTCAGATGGAAATCTTGTTGCACAGGAAAAAATGTTTTGTCTCTTGCAAACCAAGTTGCCTGTCTAGCAAACTGATATTGCAATAATGACTGGCGCTACACCAGACACAGACTCAGGCCTTAACCCAACCCCAGGACAATGATGCCCTTTTCAGAGATGGATTAAAAAGCAAAGAATCATCTGCCAAGGACAACTCTTAGTAACTAACAGTGAAGATCAGCTGGATGATATTGGTGAACTGTTGAAATCCTAATGTTTATTGATAAGTCAAACAGTGTCTTTGTTGTTCTCTATTTCTGAAATGGGATCCACTTGGAGGGGGTTAAATAACGCATCAGGTGGATCGTTTGAAATGGGGCAAACACGGTATAACTAGTAATGAGTTACAAGTGTCAGATGTATACAGCAGCAATAAGATTGATGTTCCTGTTACTGGGAATTTCAGAGCAAAAAGATAGCTAAAGATACACTTCCTAGAAGGAGGTTTCAATCTAAAGGCCAGTGTTTAGTCTTAGATAAGTACTCAGTGGTTCACCCTTTGCCAACTGGGGTTGTGCCCAATTGGAAATCAAGATAAGCTGTTGTACAGAATATATCACAGCTATTGGGGTATAAAGTAACCAGTTCTGCGATTACTGGTATTTGATGGCTCTCTCGTAATGATCGAGTGATGCAGTTAACAGTACAATTCCTAAAAGATGAGTTTGTTAAAAAATTCTTTGGGGCTAGAAAATATCTAAAAGCCTGTGGTATCTCAACTGATAAGAGAGTCTTCAGTCCACTCTTAGACAAGACTCCCTTATCTAAACCAGATAGTTCTTTGCAGGAAAGCACTTTAATGTGCTCAGCTGGGCACATTCAGCCTACTGGAAATCTGATTTCTATACGGTACTCCCCTGGTTTGGGTAGGAAGCCTATTAGGTCTGATGGGGAATCCAAGTTTGATCAGGTGTCCTCAGCACTTAAGAACAGTAATTCTGGAGAACGTTTACTGCAGAGATTACTATGGCTAGATGAAGCAAATAGCCTGGCAGCGGCAGAGGCCCTCTCAATTATTGAGCAGGATAAATCAGTACAAAAAACTGAGTGAAGTTGTAAAAAAGCTCAGTAATAACACCCTTGAGTATCAAGTACCCAAATTATTCAATAAAATGGATGTAGAAGTCCCAATTCAGAATTTGGACACTTTAACAGAGGCTAGACTGTTGTCGCCCCATGAACTAGGAATGCAGCCATTAGAGGATGAAACTGTGAGGAATAAGGACATTGATCCCATCAGTTTAGATTTCCTTCCTCCAGAAATAGTTGAGTAAGACAGGAAACAATTAGGCTCTTACCTTGTTGATTTCCCACCCTCCCAGAAACTGGGCTCGTTGTTTTATCCTTGTCAGGATGGTTGTAGGATAAATGGTGTAGTTGCTTTTGAGAAGGATAATGTAATAGCTACTGCAGTGACAGACCAATCACAAGTACCCAATATAATTCCCTCCTGATAGTCCGTTTCGGTTCAGCAGAGGATGTCCCAGAGATTCCTCACTATATTATCCTGGAATTCTGTGGGCTAGAATACATGTCTAGCAAAAGACTCTCAAGAGTTTCTTGAGAATTATATTTTTTGTATACAGGAAACTTGGTCCCTTGTCAATGATTTATTTTACCCAGGATATAGGGCTTGGGTCCAACCAGCCAGTAGATTATTATTATTATTATTATTATTATTATTATNCTGTTGGACTACGAGGAAGATGAGGAGCCGCAGGCAGTGACAGAGGCGACTCCTGTCCCCGCCAAGAAGGATGTGAAAGGCTCCTACGTCTCCATCCACAGCTCGGGCTTTCGGGATTTCTTGCTGAAGCCGGAGCTGCTGCGCTCCATCGTGGACTGTGGCTTCGAGCACCCCTCGGAAGGTAGGAGCGGAGCCAAGGCCGACGGCCCCCTTGCCGGCACCGGGGAGCAGCTGCCAGCGGGGGCCGCGCGGTACCGGGTGAGAGCCGGAGGGGGCGCTCTCCTGTGGGCAGATGCAGGAGTTTGTCATTTGTGGGCAGGGAGTGGGGGCTATTATTATTAACAAACATTTATATAGCGCCAGCAGTGTACCTGGCACTTTACAAAGTAATAAAATAGACACGGACCCTGCCCCTAGGGCTTACAATCTGAGAGATCCGCTAAGATGGGTAGGCCAGGGGGTGGATTGTCAATATTTATAAGATTGGCCTTGAGAACAGAAAGTGAGTTTATACCAAATGCCCCAGAAAATACTATGGCAATTAGGAATTACCTGGTGAAGAAATTCTGCCATCATTATTATATTTGTCACCTGCTAGAGGGAT
The DNA here is from genome assembly GCA_003113815.1 of Sphenodon punctatus. Lineage (NCBI taxonomy): Eukaryota > Metazoa > Chordata > Lepidosauria > Sphenodontia > Sphenodontidae > Sphenodon > Sphenodon punctatus. The sequence continues at coordinate 967,622 of QEPC01002784.1, forward strand.
CTCAGATTGTATAATTTTGTTTATATAACTGGAATGCTTTTTAACGCAACTAGAGGAAGATTTTCTTTCAACACCCATGGGTCATAGTTGGAGACGTTAATGCTCATATAGGGGACAGAGATGTAACTACTGCAGACGCCATGGAGCTTCAGTTGGAGGATGTCTCCTTTCAGCCCGCTAGGAATTCTAGGGATACTTTGTTGACTGCAACAGGTCTTCAAATGCTGAAATTTATGTACAAGGTAAATTGCAAAATCTTAAATGGAAGTTCACCTACTGATCTCTATGGTGAATTTACCTTCATCTCAAAAGCTGGAACAAGTGTGACTATATATATGTTCATGCTTCTTTAGTTCAGCATTTTATGAACTTTACTGTCCTTACAATTGGCTGTAGTGATCATCAACCAATCAGGGTGGAGTTTCTTTCTCAGGTGGAACCTTTGGCGGTGCATGAAAATCATTTAGGCTAGCACAGTTAGACATACACAGCCTCAAAGTCCAGACATGGGAGCCGTGGACTTTTGGCCTCAGAAAGAATGATTACAGATAGGGAGGCATTTCTGGATGCTGATGTAATGTTCAATGATATTTTGCATCTGCTTAATGAAATAACTATGATTAGAGAAGAGGCCTTGTCTTCTTCAAAGTATCCTAGTAAGAAGAACCACCACCATGGTTTGATGCTGGGTGTTCACGATTAAAAGCTGCTGTGAATAGAGCAGCCAGGCATGTTAGGGCAATTAAAACCCAACAGATTATTAAAACATATGTAGAGATAAATACATACTACAGGAAGACTATTAGGATTAAGAAGTTAGAGTATCAGAGATACCTTTGGGGATGCCTGGGAGATGCTGTTCTACAGAAGGACAGTATAAAGTTCAGGAACGTGGTTAACAAGGGAGTTGTGTTTGATAATCAAGTGTATCACCCTATTCCTTCAAATTTGTGGGTATGTCATTTTACTGACATCTTCAATAGATTCCCTGATATTAATGCAATTGAAGGGGACTTGGATTTAGTTACTCTCCCCCCACGGCAACCAGTTTTACCTACAGAAATGAGGTTACTAATTTCTAAACTTCCAATGCAAAAGGCCCCAGGAGAAGATGCCTTATCTGGGGAACAGTTTGGTGAAAATATGGAATGGAGGGTCCCTATTCTGTGCAAATTGTTCGATTATATTAACTTCTTTGGTGTCCCTCCTTCAGAATGGAACACTACCACTGTAGCTCCTATATTTAAAAAGGGAGCAGACTTGAATCCGGAATTTATCACCTAATTAGCTTAATTGCTATAATGGCCAAACTTTATGCAAGGTTTCTTCTGGGTAAACTAGAGCAATGGGCTGAGGTAACTATTTCTTGGAAGAATAAGCTGGTTTCTGTGCCAGTCATTCGACCACGGATCACTGCTTTGTGCTGCTACACTTAATCGAAAAACACGACAACACTAGGGAAGGGAAATTGTAATGCTACTTTCAGAGACTTACGAGCTGCATTTGACACTAGACAGGAACATCCTATGGTTAAAACTAAATAAAACAAATATGGATAAGAAACTTCATTTGCTGGTCCAGGTGCTGTACAAGAATACTTTCTTAAAAGTTAAGACTAACGCAAGCTGGACATCTGACAGGAGCTATACCAGTAACCAATGGTGTGAAACAGGGCTGTGTGTTGGTCCCTTTTCTGTTTAATTTTTTTATTAATGATTTAATAGCGGAACTGCGGGATGCCTTATTTCACCCAGTTTACATTCAGGGGAGAGAACTTTCTGTGCTACTGTACGTGGATGACATGGTTTTGCTGTCAACTTCGGAAATTGGCCTTTGTAGGCTTTTATGGGTGTTGGGTTTGTACTGCAGAAGGAATCATCTTTCTGTTAATTATGACAAAATGGAAGTCATGGTTTTTGCGAAGCGATACGTAGTGAGGGAATGGCAGCTGGATTCTATCCCCCTGGAACAAGTAAATAAGTATAAATATCTTTGAGTAATGTTCTCCTCTATGGCATGAGCATCTGGACATGGTAGAATTAAAAATGGCCCAGCCAGCTAACAGAGTACTTAAGTTCTGGAGAAAGGGGCTGGTGGGAGATTAGTATTGTCAGCTTTGAAGTTCCTTGATCATAAATTACACCCTCAAGCTATGTATGGGGCTCAGATTTGGTGTTAAACTAAAGTAGATGAATTGGAGGTTTTCCAAAACAAGATACTCCGCTCTATTCTGGGAACACCTATGTGTACAACTATAAGCATGATGAGAGCGGAAACTGGAGTCCTACTGGTAGAGCTGAGAATTCGTTATAGCCTTTTTTCTTATTGGTTCATATTAGAAAGCATGCCAGATACCTCACTACCACTGTTTCTCATTACGGAAAGGTAGTTTGATGTCCTTAGTCGAGCAGGTGGGTTTACCCACTGCATGAGTAATTATCTTGTGCCAAAGGCTAAAATAATCATTTTCAGTCGTTTCAAGGACATGCATGTGCAAAATTATTTGGCAGCAGTGTCCCAGAGCAAGATAGAACCCCTGTTCCACAAGATTAAGCAGCAACAGTTTTTGAGGAATATTTAACCGTGGTGACAAATTTTACTATATGTAAGTCTCTAACTTTGCTCAGATTCCAGTTGATGCCCACAATGATAATGGAAGGTAGATATAATTATATCCCTTACGATTTTGCCCCTGTAGGATGCAGAAAATTGAGGATATATTCTATTACCTTTTTGACTGTCCACTTACGGCAAATGTAAGGCATAAATTGTTGACTACTTCTGGTTGGGAAAACCTATGCAAAATTGTCATATATATATTAGCAAATTCTAACCCTACCATCATTTTGAAGGTGGCAAACCTAGCACATGCCTTGGTGGTTCAGAGATGGCTAGCCACTAGGGTGCGAGGATCACAAGAATGATAATGCTGTTTTTGTTGTATATTTGATGTTTGTGTTTAATATGGACTGTCTCTATGGCTACTGTTTTTTAAATTAATTTTTTTATTTGTTATGACCTATGTTCAAGACAATGAAGTACTGGATTGGGATTCAGTCAAGTTGTTTGGAGAAAAGTTTGCAAAAGCACAAATGGGATCACTTTACTAATTTGTCTCTACTGCTTATATTTAGGACCAACACGGCAAACCCAACTTCCCCTCCATTTCAATATGCTCCTAAATGTTCTTTGTACCTTTGAAAATTTCTTGTATACTGCACAGTATGCTGTAGTTCAGATCACAGAATTCGATCCACATGTAAATTAAAAGGGTTAATGATCTGTTTCTTTCTCTCTTCTCTTACTGGTAAGTCACTGGTTATATTATTAACTTGAACTAGAGGTACAAAAAGGTTTGTATAATATTTAGTAAATTAGTCACATGGGAAATACAGCTTCTAAATCACCTTGCAGAAAATTCAAGCAATAAATAAGATATATGATAATTTCCAAGAAAAATAGCAAGTAACTATCGAGAGTTAAATCCAAACACACAAAAAACAGAACCACCCACCCCTTTACATACCTAGCTGTTGTAAAACAGTTGCCTTTACTTGTGCAGGAAGGTTTTCGGTCTGCAAAAGTTGTTCATAAGCTTCCTTTGCAGAGTGATACTTTCTCTGCCAAAAAGAAAAGAAAAATGGATTTACATATAATTTACAACCTTTCACCAACAGTAAATACTACACAGCATATAACTTTATGCTCACTCATATACAATGTATGTGAAAGTTTGAATAGATTATGTTGCAGCAGAACAACCTTCATTTAGACAAACTGACAATTAAAATTAAAAAAAATCTGTCTAAGAGGGAATTTTTTCGGGATAGTAAATTCAGCCTAGTTTTCTGAATATTCATAATTCTATTAAAATTCTATTACTGTGTTCTCTCTAGATCTTCTTGAATTTGGGGATTTCTATTCTGTTATATGCTCATGGGTTTAGTACAAGTTAGGGCTTTCTTGCATTACACAGAAACTGCTCCATCAACTAATATTATAAAAAAACAGATTTACTCAAGTTGCATTTTCAAATTATGGGTGGATCCCTTAATAGGGATGTGCAGAGACATTTTTTCAGTGTTCCTTTTGTTTTTGTTATTAAAATGTCATTCATTTTCATTTCTGTTTTTGTTCTTGTCTTCCATTTTTGTTTTTACTTTCGGTTTTGTTTTGCATTGGTTTCAATGGGAAATGCATTTCTGGCTGTAACATCTTCATTTTTTCATCCTATGTGCATGTACCTTGAACAGATTGTACCCCTCACCCAGTGGGTCCATCCCTGCCTAAGTTCATGATTGGATAAAGGGTTCTGATTTTATAGGCAATTAAAGGCCCATGGTTTGCACATACGTTTCCAACTGCAACGTCTTTGTTTTCCATCCAATATGGATATCATTTGGACTCATTGTACCCCTCATGCAAGAGATCATCCCTGTCAAATTTCAAAAAGATAGGATAAAGGGTCCCAATTTTATAAGTAATTTAATTGTTTCATGGTTTGCACAGACACATTTCTAGCTGCAATGTATTTTTTCCATCCAATTTGGATGGAATTTGTAAAGACTGTTCCCCCTCACACAAGGGAACGTCCCTGCCAAAGTTTAAACAGTACGATTCTCTTATGTTTTTCACAGTGGTACAAGATGGGTTTGTGATGCCAATTGGCTAGCAGAAATGTCAATCATGTATCCTCAGTCTGTGCTGTGCCCCTCAGCTTGTTACTGGGAAGTTGGAAGCATCAACTTAGGAAACAGCCAATAGGGGATTCCTCTTACATCCTCTGTCACAGTGCTGCAGGGATGTGTTTGGGATGACAGTTAGGCAGCCGGGACATGTCAAACATGTCTCTTGATTTCTAGGCTGCTTCTCTCGCCTCCTCCCCCCCCTCCCCGCCTAAGTGCCAGTTATGTCCTGAGATTTTTGTTTTTTCCCCAAACTTTTCAGGACTAGTATTTGCACAAGTTATTAAAAATCAAAAAAGTTCAATTGCTTATAAAATGGGGACCCTTTATCCAATCTTCCTGAAATTTGGCAGAGATGATCCCTTTGATGTGGGATACAATCGGGCCAAATGTCATGCAAATTAGATGAAGTTACAGCTTAGAATTTATGTCCCCCCTGCCAGAACAAAAGAGAAAGCCAGATGTTATTTTCTTTCATTTTCGATACTGAGTAACAAATAGACGAGGGCTCAGTTTCATTATTCTAATAATGAAAACAAAAGACACAGCCCTATTACTTAAATGTACTAGATAAACCATGGCACTGTATTAGTAAATGCACTAGCGTTTACCTATTACATTTAAGGGATCCTCCAATAAATTCTGAAAATGTACCTGAAGAAAAACTGTTTACTCATATTGGTTGATGGAGCAGTTTATGTAATGCAAAAAAAATTCCTCTTATTTATAAGAAACCGGAATTCTCTTCCAAGCTCTACCACTGGCCTGTTAAGCAGTCTTATGAGTTCTTTTTTTTAAAAAAGTATCAGTCTAAGATATTAATTTCATAAATGGAATTTATTCTTTTAATTACCCTGCCCAAATCCTGGTTTGCATGGGTAGGAGAAGGGCAGATACACACACAGGCCACGACCTATCAAGGAAAACATGATGACGTAGTGTACTCCACTGCCTTCCCAGAGGCAGTACTGTGACATACCATCCATCGTGGGGGTGGTGCACATACAATAGGCCATAGCCCAGCCACTGAGAACATGGAGCATGCAAAGCATACTGGAGGGCAATGTCCACCCGAGGGGAGGGGCATACATCATGACAGGAAGTGCACTACCACTTCCATACTACGTATGCCAAATTCAGTTCTGTCACATGTGCCAAATGACTAGCCACTTTATCTGCAAACTAGAAGTAGAGTGTCTGAGAAAAGTATCTAACAAGTCAACCAACAAAAGAAATTCTGCATATGAAGTATTTCAAACTTAACAGTGAAATTTCTTAAGCTGCTCATCCCTTCTTACTATTAGAAATATAGTTCAGTGCTAACTTTACATTACATGTACCTAGTTGTCATTCACAAAAGTATCCGTAACAAACTAGATTTCAAGTAACTATCCAGAATTGTGATAAAGTGACTAAATTTAACAAAAAAGCTTAACATACCTGGGTTTCATATAAATGGGCGATGTGAAACTGAACTGTAAAAGAGGGTAAGTAAACATATTAATCATAACAAATAGGAAGAAAATGTGAGAGTTTAAGGTTTAATATTTTTCTTACTATACGAAAAGATTCAATATCACATTAACAAAAATAGCTTTCATTATAAAGTCAGCTGACTAGAATTTTTGATTTATCTAAAGAATAGTGTGTCAGGTTTTTAAATCTGAAAATGAACAAAATTAGGTGAGAATACTGGCAAAATCTGTGCTCCAATGTTGTGTGTATTTACAGATAAATATTATGCTTTCAAGTTGTAAATAAAAATCAGATTCCACAAATATTATTGAAATTATCAAGTTGAGCATAAGCAGAAAACAATTATAGAACATTCACTTGTGTTACAGCTGCCTGCCATGGAATGCAGCTTTATTACTTTTATTATTGATGAAGCACAGATTGGATTACAATTCAAGAATAGTATGGCTGCCTACGCATGTGATGGGGGAGAGGGACTGCCACGAGCCACAATCATGGCAGGGGGATCACATGAAGTCCTGCTTGTGCACGTGGGGTTTTGACATTATTAGAAGATTTCTATCGTGATTTCAGTGATGGGAAACAGGACTGGAATTTCAGTCCTGTCTTCTGTCACTGAAATCACAGCAGATATGGGCTAGTCATGTCAAAAACCCCAAGCACACGAGCGGGACTTCAAGTGATCCCCCTACCGTGATTTCAGTTCACGGCAGTTTCCCCTTCCATCTCCTGTCTTGAGTACAAGCAGCCAATGTTACAAGCACTATCAAGCAGATGCCCTCAAAGAGCCTGATTGGGCATTAAAGTTAAGGCCTAATAAGCTTGTAAAATAAGAAAAAATTATTTGCCAAGGGAAAGCTAAAATTTCTAACCTGAATTGATAATATACAGAATCAGTTTTTACTTTATGATCTGCTTACTTGAAAGAGCCAATTTTACCATGGTCTACACAAACGTAAGGCCAAAGTGTTTCAGGATTTTGCAGTGATGGGTGTACTACTGCAGCAGGTAGCACTTTAGCTACCTGTAGGTAACACCTGCATTTTCAGACACCCCCAGCAAGCATCTGAGTGGGAACCTGGCCCCTCATCTAGTACCCAGTGCCCCAAAATGCAGGTATTACTGAGGTGCCCTGGGACATCAATCCTTGCACCTGTCGGCTCCCCTAGGTTGACTCACTGCTCCTTTGGTCCGGACCCCTGGCTGCTCCCTGATTCTCCCTAGCCCACATGCTGCTCAGCTGATCAGGGAACTTCCCCTCTTGGCTTTGAGCCTCTTCCCATCTGTATGCACCCCCCTAGTAGGTTCCCCGTTCAGGACATCCGAGCCTCTTCCCATTGGGATCCAAAATGGGTCTCCCTGGGAACAGGGGACTCATTAGGGGGTACACGCAAATCGGAAGAGGCCTCGCTGCTCCCTCTCAGAAAAAGCCGAGTGGGGAAGTTCCCTGCTCAGCTGAGTGGTGCATGGGCTGGGGAGAAGCAGGGAGCATCCAGGAGTCCAGACCAAAGGAGCAGCAGCCCGGCCCGTGAGGTGAGTCAACCTGGAGAGCTGCAAGAAAATGCAGGTGTTACCCGCAGGTAGCTAAAGTGCTACCCACTGCAGTAGTACACCCATCTTTGCAAAAGCAACATTGGAGGTTTCTGTCATGCATGAGTATTCTCATGGGATAAACGTAATAGCGCAATCTTGCATGCACTAATTTTCTGACAACAGAGCTGTAATTGCCTTCATTGAGGTTTCCCCACCTCCCAGGTAATGTGTGAAAGTTGCCAATGTCTGCTGTACCATTTGGTTGATGTTCTGAAGTCTCATGACTGCTCTAACACCTTTGTATGCAGTAATGTAAAGAGAGGGGCATGCAGTGGTAGTGTACACTAAAAAGAGTCCCTAATTTGCTTACTCTCCAAGCTGAAGCAAATATAGCTAGAAATACAGGGCTTCCACAACACGTAAACTAATGAAGCAAATGACAAAGGTTTAAACAGAACTGTCATCAATCCTCATATGATCAAATTCAAAGCCCAGGTCAGAACTGAAGGGCAAACTGGAGAAAATGAATTTAGGTACCTTCAAAAACTTCTTGACTTGATCATTCATATACAATGGGTGTCTTTGGACATAACAAAGATCGGGGGTCAAAACCTCTAAGCACGTGTTTGGCCATTGTATGTAAGCACCATAACAATCCCAACACCAATTTGGCCACCCACTGAACACGCAATGTGAACACCATTGCATCACAAGGACATTTTGCGTGTTCCAGCTGAACACGTGGCTAATATTGTGTCTAATGCTATTGTGTGGCATGTTAAGAAGGTACAACATGGGAAGGAGGTGGCAGCGCTTGCTTGCTGAGATCGGGTGGCAAGTAAAACACCAATTTGCCCCAAGATGGGCTGTGTGTCTAAACAGTGCCACATGGTGAACACAGGGCCAAATCAGTGTTCATATCAAGGTCAAAACACACAGACAACTGTTGATGTTATGTCTAAAGACACCCCATGTCGGTGATGACCAGAAATCAATGCCAAGTGTACCAGAAGGGAGGAAACTGGTTCATGCTTTATGGAAAACTAGTCCAAAGTCAGCAACAAGAAAGCCCTCTCAGGAGATAGGTTGTGTGCTGAGTCCAGCCAACAAATCTACCCTTGTCCGTCTTCCCTTTTGCTGTCTTATTTGCACTGATAACTTACCATGCTTGTTCTAAAGTTTGGGTGAATGGAGCTTGATTCTACAGGTTGTTAAATACAGCAACTTTAGGTTTGGATGCAGTATCATCTTATTCTGCAGAGGCAGAGACCACATATCCCTTGGTCAAGTTTAGGAAAACAGAAAACTATTTCTGATTTTTCCATGCTGGTGCATTAAGGATCCTTCAAGTTACACACTACTACTCTGCAGATAAATTGGGGGGATTAATGCATACAATAGATCTGTTGACCAGGCCAGAAGAAATACACATGTAATTGCTCTCCTGTCCATTCATACCCCCAGAATGAGGGCATTTCCTTTTCTCTTCTGCTGAAAACAGATATATTGTTAACCACTCCCAGAAGGCCTTGCTGCACATGGGACATGGCTGTTTCCCCCTTTGCTTACTGATGTAACAGTCATCCTGTTGTCCAGTACAACACAACTTATTCTATGTGGGGAAGAAACATCAGAGCCTCTCACACTGCTTTATTTAATTTATTTATTTATTTTAAAAACTTATTACCCCGCCCCTCCTGCCACAGGCAGCTCGGAGCAGCTTACAATAATAAAAACAATGAAAACAATTAAAAACACATTAAAAGGAGGCAACAGAGAAAACAACTGCCCCCTAACCGCCACCTCTCTCTCCCGTCAAACACCTGGCGGAACAGGTCAGAGATTTATGTGCAGTACCATCCAGAGATCAGAGATGACACAGACCCCCACACCAAAGAGAAACATTCATTACTGTGACAGCTGGAACAACGTGAGCAAAAGGCATCTCTGCTGAACTACAGTGAGATTTTAACTATCACTGCAGTAAGGGATTATTAGCCTTGGAATAAATATGATTTTTGACATTGGATCTAAAGGGCACAAATCGAGGTCAGCAAATACTGTGGAATCTCAGTCTAACAAACTGAGTGATGAATACTACTAAAAACTGTACGAAGAAGCATACTTTGTCATGAACATCCCCTCTTTGACAGAGTCTAGAACAGCTCTTATAAGCCTATGTGTTGGCATGAAACCGTGATTCAAAACTTGGTAAGCTTTCTATGCCTTCTCCAATGCCTACACAAAGACAATGGACTTGTGCAGGGGCTGAATAAAGGGAAATAAGCTCACCAGTGAGATATTATGAAATCTACGGCTGTTGACCTCTTGATGAGAAGCCCTAGCCCAGAACTTATGTACTCATTCTTTGGGGGGAATCATAGGGCTGGTAAGGATCTCAAGGGTCCTTTCCAGGGGCTGAATAAAGGGAAATAAGTTCACCAATGAGATATTATGAAATCTATGGCTGTTGACCTCTTGATGAGAAGGCCTAGGCCAGAACCTATGTACTCATTCTTTGGGGGGAATCATAGGGTTGGAAAGGATTTCAAGGGTCATCTATTTCAACTCCCTACTTCCAAGGAAATCCTCTGCCAAAACATTGCAGATAGATGCTTGTCCAGCCAGAATTTGAACACATCTATAGCAGAGAGCAGCTTGGTAGGACTGATCCTTTAAGAGATCTAGGACTGTCAGCCTGGAGACTGGGTAGGCTGGGCAGTGTCAGAAAATGTGACCTGACAGCTGGGTGTGGGCTTCATGAGGCAGCCCTGGACAGACAATGAAAGCCCAGCTGAAATATAAGGATCAGTGGGGTCACTGGCCCTTTAAAGGCTGACAGCCAGGAAGGCTGTCCATACCCACTCTGCATAGACAATGAAGGAAGACAGACAGACAGGGGTCTGTGCCTGACTGTAGAAAGGAAAGCATCTCTCTGCTGGAGCCTGGATGCCTGCATGAACCTCACCTATGTTTCTGAAGGCTGAGAGGGATAAGCAAGGGCAATCAAACTGAAGTGCTGAGCTGAGGCCCTGTAACTGAGTAGCCAGCCAGAGGACTGGTGCCTGGCTGAGCTGGGGCTAGACAGGGCTAGGGTTGCTGGAGGATTGTTTCCCAGCATTAGTAAGGCTACCCAGAGATTGTGTATAGTGGCAATACACTATACACTACAGATGAGCTATTTATGGACTAGGAAAATGTGTACATGTTGTGAATAAAGACTGCAATGAGATGAATCCCTATGAAGACCGATTCTTTCAGCTTGATCCTGCAGGGATTTACCTCATGGCACTACCACCCTGTTACAACATTTAAAGAAGGAAGTTTCACCATCTCCCTGGGTAACTCATTCCATTGAACATTCCAATGGATTCCATTTGAAAACTGCTCCCATATTCGCCTTTAGTATTTTTTCCCTAAAACAAAGCCTTTCCTCATATGACTCAACTTCCAGCCCCTGCAATGTTGCCCTCCTGTGAATCTTCTCCAATTTGTCTACATCCTTCTTGAAGTGTGGTGCCCAAAACTGAACACAGTATTGCAGGTGACATCTCACCAGCAGCAAGCAGCACCACCACCTCCCACATCTTGGATATAACATTCCTATTAATGCAGCCCAAATGACATCTGCCTTTTTTTGTGACAACACCGCATTGTTGACTCATGTTCCGTTTATGATCCACCATAGCTTTCAGGTTCTTCTCTTCAGTGCTACTGCCTAGCACTATTTTATATTTGTGCATTTATTTATTTTTAATTCTTATGTGCAGTACTTTGCATCTGTCTTTGTTGATATAACATTTTGTTTCTTCTAACCCAGGTGTCTAGTTTATATAGATCATTTTGTATTCTAATCCTGTACTCCAAAGCATTTGTAATCCCTCCCAGTTGTGTGTGCAAATTTGAGTATACTCTTCATGCTCTCCTCCAAATAATAATAATAATTATTAGACATTTATATAGCGCCAATTGTGCGACCTGGTGCTGTACAGAACATAGAATTAGACGCGGTCCCTGCCTGTGGCTTACAATCTAAAGACAAGGGGGGGGGGAGGGAGACAGGGAGAGGAGACAGTGGAAGAGACAGGGGAGAAGACAGACAAACATTGAAGCGGCTTGGTTACAAATGGTTAATTAACAACAATGTTGAAGAAGACTAGACCCAAGATAGGCCCCTGTGGTACACCTCTTGATACCTCTTCCAATTTGATCATTTTCTATTAGTTATTACTCTGAGTGTGAACCCATCTATTAGTAATTCCATCCAGCCCACATTTCTCCAGCTTACTTATGAGAATGCCTGTGGGACCATGTCAAAGGCTTTTCTGAAGCTGAGCTATATTACATCTACCACATTCCCCCTGTCAACTAAGCTAGTTACACTGTCAAAGAAGAAAACTAGTTTGATCTGGCATGATTTAACAACTCCATGTTGATAACTAGCGATTTCATTTTTCTCAAGCTGCTCACAAGTCAATCATTTTATAGTTTGTTCAAAAATCTTTCTAGGTGCTGTAGTCAGGCTGTCGGCCCTATAATTCAGTGGTGGTTCTTTTTTCCATTTCTTAAAAATAGGCACTATGTTTGCTCTTTGCAGTCTTCTGGGATATCACCTGTTCTCTATGAGTTTTCAATGGTGATTAATACACAGTGGTTCTGAGATTTCTTCAGGATCCTAGAGTGCAGTTTTTCAGGCCACACCAATTTAAATTCATTCAAGTTAGCAGGTATTCTTTGACATCTCTAGTTATCCTGCACTATACCCCCTCCCTCTAGTTGTCGACGGCATCTTTGTTATGCAACTGGTCACAGCTTACCTTTTTTGGGAAGACTGAGGCAAAGTAGCTATTGAGCGAGCACAAAATACCTTGCATAATTCCCTTTTTTGCTGTGTTCCTTTCAGCAGTACTTCTATCGTTCCTTTCTGTAACAAAAGTTGCAGCTACTTCTATGCACCCTCTGGCAAGGGGTTCCTCAAGAGGGCTAGGGAAGGCAGCAGCAGAAGGGTTGAGATATGAGTTCTAGAAAGTAACCTCCTACCACTGTTTCTGACCCAGTTACCTAATGTTATTCACAGCTAGCCTGACTCGCAGAAAAAGCCAATCTGTCTAAAAAGGATGGAGCAGGGAAGGGGGTCCATGGACTGTATCTGTCCTTTGACCCATATAAATGATTGCTTTGACTTGTGATGCAGTAGGAACTAATTTGGGATTTGTGGGGTTTTTCTTCAGTGACAAAGTAAGAGTACAATCTCTTAAGGTTGATGTCAAGAGGGAGATGTTGAAGGTTAATGGTAGCATGATCTATGGAAGGAGAAAGCTTTTGTCCCAAGTGAACTCCAAGATCCCAAACAGGTCTCCAACTTCCAAGGTATCCCTGGCCTAGTCACTAAATAGCCCACTCCCATCAAAGGAAAGGCCTTCTACAATCCAGCAGCAAGGAAGTGCCTTTTAGGCAGAAACCTGTGTTCTCTGATATAACACAGTGAACACAAGCCCCTACTTTTAGCAAAGCTGTTTACACATGGAAATCCCTGATGCTACATCTTTTGTAGAACATCTTGGAAAGTAGACACTCCTAAAGGAAAGCAAGCAAACAAGATACATGGACAGGTCAGGCAGGTGCTGCAAATACCAACCCAATGTTAAAGTTCCCTTTCTATGTTTATTTCTGCCCCTGAGAAGGGTAAAATATACATTAAATAATGATTTGTTCTTTCTACGCTCTCTTATACCCCTTCTGGAAACAAGAGATAAGGAGTGTCTTGAGAGCCAAGAACTCAGCCTGGAATTTATCTGGGGAAGAGGAGACAGAAGAGAACTGAACCCAAAAGGAAATGGTCTTCATTGAACAAGGTAGATGGTACGTAAAGGTTTCAGCACCAGGGATATGTACACTTTAAAAAATGTGGAATTTGTATAAAGGACCAGCATCCCACTAGTTGATTTTCCATTTCCAGGATGGAGAATGGTCATGTTTCCACTTCAGTACTTTCAACAGAGAAAGGAGAGGACTCAATACTGGTTGCTTTTTCCTCTTCTGAGGAACAAATCTGGTAATTTTGGTTCCAAATATTGCTGTACCATCTCCTTACTACTGTCAGTGCCCTCTATATCCCCAGTGCTGACTGGTCTCACCAACCACTCTGGCCCCATCTTGGAGCGCCTTCTCTTTAGAAGGTGGGACCCTGAACAGACAACTTTGCTAAGTCTTAAGCTTCTTCAGAGTGGAATATTCAACTGTCTTCCTTTTAAATGGCTTTGGCAGAAACCCAGCTGATGGTCGTGACTTGGAAAAGTCATTCTCAACATCCTGAGATGCATGAAGCTGCCACCTCTGAAAATGACTTAAGACAGTACAGGCTGAAGAAGGCTATCTGACGTTACTTTTCCTCCACCATGGGCCTTGGTGCAAATGGGTCTCACATTACCCATGCTGGTCTATTCCTGGAGCTTTCTTTGTCTAACAGGCTGGTAAAGGCTCTCCCCCACAGGATAGACCAGAGTTCACTTTTCCAATCTTTCTGGGTCATTGGGGTAAATAGTTTGTACGCCACATACCAAGGGATAAATTCCAGGCTGAGTTCTTGGCTCTCAAGACACTCCTTATCTCTTGTTTCCAGAAGGAGTATAAGAGAGCGTAGAAAGAACAGATAATTATTTAATGTATATTTTACCCTTCTCAGGGGCAGAAAAAAACATAGAAAGGGAACTTTAACATTGGGTTGGTATTTGCAGCAGCTGCCTGACTTGTCCATGTATCTTGCTTGTTTGCTTTCCTTTAGGTGTCTACTTTCCAAGATGTTCTACAAAAGATGTAGCATCAGGGATTTCCATGTGTAAACAGCTTTGCTAAAAGCAGGGGCTTGTGTTCACGTACAACATACCAAGGGGCAACTCTGCACTCACTAAGAGCTTCTAAATCTTTTTGCTTAAAAATGTCTAATAATCTGGTAGCCATCTCCTCTTTCACTTTCTCAGGTGGATAAAGTTGAAAAAAAGGCATGGAAAATCCTGTCTTGTTCATCATATTGGTCAGATTGTCCTTCCAAGAATACCTTGAGTCAGACAAATCCATATCCAGCATATACAGTTCAGGTAATCTTTCGCTGGACATGTTATTAATACATATCCAATAAAGAACTGGTCTCAACCAAGTCTTGGCTTCAACTGCTACTGTGCCTGCCTCTGCCCTGAGCATGCTAACAGGTGTACCCCTTGGGGCACCTAACAATATTCTTAATAAGCTATTTTGGGGGGGCTCCAGAGTTGACAGAACTGACAGCCCCCATAATTCAGCCCCATAAAGGTTCTGTGATGCTAGCTTGTACTCCCAACAGCTTGATGGCAGGCTGCATTTGCCCCCCTTTAGCCACTCAGGTCCGTAGTCTAGGGGTGCTTCTAGACTCGCAACTCCGCCTGGATTCCCAGGTAGAGGCTATGACAAGGGGAGAATTTCACCAGTTACATCTGGTGTGATGGCTGCGGCTGTATGTCTCAGACTCTGACCTGGTCACCATCATTCATGCCTTTATTACCTCTAGATTAGACTATTCTAACACACTCTACGTGGGACTACCCTTGCGGATGATCCGGAGGCTAGAGCTGGTGCAGAATGCGGCCCCTCATCCAACAGGGACGGGTCGTCGCGAGCACATTACACCAGTGCTCCATGCTCTGTACTGGCTGCCTATTGTCTTCCAGGCCCGATTCAAGGTGTTGGTAATGACCTATAAAGCCCTAAATGGCCTGGGCCCCTCTTACCTGCGAGACTGTCTCAAACCTCGGCGGTCTGGGGATGCCCAACTCGGAGTCCCCCGGGTGGCAACGATGGGGAAGGCGTTCTCAGTGGCCGCTCCTAGGCTGTGGAATTCCCTCCTGACGGAGGCCCACCTGGCCCAAGTCCTCCCCTCTTTCTGAAGACAATGTAAAACCCGGCTGTTCTGCCAGGCCTCTGGAGAGGGAGATGGGTAGGGTGGGGTTGGTTCTGCCCTTTTAGTCTATTTGAATGCATTTTAAATTTTGAGTATATTTTAATTGTGGATTTTATGACTGCTTCTGTTGTAAGCCGCCCCAAGCTGCTCTGAGAGAAGGAGGGTGTAGGGTAGAAGAGTCGAATAAATAAATAAATTGGTCTAATAGGCCAGTAATAAGCATTCCACTAAAAACTAGCAACATTAAGAGGATGAGAAAGGACAACTCCCATTGATAGATCTGCCTTCCTCAAAACAACATATTTGTAATTGCTATCCTGCAACAATGTTTTCAATATGTAGATTTGACTTGTCTATCTGTGCCTTGAAACATATTATGAAGTGGATCTTTTCCATAGAGTCACAGAATTTTAAGGCTGGAAGGGACTTCAAGGATTATCTAGGCCAATCACCTTGCTCCATGGCAGGCTATCCCTGTCGACAGCATCACAAACAGATGCTTGTCCAAGCAGGTTTTGAAAACCTCCAACAGAGAAGATTCCACAAGCTCCCTGGACAGCTTATTCTATTTCCCAACAGTTCTAAGTTAGGAAGTTTTTCTTAATATTTAATTGAAGTCTACATTGCTACAATTTAAGCTGATTTCCTCTTGTTCCGACTTCCATGACAATCATGAACAAATAGTTTGATAGCGGTTTCCTTGCCTGTCTGCCGCCTCTGGAGATACTGGAATCAGGAGTCCTTCTCCGGCCATCCTCTCCCTCTGGCCCTGATGGGATCGAACAGGATTTCCTTGTCTGTCTGATTGCCTCTGGGGAAGCTGGGCTCAGGGGTTGGTCTCTGGCCATCCCCTCTCTTAGGCCCTAATGGGCCCCCAAGTGCTGTTATTTTGGGGTGGGGGCCTTGTTAATCAGGAGCTGGGGAGGGTAGCATTTTGGGGGGGGGAGGAGGGACAGCTATTTGGATCATGGTGGGCATGGGGAAGTATGGGAAGGGGTGGGGGAAGGATAGACCACCGGGGCTTTTGGCCACCCTGCTGCACACCTTGCTTTTTCAATCACCCTGCTGCATGGTTGATTCCCTGACTGCTCTTGCCAGCTGGTCTCAGAGATGGTGTTGAGATCACCTAGACTACCTGTTCTGGGCAATTTCAAGACACACACTAAGGCCAGCCTTTTAGGGGCGGAGCAGGAGTTCATGGCCACCATGACAACCAGGGGCCTATCAAAAATAATATCGGGCCTAACACATGAGGTAGGACATGCATTGGATTTGATATTTTCCACCAGCCTGAAAACAGGATTTCCGATTATCGGGGGTGGTGTTATAACACCATTGCTGTGTTCGAATCATTACCTCCTGAAGGCCCAGATTCCCGGTCCTCCAGTCAATCTTGGCCATCAGCACAATTGCACCCAGGCATCCGCTTCCACATCCAGTATCCCTGGTATACAGAGGGCCTGAGGCGGATGAAGCAGGAGGATACGTGGTTAGAGAACAGGTGGCACTCAACTGATACTGAAGGCAACCAACTGTGGACTATTCTGAGGCTGTTATAGTGGCAAAGAAAGCTTTCTTCTTTGCTATCATAGCGCCTGCAAAGTCTATTCCAGCCGAGCTGTTCTGGGTGATGAGGGGCCTGTCTCTGCCAGGAAAAGGAGTCATCTAATACCCACTGACATTTTTATTACTTTGCAGACGCAATTGCTTTCATTCACCATGACTTGGGTGCTGCCATTTCAACTGCAGAGTCAGAGTTTGGGGTTATGGAAGCTCAGTCTTGTCCTGTTTATCTGAATCGGTTTAAATTTATATTATCCACTGACGTGAGGGAGATGCTTGAGGTGATGAGGGCAACCAGTTGTGAATTAGATCCCTGCCTATCCTGGCTGGTGAAAGCCATTGGGGCTGTTGTTGGCTGAGGTTGTCAATGCCTCCTGGGATGGTGTTGGACACTCTTAAAACTGCAGTAGTCTGGCCTCTGCTTAAGAAACCAAATTTGGACACTGTCTCTCTGCCAGCTATTGATCTGTATAACTGTCCCTTTTTAGGGAAGGCTATTTATTTAATTAATTTATTTATTTTATTCATTTTTATCCAGCCTATATATGCCTCCAGTAGTTCTAGGCAGCTTACAGTAAAAAAAAATCCAATGAAATACAATATATGAAACTGATAAAAAAACATTTAATACAGTAAAAAACCCTGACTGGGGTGCAAAAATACTGAACAGGTGGGTTGCCCGACAGCTTCAGGCTCATATCAATGCTGGATTCTTGGACACATTTCAGTTGGGCTTTCATCCTGGGTATGGTACAGAGACTGCGCTTGTGGCTTTGGTTGATGTCATGCGCCTTGAGATGGACAAGGAGATTGCTACTTTGTTGATATTGTTAAATCTTTCAGCAGCCCTTGATACAGGTGATCATGAGGTGGTGGTGTTGACTGCCTGGTTGCATTGACACGACTCCGGGACCTGACGGAGGTAAGTGGAACCACTTGAGCAGTTTCGTTTTTTCCTGTCTGGAAGGTCCCAAAGAGTGGTGAAGGGCTATTTACCTCCAAATAAAGTAAGGAAAAGAAGAAAGAGCTGGCCAAAAGGCAATGCAGAATACTCAGGTAAGCCAGTTTTCCACTCCCAATTCATGTATACTGTCAAATGATCAGTAATTAGTCCAAAAGGCTAGGGCCCCACAGGGTTCTATTCTGTCCCCTCTCCTGTTCAATGTATTTGAGGCCACTGGGTGATATAATTTGGAGGTTTGGGGTGAGGTGTCATCATCATGCTGATGACATTCAGCTATACCTCTCCTTTTCTTCTGATCTACATCCTGCAGTCTCTGTGCTTACCCAATGCCTGGATGTTGTTGGGGTCTGGATGAAGGTGAACCGACAAGCTGAATTCTGACAAGACTGAATTGATGATGGTTGGTCAGTCTTGTGACTTGGGAGGGGATTGAGACACCTGTTATTGATGGAGTCCTTCTGGTCAATCAGGTACGCAGCCTTGTAGTGTTTTTGGATCCATCGCTGCACCTGGATCATCAGGTGGCAGCACTGGCCAGGAGCGCTTTTCACCAACTCCATCTGGTGAGGAGGCTGCAGCCTTTTCTCTGACTCTGATCTGGTCATTGTCATTAATGCTTTCATCACCTAGAAGCTAGATTACTGCAACATGCTCTATGTGGGGCTGCCGCCTTTGATGACTTTTTGGAAGCTGCAACTAGAGCAGAACGTGGTGGCTTGGCTCCTCTCAGGAACGAGTCGCTGGGAGCACATAGCACCAATGCTCCCAAGTCTGCACTGTCTACCCATAGTTTTCCAGGCATAATTCAAGGTGCTAGTTTTGACCTTTAAAGCCCTAAATAGTCTGGATCCCATATATCTGAAAGACAGTCTGCCCTACCATGTCCCATTGAGGCCCTATGGTTGGACAGGAGCACTCTCTTGCAGATTCCATCTGTTACACTTGTCAGTGGGGTGGGGGGTGCATAGAAGAGCGTTTTCCATTGCTGCCCTGGGTTTTTTGGAACTCCCTTCCCATGGAGGTTCACTTGAATCTGAGACTAAGCATCTTCTGGAGGTGGTGTCAAACTGAAAAAGAATTTGGAAGTAGGGATAAAGGCTTGTTGAGTTTCGGGTAGGGTTGTGGGGGAGGATGGTGTTTTGACATGAGGGTGGGAGGTTTTATTGTACAGAGGGTTGTGTTTTTTTATGGATTGTAAGCCGCCCTGAGTCTCTGTGGGAAAGGCAAAGTATAAATTTAAAAAATAGTTTTGTGGCATATTTTTAGATATTTGTAAAGTGTTATCGTAACCCCTCCGTGTTCTTCTCCCAAGGCTGAACATACCCTGAAGTTCCCCGGAAGGCCTAGAGCATCTCTGACGCCGGCAGCCACAGCCGGCGCTGAGGCCGCCAGACCGCCCGCCGCCGCCGCACCCGGAGCTCCGCAAAGGTAAGCAAAGCACTCAACTTTAGTAGGGGTGATCCCTGGGGGGTTGGGGGGGTGTTAAACACCCCCCCCAGGGATCGGGTCATACTTACCGGCGGCTGCGGGGACGCCGCGGCCGCTGGTGCTGGGGGGTGGGCTCGCCTCTGAGTCTTTTTTTAAACAAAAATCCAGGCTGGGCAGGGTGGGTGGGGGGTGTCCCCCCTTCCACCCGCGCAGCCTGGACTCGGGGAGGTTTTTGTTTTTTTTTTACTTTTTGGTGGGGCTTTCATTGCTTACATTGCAGCCATTCATTTAAATGGCTGCAATGTAAAAAAATCCGGTACCCGGAATCCGGTAACCGGACCGGATTACTGCGTTGAATCCGATAATGCCGGTACGCCCAGTACCGGCATTATCGGATTCCGGATTTACCGGTTTTCCCGCCCCTAATTATAACAAAGGATAATCAAGGAGCACAGGAAATGGAAAGGAGTTCTCACAGTACTTTGAATTTCTGCTTGTGTCCACCACCACCCTAGAGCGATCCTATCTTGCTCCCATATGTAAGCCAGTGTGGACTCTATTGCCTTCTTAGGAGGCTGTGAAGAAATTTAGAAATGCTTCTGAATTACTTTAATACGCATAAAGAGATCTCCTGAAAGGGACTATTCTCCAGTCTATTGTGCTTAATTTGGACCTCCATTTAGTAACGGATTCAACATCCTTTGTAAGTTAACCCTGCTCCGATTTTACAAACCTTCTGTATTAATCTACTAATGTGGTATGATATACCCCAATATATATTTTTCAGAGTTGAAAAATATGAATGATTGATTTTAATATGAGTACAATTTAACATCAATTTTTAAAAAAAATATTGCTTGGTACAGAAATACATGTCCAACACAAAAGTTTGTTGGGTTATTACAACCCTCCAATGGCATGAACAGAACATTTTTATGCAAAGGTAACACCTCGCGGTTAACAATTGTGAACATCCCAATGTTCTTTCCATTAATAAGCAAACAAAGATAAAGTGGGTGGTAAGTCATTAGCAGACAGCTTGTCTGCATGTCAAGAGCTGGAGCTATTAGGAGTTACCAGGAGCGTGTCTGCATTTCAATAGCCGGCTGCCATAGTAACTAATGGCGGGGTCAAAATGACCCTTTCAGTCTAATAAGATAATTTGTTCAACACAACCAGGCAGGAAAAAAAATCATAATTGAAGCTTCACACTATGAAAGAGTTAACTGCTGTGTAAAGAATCTAAAGATACAAGTTCGTTTTAAATTGGTAACTGGAGTTTTCCACTTGAGGTATAATTGATACCTCAATGTACTTGTAATGAACTTCCATACGTACATAAAATAAATATTATGGAAGTAGATAAAATTTTACATTGTATTTGGCGCAAATATATGACCCCGGGCGGCCGGGGAGGTGGTGTAGCTATCATTTTTAGGGAGGATTGGCCTGTTAGGAGGTATCCAGTTCAGGAGATTATGGGTATTGAGGTCCTTCATGTGGTGTTCGATTTGGCCGGGGGCAAGCTAGGGGTGTTGCTGGTGTACTGGGCCCCTTCCTGCCC